>JAYESA010000008.1:95461413-95810895 GCA_036927795.1 Iris macrosiphon
TGAAGATATTGGCACAGTGGCTGGGTCGCCAAACGACAACCTGGGTATGCGTGTCGCAGCACAGCTATAATGATGACTTCTGACTCTTCAGTTTTTGCATCTATCAGCTGTCAGTCTACTGTATTAAATGTTGAGTGAGGAAAGATCGTTTATGCACGAGCTTTTATAACACTAAGAAAGTATGCCATCTTTCGAAAGTGTACCAAAATATTGAGCACTTAAGAAAGTGCATGTCTTTCTTTTAAAATAAGTAGAAAGTGCGCCAAACTGATAGAAAGTGCGCCATCTTTTCATTATTGGTTTATTTGTAGAAAATTGTGTCATCTATCTGAGGCACACTTTTTATGCTTCTATAAGACCCCCTTCAAAGTTTTTGAATTCGTTTAAATGAATTCAAAATACTTTAAATTAGAAGAATAAAAGTTTTGAGATATTTGTGCGCGTATTCTGGGCAGAATCTTAACAGATTTGCTGACGTGGCAGACATGTACGTATCTTTGGCTTATTTTTTGGTTTTGACGCAGTCATAGAGGAGACGCATACGGCTTTTTAGGAGCAATTTTTGAGAACTATGCTGACTTTGGCACGTTTTCTCCTATAAATAGGAGTAAAACTTTACCAACATTCCCAGACTTATCCCTTTCTTATTGTAAGGCTTAAGCATGGCCACTGTTAAGTGTAAGCCTACGAAGATGACCATAGCAGTATAGATCCATTGGCTTTAATGTCCGTCGAGAAGACGTAAGAGGAGACGCTTCTTAACGATGGGTGAAAGGCTCGTCTGGGGATCATTGTTGCCAATATCTTTGTGTGATGGAGCATTGAAGGATATCATAGACTTTGTCGTTCATGTTGAACTAATGAATTACCTAGAAGACTGTTCGTTGTCTTCAAACCCAGCTCGCCGAAATTAATCTCTTAACATGGCCCATGTGCTGATTACAGGATTGGGATTGGAATCCCAACTGGGACTTCTAGTGGTTGAGCTAGATGGCAATAGCGAAACAGCTTCTGTTTGGCTCGCCATGCCCTTCATCGAGTCCGACAGAAATGGGGCCGTGCTAATTTAAACAAGTCCATTCCTGTATATCATCCCCGTCCACAGCATGGATTTCTTCTCCATGTACTTTGGTTTGCACTGAGGAGCCCATTTCTTCTACGCATATTTTTCTCCTCATTGGGAGCCGACGGGACGCAGACATGAGGACAGCTCTGAGATAGATCTCCATCATATAAAAATCTGGTTGTAATAGATTTCCATATGTATAATCATGATTTTAGAATAAAAATCTAGTTATGATAGATCTTCATCATATGTAATCATGATTAAGCTTCAATAAAATTTCATCTTTGATTTTATTGTGTTGTATGTATGTTGCTGACTGAAGACTTTGGTCGACGTGCATCAGAAAAGACTGAACATGTTGCCTTTCCCTTGTCATCCCACTGATATACGCATAAATATGCATTCAAAGAAAACTGTATTTTGTGGGCACTGTACAGTTTATCGCGTGCATTTTTGCATCTTGTCTGGTCATGCGCACTATGCAATATTTTTTGTCAATCAGACAAATGCGCGCATATGGGAATCCTCGGACCAACATTGTCCTTTCCTTATTTTCTATCAATAAATAATTTTTTTTTACCTTAGTGATACTTTCAAATCGAGACTCATTGAATATATATCTGCTCAGAGGTATTATGGATATGGCAGAATAGCTCTGTAGGAGAATTTGATAGATTTATCACTCAAGACTTACTATACTAGGTAAAAATAATAAATTTTTAAAGGATACAATACTATCAGAGGTGATATGGACGTGATAGTTTGCTAGTTTACTCCACCGATGAAGAGAAGAAAGAGTAATTCAGGGGCAAACTATTATCTTCTCTTTAGGGAATAATAAATGGGATATGATTCAGAGGTAATATAAACATGAATCAAATTATATTTATTGACTGGTGAGTAAACTTGTGAGATTAGTCCTAACCCAACTAGGGATCAGGAATAGGATATCCTTAAAATAATTGGCATTTAAGAATGGAACATTTTTGTCAGAGAGAATCATTTAGATAATCTCAATGAGAGTATTCCGTTGGATCTAAGTATTGTCCCGCTGGAGAACTTTAAGGACCCATTACCCATGTCTTATTCAAAAATGAATATAGGTAACAGTTTGAGAGACCGTGTAGGCTATGAGTTGATGGGGATTAAATAAAATGTATTTGATGTACAACATATTATAATCTACTGGAGATGGAGAATAATATGTCGTGCTTAGACATAATACTTTTTGAGAAATTTTCCATTGATAGGCGTCATTATTAAATCTCCATTAGGCTTAGCGAGCCTGTAGGCTCCATCGGAGAATATTGTCTCCACCACATAAGGACTTTCCTATTTAGCTTAGAATTTACCTTTGCTCTTATGGGTTGTGATCAAAAGTCTCCTTACTGAAAGGACCAATTCACTGACCTGGAATATTCTTTTCTTGACCTTTCGATTAAAAGCTTTGGAAATGCATACTTGGTATAGTTTAATGCATTATTGAACGTACAATCGCTTTTCATCTAATGCTTCTAATTCTTGTAGGCGTAATCGATCATTATTCTCTACCGTTAGCTCATTAGCAATAGTTATTCTGAGAGAAGGTATCTGAATTTTGAGTGGAATGATCATTTCATACCTATAGATCAGACAGAATGGTGTACAACCAGTTGGAGTTCCAACTGTTGTGCGATAAGCCCATAAACACTTTATGAGTTTTTCATTCCAATCGCGTTTGTTGGATGAGACAAACTTTTTAAGGAATTTGATTATAGTCTTGTTGAAGGCCTCTGCTAAGCCGTTGGCTGTTGTATTATATGTCGTAGATGCTACATTCTGTATTTGATTCTTGTCACAGAATCGATAAAATATTTGACTGGCAAATTGTGTCTCATTGTCATGTATTATCCTCCGGGGAACACCGAAACGATAGATAATATGGTGTTTGACAAAGTTAATTATATTGGACGTCTTAACTTCGATGAGCGGGACTGCTTCTGCCCATTTGGAGAAGTAATCGGTTATTGCAAGTATAAATCAATGTCCTCTATAATAAGATGGGCTGATCAGACCAATAATATCCATTTTCCAAGCTTTAAAAGGCCAGGAAGCAGTTGTAGGGTGTAAGAACTCTACTGGCTGGTGGATAAAATTAGCATGGATTTGGCATAACCTGTATTTACGAGTGTAATCTACAGCATCTGCCACCATGGTAGGCCAATAATAATCCATTCTCCTGAGGCAGTCTTATAAATTAGGACCTAGATAATGTGCTCCACAGATGCCATCATGAGCCTCACAAAGTGATTGTCTCGCTTCAGGGTTGGAAAGACAATATAGCAGCAATCCTTCATAAGAACGATGATATAATAATTTGGAAGAGGCATCATAGAATTGGAGCGAGCATCTTTTAATAGAAGTTGCTTCTTTCGGATCTTCTAGAAGAATCATGTAAGCAGCGTAGTCTATAAAAGGGTCTCTCCAATCTTTATCTATGGAGATTGAAGTTTTGACGTAACTTTGTCTAATGTGCAAGTTGTTTTTTTGTATAGAACAACTCTCATCCTGTTTGTAGGACCGTGTATGGCATCTCTAGAGGGAGGTGAATAAAGTTTATGTATGCAGCGGAATAAAATCACCTGTTAAAATATAATTCTATGTCATACAATAGTGATCAACTACTAGCAGTTAAAATATATCTCATGTATAATTGATACTACTAGCAGTGTTATGAATATATGCAATAGACTGAGAGAAAACAAAGCAAACACCAAGATGTATACTGGTTTTTCTCTGAGAGGACTAGTCCAGTCCCGAGAACTCAAGGTCAGAGTTTCTTCACTATAATCACCAATAGTGAATCACAAGCTTTGATTCGAAGGCTTGCCACTTATTTATACCACGAGGTTTGATCCGAAGTCTCGCAACTTCATAACTGGATAAAGAGAGTAACTGATGGAACCAAGCTCTTTATAACTCTGAAGACTTCTAGACCGAGATCGCACTTGGTACTAGGAAGGCTAGGAAGTTGCTCTTGGAGATGGGATAGTTAAGGCTTAGAGGTTTGCTTATAATACGATAGAAGATTAATGAATGGTTGAGTTGTTAGGAATGAGAATTCCAATCCTATTTATAGGGTGTAGGCAAATAAAATTCAGCCAGAATTCGGATGGGGTTTAATTCAAATTTCTAACCGTTGGGCCAAGAAATCAGGAGCTTATTGAACTAGTTGATTTCATACCAAAAGGTTAACCGAGTTCGGCACGAGTTCAGTTTCTACATATGGTAGACTTTGTAAATGAATGTGGCCTGATTTGGTGGATAAGTTCTTTAGTTTATTAGAGTGGACTAGGTATCTGGGTATAGGTACTTGGATTCGCCAGTGCGACTCAGCTTACATTAGTCCTAGACTCAAATAAAAAAAATTATTTGAATATGAAACCAATAGCAGTTGTAGAGTCTGACTGTAGTACTGACAGAGTTGATATGCTTTGCATCGAGTATCTGCTTCATATGTATTTTAGATATGATGTTTGACGATTATCAAAATCAGGTTGACTGTGACCACTTTATGTCAACAATCTCCTCCATTATGATAATTGACAAACTATGCCAAAATATACATATGGTGAGTCTGATCTAGCCTTTTGATGCACATAGTTGAAACATAGACGAAGTTTCTTTGAACGTAGATCTTTTCGTTAAAAACTAGCTTTTTAGAAAAAGTTCCCCCGTAAGTAGATCTTTTCTTTGAACGGGGGCATTTGATTAACCTGTAACTTGACATTTCTTCATAAAAAAATTAGGTGCTGGTATATCAATAAAATATATTTCAGTTATATGTCATCAACCATATATTTTGTCATCAATCATACAACAATTATAATTGAAATATTTTGTCATTTCTCCCCCTTTGTCAATAAATCATAGTGGAAAATAAAAACTCCCCCGTAATGAAACATTATGACAAATTTGAAGAAAAAGACAAATTAACCAGAACATGCAATATTTTAATCAGAATAAGTAACAAGAACATGCAATATTTGATCAAAATAGCATAAAAGTTTTATGAATATTTTAAGCAAATATTTTTAGAACACTAAAAAATAGAAAAACTAATACATCCACATAGCCACAAGATACTATATAAATCATCATCACAAATTATCATCAACGGTGTCAGTAGGCAAGTGATCATCAAAGTATGCTCCGGTAGGGTCAAGGTACTGCTGAACAAATGGATCATTGATCATGTAGCATGAGCGGGAAGGATCACGAGCCACTGGGTGAGGTACAGTAGGATGATGGGCTAGGTAATAATGAAGATCTGCTAGGGAGTTGGCTAATGTGTGGGCCTAATAGTGGTACAATAATAGTGGTCGCAAAGCTGAGTGATAATCATAGTGTTATGCTCCTAGTGTTGAGAAGCTATCATCTTGTTTTGTAACCTGAATTGCTCGCAGAATATCTCTTGGATCGAGTCCAAGGTAGTAGGCTGTGCAGAGGATGAAGGAGTAGGAGTAGGAGCTGGGGTTGGAGCTTAGGCTGCATCAGCTACTGTATCAGAATCAGATCTGGATGAGTCATCCTCATTAGGAATGAGAGATGTAGGCTGAATCCTACGGGCTTTGGTCAGAAAAGCTAGCTCAGATAGATAGGTGGGTTCTTCCATAGGAATGTAGAAGTGCTCAAAGATGAGTGGTAGATACATGATATAAGAAATTTGACGTTTGTGTTTAAAACAGTCAATCATCTGCCGAATCATGGTTTTAGGGAGGCAAAAGGGAGTAGATGTGTATAAGTGATATAAAGCAGACATCTCCCTATAGGTCACGTCATCTTTGGAGGTTTGTTTGGGAATGATAGCAGAGTATATGATACGGTAAAGTTTGTAAAAGTATTGGTTAAAATAACAAGCACGAAACTTCCCGTCAGGACAAGGATGAGGGGACAAAGTATGTCCTTGAAAGAATCAAGAGTGATGTCATCTCTGAGATTGAGTTTGTCGATCTCAACTAGGCATCTCCCTCATTAGGGATTTCAATAATTTTACCCAATGTTGTATCGTCAAATTTAATATTGATCACATCCACTCTCGAAGAGATAGACTATTGACCATGAGATAGATTGCAATAAAATATGTGAATGGCATTCAAATAAATGGGTTTTCTAGTTTTGACGAGACGATGAAGATAAAATTCTACAAGTTTAGGTTTTTGAGCATGAAAGGTAGTAAAATTAATAGGATTGTCCTTGCAAATATATTTTTTGCACAAAATTATTGAACCATAGATTTGAAGCATCAATAGAAGTGAAAATGAAGTCATCATATTCACTTGGGTTTGGAATATTTGAAGAAAATAAGGAATAAAGAGCATCATCACTAGAGGGTTGAAAAGAGGAAGCTTCATTTGCTTTTCTCTTCTTTTTCCCAAATTTAGGAGCCGTAAATAAGGGTTTCAGAAAGTAAAAATTGTACCTTGAAAAGATTGAAGGGGATGAAGGAGAATCTCACCAAGAGCCTTAGATCTCAAGTTGAGAGAGAAAAAGCCTTTATGGAAGAAGATCACAAAACTAGGGTTTTGGAGGAAAGGGTTTATTCTCGGTTTGGAGAAGAAGGATTTGGGAAGATGGAGTAATGAGATCAAAATTGAGGCTGCTGTTGTTATATAAAACACTTGAACCAAATTCGGACCAAGTTTGGATCGAACTCTGTCCGAGTTCTGATAGCTCAGGATTTTAAAAAATAAGGTTTGTAGTATGCTATAAAGGTTATATGAAAAACATACAAAAGATCTCATACACGTATAAAAGTATATTAGGTTTATAAATAAGACAGGCTATTATCAGTCATTACTTTTAGACAAGTCATTTAAAAGAATTTAAAAATGTAGTCAATTAATGAATGAATGAATGAATGTATTTAGGAAATGTTTTGCAAATAGCTCTTTGTATATTATTACTCATTGGGATATTTTTATTATTATTATTTAGTTGTAGGGGCCGGTTTCCGGCTAGCGGTGGTCCGAAGACACTTAAGTACCGTATCACTTAAGGTTGTTTACACCTTGTTGACAGAAGGACCCTTTAGGCTTATTTAACAATAATTTATATACCTTTAGAGTATAATATTAAAAAATTATTTAACAAAAGTTTCTTCATACACAGTTTAAGAACGATTGAGCTACTATATTTCAATAGATTGAATGAGTATTGTATAAAAATTGTGTTACCATAATGACTTATTAGTCATATTTTGTGTTGGTGCAATTGCCCTGAGAATATCCATTTAGCTTTTTGCAATCACCAACTTTTTTCTTTACCATTATGTCTTTCCGTAAATCGTTCCACCTATATGATTAAAATAAGACTTTGGTATCCAGGATTTGGATCCGTATTTGTTAGCTTTAGGAATCCACTTATATATATTCATATCAACCAATTTTCTAGCCTTATACTTATGTGTAATGTGTCCTTTTAAACCACATGATGATATATAGCATAGGCATTTGTGTTGGGCATAGAAGGATGAATATGTGAAGTGATGTCATGTGTCTTGCATGGATATTTCTAGTAGAATACATGATTATGTGAAGTATGTTGTGTTCTACATGCTTGATAGTGTGGAGTATTTGGTTTGCTTGCTGATGTCTTGTTGTGAGTGCTCTTTTGTTTAGCCATGTATCTCGTGTTAGACTGAGTAGTAGGTTGTACGACCTGCTTTCCCAATCTAATCTCTAACATTTTAGAGGTGGCATATAAGGCATCATATTTAGCAGTAAGAGCATCTATTTTAAGTGAGGCATTACAGTTCTTCTTATTTTCCTGTTTTAAGTCCTCCTTAAGTTTAGCATTTTCTTGATTTATTTCATATTAGCAGTCAAAAGCTTCTTGTAAGCTAAGCTTAAGTTTGGAGATTTCAATATATTCATCAGAAGAGGACTTTTCTCTAGCTTCCTTAAGTAAGCAAATAAGCTGATTATTCTTAAGATGATAAGATTTGATATCTTTTTGAGCTTGCTTATAGTTATTTATAAGTTTATTATAGTCTTCAAATAAATTATTAAAAGCATCAGACAATTCATCATACAAAATATATTTTCTGGTGAGTCATCATTTACCTCGCTTACCATTAAACACAAGTATGTCGTATGTTGAAGGTTTTTGCCATTCTCGTACTAGATGCTTGCATTGATTGCTAGACTTTCACTTGGGTATAAGTTTGCAATATCTTCTTCCTTGCTGTCATCATTACTGCATTGAATGTTTGCATCTTTCTTTATACTTGCAGCTTCTTTATTTTGATACAAGCTTGCAATATCTTCTTCAATAACTTCTTCGTTATCTCCATAGGTTGCTTCCAGTATTTTCTATATCCCATGTGATACTTTGCACTTGGAGATAAGTTTGAACTTGTCTTCTCCTAGAGAACAATAGAGCATACATTGCCTTTGCATCATCGCTTGCTACTTCCTTTTCTTCTTCGGTATATTCATTATCTGCTCTGTCAACTCTTTTGTAACCATTAGTAACATAAGTCCATAAGTTAAAGCCAAGAGATTTTAGAAAAATACTCATATGTATTTTCTAAAATAAATAGTTAGTGCTGTTAAAAATAGGTGGCTTATCAAGGAGTTGGCTTTCACCATTGATAGAAAATAGTGATCATGTTATTTCCATGTGGTATACTATTTGGATATTAATCCATTAATCAAGAGAATATGCTTTGAGAGTACTAGTTCTGATGTAAAGAGTACATGTTCTAATTCCAATTGAGGAGCAAATGGTATCAGTAAATCTCTATAAAGAGTGCACCTGCTCTGATACCAATTGAGGAGCAATTGGGATCAGAAACTAATTAAGAGACTACATGATCTGATACCAATTGAAGGAGCAATTGGTATGAGCAATAGTTCCTATATAAAGAGCACCTGCTCTGATACCAATTGTAGGACCGTGTATAGCAACTCTAGGGGGGGTGAATAGAGTTTATGTATGCAGCAGAATAAAATTACCCGTTAAAATATAATTCTATGGCATGAAATGGTAATAAACTACTAGCAGTTAAAATATATCTCATGTATAATTGATACTAGTAGCAGTGTTATGAATATATACAATAGAGTGAGAGAAAGCAAACGGAAATACCAAGATGTATACTGGTTTTCCTCTGAGAGGACTAGTCCAGTCCCGAGAACTCAAGCTCGGAGTTTCTCCACTATAATCACCAATAGTGAATCACAAGCTTTGATCCGAAGGCTTGCCACTTCTTTACACCACGAGGTTTAATCCGAAATCTCGCAACTTCACAACTTGATAAAGAGAGTAACTGATGGAACCAAGCTGTTTACAACTCTGAAGACTTCTAGACTGAGATCGCACTTGGCACTAGGAAGGCTAGGGAGTTGCTCTTGGAGATGGAAAAGTTAAGACTTAGAGGTTTTCTCATAATAGGATAGAATATTAAAGAATGGTTGAGTTGTTAGGAATGAGAATTCCAATCCTATTTATAGGGTATAGGCAAACAGAATTCAGCCAGAATTCGGATGGGGTTTAATTCAAATTTCTAACCATTGGGCCAAGAAATCATGAGCTTATTGAACTGTTTGATTTCATACCAAAAGGGTAACCGAGTTCGGCACGAGTTCGGCCCGAGTTAGGTTTCTACATATGGTAGACTTTGTAGATGAATATGGCCTGATTTGGTGGATAGGTTCTTTGGTTTATTAGAGTGGACTAGATATCTGGGTATAGGTACTTGGATTCGCCAGTGTGAATCACCTTACATCAGTCCTAGACTTAAATAAAAGATTATATTTGAATATGAAACCAATAGTTGTTGCAAAGTCGGACTATAATACTGAAGGAGTTGATATGATTTTCATCAAGTATCTTCTTTATCTGTATTTTAGATCTGATGTTTAAAAATTATCAGAATCAGTTTTACTGTGACCACTTTGTGTCAATACTGTTATCATAATTGAGTGTCGTCTCTTTAGGAGAACAGCTAATGATGTTGCTAGGCCGGCCAAAGCATCTGCTTCCATATTCTGTAACTGAGGCACATACTCGATGAATAATCCTTTGAAAGTAAAAGCCAGTTCGATTGTCGCTTGATGATAAGGGATAAGGTCTTCATGCCGAACCTCGTACCCTTCCCTGATTCGATTGACTATCAGCTTGGAATCTCCGTTGGCTTCAAGATATTCTATATCCAATTCTTTAGCTAATTGGAGACCGGTGAGTAGAGCATTTTATTCTGCCATATTATTGGAACATGGTTCACTGAGAGAATATGCTCGATAAATAAGTAGTTTGTCAGGAGATACTAGTATAAAAGCATGAAAAATACGCTACAGAGTTATACGCAGTATTTTAGTGCTGTGTGGCGTAAAATATGACTTCAGAGCCATCGGCGTACAACGGAGCTTTGTCGCTAGTACAGCGTAAAATATAAGCTCAAGGACAATCCGCGTAATGCAGTATTTCCAGGATGCTTCAGCGTAAAAAGGGTATTATACCGCCTTTATAGCGTAAAACTCATCCGCTTTTAATGCAGCATGGAAGTGTACGAGGAACGCTTCGTATTCCTCGAATGAACCTGTCAGATCTTGCAGTGAACCTGACTCCTGACAAAGAGTACTGCACAACTATCCAGACGATGACTGTAATGATGGTGCGGCACAGAGACCCAAACCGTTGTTTAGTGACGTTTCCCTGATACAAAGTGCTTTTATGTATACAAGGGAATACGCTGCCTAGTTTTACAAAGGCATATGTGAGCTTTTATGCTCAGCAGAAGACAAAATGAACTGCTACGTCAAAAGCTGCTCTTCGTACAGAGCTCGAGGCACATCTCTGTATTTAATGCTCAGAATGGTGGCAGATCTTCGTACAGAGCTCGAGACACGTCTCTGTATTTAATACTCAGAATGGTGGCAGATCTCTACATTTAATGCACGAGATTTGATTATATCTCCAAAGACTGGGCAAGCCATAATTATGGCTAATACATCTACATCATCACCCCTACACATTACGCCATCAGGCTATTTTCAGCTATAGGAGCACGTTGTACGCTATCTCCTTGGAATACGCCACCGGGCTATTTTCAGCTATAAGGAGCACGTTGTACGCTATCTCCTTGAAATACGCCAACTCAGGCTATATTTGCATTTATGCGTGAGAAGGCTATTTGGTCCAGAATATGCTCAAGGCCTCAGTCAATGAAGGAGGATCAGCTATCTTTTATGCTAGCCACCTATCCATGCAGCATCAGGCTTCTACGCCTACTTGGCTTCTACGCCATGGTGACAGTTATTGGCTTCTACGCCAACCTTTTTTTTACGCGAGGGGCAGTTACCTACGTGGCTTGCATGCCGTGATCTTCGCAGCAATTATACGCATTATCTCTTAATGAGATACGCGTCACACGCTTATTCAGAAGATCATTTATACATGGGTGGCAGTTATTATAACCACCGCGTAAAAAATGCCATACTCTCCACTATCCGGCTTCTACGCCGACTGGACGGTTACTGTCACAAAAACCCAATAAATAGAGACCTCTGTTGACAGAGGTCCAAGGGTCGAAAGGTCAAAAATTCCAAAGTGGGAAAGAGTTAAAAGAAATCGAAGAACAGAGAGAGAAGAGCTCAGACAGAGAGTAGTGATCGACGATTTTGGCATCAAGCATCCACTCCCTCTTGCAATCTTTGAAGCATCTCCTTCTTCTACGGCACTTCTTCATCATCGTGTTGTCCAAGGGACAAAGTGATCGAATGCAGATCAGAGTCCTCTAGCAATATTTACCCAGATTAAAATTTGTACTTAACATCCTCGTATAGGATTAATAGTACTTCTTTTTGTAAACCTAAGAAAGGGTTTTGTATAAACCTAGTTTTATTTCTTCCGTTTATTATCAAACACAAGATGGCGACTCTGCTGGAGACCTCTTTCTTATATGATAAGAAAGCAATTGCTCAACACAATGCAGTATCAGTAGGATCAAGGAAGAAGACCTTAGTCGTCCAGTTCGACCAGTCTGCCTACGAAGATATGCTTCGAGCAGGGGGTAGCTCTCACTCTCTCTCTGTTCAAGACAACAGGAAACTGCGTAAGGTCTGGATGCCCAAGACATCCCCTACCATTCCTGTTGACTCTCCGGTTTCTTCGACCAGCCAGGTTGTAGCTGCACAACCTTCGCGCTCCGCGCGTAAAGCTCTATCTCCCGTCTGTGACTTGGCAGACAAAACTTCTGACAATGCCTCAGTGCTAGTCCAGAAGTCTACTCCGCACTCTACGCGTAAAGCTCTGTCTCCCATCTGTGATGTGGCAGACAAAACTTCTGATAATGTCTCAGTGCTAGTCCAGAAGTCTACTCCGCGCTTTGCGCGTAAAACTCTGTCTTCCGTCTATGACGTAGGAGACAAGATTTCTGATAATGTCTCAACGCCAAATCCGAAATTCCAAACGTGCTCTGCGCGTAAGAATGCATCTACCCTCTGCGAAAAAGCAGATGGTCCCTGCAATCTACGCAAGGAAAAACAAGTGGCGGACTACATGAGGATTCTATCTTCATTGTCCCGCCTACTCGCAGCAGTCAGCATTCAATAGTCTTCGGTCGCATGCGCAATAAACCGACTGTACAAGAAGATTCTCCCGATGACGATGCTGGTAAAATACAGGTTCACAGATATAGCCCGCAAGCTTTGAAGATTATGCAAAGTATGGGTTATGACTTAAAGCTGGAACCAGGCCTCAACTACGGGAAAGGCAGACGAATGTCGTTGCACGGTGATCCCTACTGTCAACGAACTCGTTTCGGGTTAGGGTATACCACCTCCCTTGCAACTTCTAAGTCAAATGAGGATATCTTTTCCTCTTCTCAAGATGGCTCACCGTCTTCCGGCTCATCATATGATGATCTCGAACTAGCATTATTAGTAAATGCAGTATTGACAGATTCCCTCGAAGCAGACGAACAAGAATCTAAACCGTTTGAGAATGACTCTTGGGCTCAACAAATGGATACACAGTGGGAACTCTGGTTCGAGCAGAGAGAACCTCCTACTGAAGATAAAGTTATCCAAATTGACGTTGGAGATGAACTTTCGCCAAAGCCGATATTTATCAGTAACAATCTTTTCGAAGAAGAAAGGATAGAAATGATCCAGCTGATAAGAGAATATATCGACGTCTTTGCATGGAATTATGAGGATATTCCAGGTCTCGATCCAAAAGTGGCTACTCATAAGCTCAATATATTATCCAATTCGAAGCCTGTAAAGCAGCACCAACGCCAGTTTCGCCCAGATATAATGGACGCCATTGAAGCTGAAATCAAGAAGTTGATAGCCTGCGGCTTCATCCGGGAAGAACAACATCCCGACTGGGTCGCCAATATTGTCCCGGTCATGAAGAAAAATGGAAAAGTACGTGTCTGCATAGATTACCAAGATTTGAATGCAGCCTGCCCCAAGGATGAGTTTCCTCTTCCCATCACAGACGTCATGATCGATAATATATGCGGTTTCGAACGCATATCTTTCATGGACGGATTTTCAGGATATAATCAAATCAAGATGCATCCTGAAGACGAGAAGCATACTGTCTTCCTGACACCATTGGGGATATATTGCTATACGGTCATGCCCTTCGGATTAAAGAATGCGGGGGCTACATACCAACGAGCTATGAGTAACATATTCCACAAGCATTTACGCAAAATAGTGGAATATTACGTAGACGATATAGCTGTCAAAAGTTGCCACAAGGATAATCACATCCAAGACCTGAAGACAGTGTTCGAGTTGATGCGCCAACATCAACTCAAAATGAATCCTACAAAGTCATTTCTGGGTGTATCAAGTGGCAAATTCCTGGGATTTGTCATAACCGCCAAAGGCATTCAAGTGGGCCCTGATAAAGTCAAGGCCATTTTAGAAATGCGACCACCCCACAATCTGAGAGAACTCAGAGGATTTCAAGATCGTCTGGCTTATATCCGGAGATTCATATCCAATCTCTCTGGGAGGTGTCAGCCTTTTTCTTGTCTCATGAAGAAAGGTGTATCATTTGTATGGGACGAAGCCTGTCAGCAAGCGTTTAATGATATCAAACGCTACCTCACTAATCCTCCAGTTCTGGTGCCTCCCATCACAGGAAGACCATTCTTGTTGTATGTTCGAGCAATGGATCATTCTCTGGGAGCTCTCCTCGCACAGAAGAACAATGAGGGTCATGAACAGGCTATTTACTATTTAAGGAGGATGATGGTCAGAGCTGAACACCGGTACAATCCAGTGGAAAAATAATATTTGGCCTTAATGTTCGCCATTCAGAAATCGCGACACTATGTCGCAGGCCAGACTATTCATATCATCTCCAGGATCAGTCCTCTTCGGGTATTGATGATGTCACGACCCGCACCCAAAATTTGGGCATGAATCGTGGGTACGTCCAGCCTACGCCGCAGCATCGGCGGTAGAACGCTGTCTAGGTCTCCACATAATATATATCCTGTCAATCGTCTCAACTCCGTACGGAGGGCAATGATAAATAATCCACAGTTATATGATATACTCAATCACAAGCTAATAGAAAATAATGGCACGATGAGAATAGAAAAGAGTTCTATTAAAAGCCAACCACAATAAGTCCAACTCAAAACTTGGGTCTAGATGACCTCACAAAATCACAGACTAATAAATACAACTCAGTCTCAGTCTAGAACAATAAATGCAGAAAAATAATCTAAGAATTGGCAGGTAAGGTCTCCTCTAGGATAGGCAACTCCTCTGGGGTTTCTGGAGTGAAATCTCCCTCTAATCCTGGGCCGTAATGAGTGGGGCAAAGATCCTCCAGGTCCTCTGAAAAATGTTATCCAGTCAGGATTGGAGCGAAGCACAAGCACTAACAGCAGTTTCATTAAATTGACAAAGACTATAAACAGTGTAAGAAATACAAGATGGAAATAAATGCTGGAATGTAAAGTACTGGAGAAATGGAAATAGGCAATAGAGCATCTAGCAATGAACAATAAATAGTGAATGCTAGAACAATAAGTAGTGAATGCTGGAACAAGTGAATCTGAATAAGAATAGACATCTAACTAAGTGTTTGAATTATCAGTTTATTATGTGATCGGCTTGGGACTAGATCAGGCTGGTTATATATGATTAGCTATGATTCTTGTAGGTCAGGCTAACCATATGGTTAGCTATGATACATGTAGTGGTCAGGCTAATCATATATAACAGCTATGATGCATGTAAATGGTCAGGCCGCACCCGACGTGAGAAGTGGGGTGAGCTATGATGCATGTAGAGGGTTGGATATGATCACATAATCTACTAATAGTTCCCCATCCCCCAGCTAGCACGATGGATTCCAATCACGACTCCTCATGATGGGGATCTAGAGTGCTAACTCGTGTATCCATAGTATCGGAATCAAGTATGTAATACAACTAGATTATAGAAGTAATCAACAAAATAAAAACTGTCAGAGAATGTACTCGCCTGTAGTCCTGAGCAATGAGTGAGGATCGATGTCCAAGGTGGGATCACAATGACCTATTTATGGAATATTAATGTCAGAAACTGAATTAAAGAAATAACATATTTAACTAATTAAATACGAGGTTTCTAGGTCATACTAACGTTTACTAGGTTAAACCCAAGGGTATAAGTGTACTAGGGTTTAATAGCTAAATGATAGGTTAGTTAGGCCCACTAGTCAAATTCTATATCATACTAAGGTATCTAGTATAATACTAGCTACTATTATATACTACATGTTATTTGTATATAACAACTCCTATATATATATATATATATATTCTAGTTTGTACCTTAATACAACCCTTAACACAACCCTATGTGAGTTCTCAAAACCTTGGCATATAAATACATGGCCCATTCCCTTACTCTCAATTGCTTGAACATCTAAACTCTTAACAAATTTCATAGATCCTAGATACTGATTAAATGAACCCTATACAGTGTCTCAGTTTGAAGTTGTTCATACTTCAAAGTTGAATAAACCTAAGACAATTATGACTACTGGCAGGATAAAAAGGTAGGTCTTGAATATTGTTCTCTGATACCCATGCACAGCCAAAAATCCTTATTTACTGAACACCATGCAGCTAACCACAGTTCAATTTGAACTGAGCTGTGTACAGTGACATCACTGCACAGATCTTTGATACTCCATCAACATTGATACTGCTACTGTGTAGCTATTGCACAGTGAGGCTTCTACTACAAGATCTACTACTGCTACTCTGATACTGAACTTTCATCCACACCTTATACTAATACATAATAACTCACTACTCCCTCACCCACACAACACTCACTCACAGGTATTACTGATACACAGGCACTCTATCTACCAATTTCTATTAACTATCGCTCACACACACACACAGGTGACACTACTCTTCACACATGTATTGCACACACTGGTTGGTCACCTACAGCTTACTCACACACTTAAGTTCTCACATACATACTAACACAGCACATAGGTATCTCACTGCACTCACACAGGTTTTAACTCACACTGGCACAAGGACACAGATACACAGATATTTACACAGGCATGCTCACACTGGATACACTAGGTTCTATGATATATACACACTCAAATCTCACTGGGTCACACATACTCACACTCTCAGACACTCTGAGAACACAGTCCTGAACACAAGACACACTGCTCACAGAGAAATTAATTGACTGAGACACAGGTGAACACTAGGACACTCCTAAAATAGGAACACATACACACACTGCTAGTACACACAATTAACACACTGCATTCACATTCAAGTGAACTGGAGTTCACAGTTTTTTCCATTCAATACAACAATCCTAGAATCCACTGATACACTAAGGATTTCTAAACTACTGCACACAGTATCTAGACACTGATACAAAGTCACATAAGCTCTCATACTGGTTCATATAGCTAACACACACACACTACACACCTGCACACCCACTGATTTTTAACACAAAGTATACACAGGAACAACTCACACACACAGGAATCTCACCCAGTCACACACTGATACAGGGATACACTCTAGAACTAACACACAGTTCACTCATAGATACATAATGCACTCACACACTCTAATCCACACTGACAAGAACATACACAGGTATGCACAGTTTACTGATACTCATACCTACACACAGAGACATAACTCTAAAACTGACTAACACTGTGATACATAACATATTGCTCACCACTACATTATGACACAGGGTCATACACACTGGCATATGGGTTCTCACTACACAGTTATATACACATACACTCACCCAAGTTCACATACTCAGCTACTCGTGAAGTAAACCCCCAACCTATTGATACACATATGCACACACACACCAAACTGTTCAACAGGGCCCTAATCAAAACCCCAATGCACACTGATACATTAATCCCCCAATGCCTGATGCACTGATGTAAGAACACAGTCCCTATATGTTCACTACACACAGGAACACACACTGATTCTCATACACACCCCGACTGCACAGGAAAACCTACTGCACACAAACTATTTACACAATGCAAATATATATATATGAATATAGATTTGTATATTAAAACATGCAGTAAATAGAACACATAGATAGGTAAGATCCCTAAGGGCATATCACCAAACACTTGGTGTGCAGAAAACGAATCCCTACTAAAACTTCCTGAAAACCCAAATCAACCCCTAAAACGAAATCTATACTTACACGTAAGAGAGGTAATCGAGACTACACGAAATCCCTAGGGTTTGGGTTCCAGAATTTTGGGGAAACATCCGTAGGTCACCAAAACCCAAATTCACCTAGGTCTTCATGTAAAGTCTCAGAAATCAAAACCTAAACATCAAGGTAGGTTTCCTAATGGCCAAAAACAAGAAAAACAGAATATAATTGAATAAAAATAGGGTTTTAACTATAGGGAGATGGCTTCTTCAATGGAAGTTCTTCTTCCCCAAGGTTCCTTGACCCAAGCCCTTGCTTCTCTTTGCTTTGGAGGAGGAAAAATGGAATCCCTAGGTCTGGATTCTGAAATCTGGAGAGGAAATTAGTTTCCTGGATGGAGGCTAGGGTTTCTCCTTTCTACATGAAGGAAGAGAGGGTTCCCTTTTATATTAAAATCAAACTAGGGTTTCTAATGCATAGTTTAGGTTAAACCCCCTATGTTAGGTCATGTAGAACCTAATTAACTAAGGTTTAGTCAGTCTAGGGTTTGAGGTCCAACCTAAAATTTGAATTCTAGGGTTTCTCTAGAATTGGTCTTCAAATTAGGGTTTAGTCATTAGGGTTTGTCCTAATGAGTTCTAGGATTTGACCTAAAACCAAATATCATTTACAATATATCATTAGTTTATAACACTCCACAGATTTATTAAATACATAATTATTCAAAATAGTAAAATTACACAAATGCCCTTACCTAAAAAAGTGGTAGTGACAAGTCTACCCTCCTAAAAGAAATTTTGTCCTCAAAATTTGGACTGAACAGAATAAGAATAAATCAGAAAAGGAAATATACCTCAAGTCTAGAAGAGATACGGGTATTGCTCGCGCATTTCGTCTTCTCTCTCCCAGGTCGACTCCCCTGGAGAGTGATGTCTCCATGCAACACGAACCAAAGGAATAGTTTGGTTCCGCAACACCTTCTCTCTGCGGTCCAAGATCTCTACGGGCTGCTCGGGGTAGCTGAGCGTCGGACCAACCTCAATCTCCGAGTGATCAAGTACGTGACTAGGGTCTGCCACGTACCGTCTCAGCTGTGACACGTGGAACACATCATGCACTTCCTCCAATGCAGGCGACAAGTCCAGTCTATATGCCACTGCACCTATCCTTGCAAGAATACCGAAGGGTCCGATGTAGCGTGGACTAAGCTTCCCGCCTCGACCAAAACGAATCGTGCCACACGTCGGAGAAATCCGTAGGAATACTAGATCGTCAACCTAAAACAAATAGTCTCAACATGCAGTCTAAACAAACAACACAAACCAGAAAAAATAACAATCTATACCTGAAACTCAAGGGGTCTACGGTGGCTGTCGGCCCAATGCCGCTGTCTGTCCTGCGCCACTCGCAATCTGTCTCTGATGAGTTTCACCTTTTCTGCTGCATCCACGACCATTTCTGGTCCTAGCAAGGCTCTCTCTCCAACGTCGTCCCAAGATAACGGTGTACGACACCTCCGTCCATAAAGAGCCTCAAATGGTGATATCTCGATGTTGGCCTGGTAGCTGTTGTTGTAAGCGAACTCTACCAGGTGCAGATGATCCTCCCAAGAACCTCCGAGATCTAGAACACAAGTGCGTAGCATATCCTCGAGAGTCTGAATAGTCCTTTCAGACTGTCCGTCTGTCTGGGGGTGATATGCGGTACTGAACTTGAGCTGAGTGCCCAAGCTAGCCTGCAGACTCCTCCAGAAGTGGGAAGTGAAACGGCTATCCCGATCCAAGACGATGCTCACAGGAACTCTATGAAGTCTAACGATCTGTCGCACGTACATCTCTGCTAGCCTCTCTGTCGATGTGTCCACCTTGAAAGGTAAGAAATGGGCTAATTTGGTCAACCTGTCCACGATGACCCAAATCGCGTCCTTCCCTCCTGGAGAACGTGGAAGCCCTGAAACAAAATCCATGGTCACGTGCTCCCATTTCCATTCTGCAATCGGTAAAGGTTGAAGCAATCCACCTGGCCTCTGCCGGTCTGCCTTTACCTACTAGCACACTAAACACCGGGATATGAAGCGTGCTACCTCGCGCTTCATTCCATACCACCATACGTGCTCCCTCAAGTCTCGATACATCTTGTTGGCACCGGGATGCATCGAGTACTGAGAGCGGTGTGCCTCCTGCAAAACCTCCTCGCGCAGCTCCCCGCTCGGCACACACATCCTCGTGCCGTGCCGTAAGGAACCATCATCTGCGATAGTAAAGTCGTCCGACAATCCTGTCTGAACCTGTACTCTGATACTCCTCAGAACCTCATCATCATACTGCGCCGCTCTGACCCTGTCCATCAGCTCGGACTGTATCTGCAATCCCCACATCTGAATCTTAGTACCGGGAACTAACACCTCAATCTCCAAGCTCTCCAAATCCACCAACAAATATCTATCTGTCGTCAAGTACATAGCCATCGGATACCTGCTCAAGGCATCGGCGACTACGTTCGCCTTCCCTGGGTGGTACTGTAATGAGTTGTCGAAGTCCTTCATCAACTCTAACCACCTCCTCTGCCTCATGTTCATCTCCTTCTGTGTGAATACGTACTTCAAGCTCTTGTGATCTGTGAAGATCTCCACACGCTCTCCGTACAGGTAATGTTTTCATAGCTTTAGAGTGAAGATAACTGCTGCCAACTCCAAATCGTGGGTGGGGTAGTTCTCTTCATGAGGGCGTAACTGCCTGGAAGCATAGGCAATTACCTTTCCGTGCTGCTGAAGAACACATCTCAGACCCTTACCTGAAGCATCACTGTAGATGGTGAAACCACCTGTCCCTGCTGGCAACGTCAAAACTGGAGCTGTCGTCAACCTCTTCTTCAGCTCATCAAATGCAGCTTGGCACTCCTCCGTCCAGACAAAATCCACATCCTTCCTAGTCAATCTGGTCATTGGCGCTGCAATCCTGGAGAAGTCTTGTACAAACCTCTTGTAGTATCCTGCCAGCCCGAGAAAACTCCTGATCTCAGCTACCGAACTGGGGGTAGCCCACGACTTCACTGCCTCGATCTTCTGTGGGTTAACCGAGATTCCGTCACCCGATACCACATGCCCAAGAAATTCAACCTTGTCAAGGAAGAATTCACACTTAGAGAGTTTTCCGTACAGCTTCTCCCTCCTGAGAGTCTCTAAGACCAACCTCAGGTGCTCTTCGTGATCCTCCGGGGTCTTAGAATACACAAGAATATCGTCTATGAACACCACTACGAACTTGTCAAGGTACTGGTGGAACACCTTGTTCATCAGGTTCATGAATACTGCCGGTGCATTGGTTAAACCAAACGGCATCACCCTGAATTCAAACTGGCCGTATCTGGTCCGAAAGGCTGTCTTCGGCGTGTCCTCTCTCTTCACCTTCACCTGATGATAGCCTGACCTCAAATCTATCTTTGAAAACACCCTCGCCCTGCTCAATTGATCGAAAAGATCATCTATCCTCGGCAGCGGGTACTTGTTCTTGATAGTGATATTGTTCAAAGCTCTATAATCAATGCACATGCGCACCGTGCCGTCCTTCTTCGGTACGAACAATACCGGAGCTCCCCATGGTGATGAACTGGATTTGATGAAACCTTTGTCCTGCAGCTCCTTGACTTGCTTCTTCAGTTCTGCCAGCTCGCTGTTGTTGACTCTATAGACATGTTGTGAAATAGGCTCCGCTCCTAGAACCAAGTCTATAGAGAATTCAACATCTCTGTCTGGCGGCAAGCCTGGCAACTCCTCTGGAAATACATCCAGGAACTCCGCTATCAGAGGATGTGGCAACTCCTCTTCTTCCGCCCTGGCTCCGCAAAATGTGCTCCTGCTCTGTTCCGCTGCTCCTCTGACAACCTCAAACTCTGGCTCTCCTGGTGGTCTAAATAATACTCTGCCTCTATAACAATCTATAGTAGCATGATGCCTACTCAACCAGTTCATTCCGAGTACAATATCATACCCCGGAAGTGGCATGACGAGTAAGCTCACGCTCAACTCTCGGCCTCCTACTGACACCCTCCGGTCCTTGCAGTGATCACAGACTAGGATAATACCTCCACTAGTCATGATCTTGCAAGTCCTAGCTAATGGTTCTGTGTCTAAGTGATGTCAAAGTGCATAAGATACAGACACAAAACTATGGGAAGCGCCAGAGTCGAATAAGGTAAATGCGGGAATACAATCGAGAAGAACCGAACCTGTGATCAAATCTCCTGCTAGCTCGATCTCCTCGACTGCCATGGCGTACGCTCGCCCCTGGGGTACACCTCTCCGCTTCTGGTGCTGGGCAAACTTCTGATGTTGTGGTGGAAGCGGTGCCCTCTGTTGTTGGCCTCCTGGTACGGTAGATACCCTGTCTGGTCCTCTCTGGGCGGCTGCTCCACCCTGACCTGGACGAAGGGTTGGGCAATCCCTCAGCTGGGGTGTCATCGATCCGCAGGACAGACATGAGCCCAATCTCTTCCTACAGATATCTCTAGTATGTCCCATATTCCCGCAGTACGCACACTGGATGGCGGGCTGAGTCTGTCACTGTTGCTGCAGCTGGACCTGCCCTCGGGCTGGTTCCTGATGCTGCTGCTGAAAGGGTCTCTGCTGTTGCTGCTGAAAGTGTGGACGCTTTCCCAGTCCCGCACTACTGTTTGCTCCTCCGGAACCATCGCGTCCCCTCTTGGGCCTGAGGCCCAAGTCGTCCTCGGCTATTTGGGCATCCATCAATATGCCCTCGTAGGTAGCTGTGCGACGTCCCGACGTGCTAGACTTGATCTCCCTTGTCAGCCCCTTTCTGAACTTCCGGGCCCTGTCCCCCGGATCTCTAATCATCGATGGTGCGAAGCGGCTCAGGCGGGAAAACTCCGCGGCATACTCATCGACGGACGAGCTCCCCTGGGCTAAGTCATGGAACTGACTCTCCAA
The DNA here is from genome assembly GCA_036927795.1 of Iris macrosiphon. Classification (NCBI taxonomy): domain Eukaryota; kingdom Viridiplantae; phylum Streptophyta; class Magnoliopsida; order Asparagales; family Iridaceae; genus Iris; species Iris macrosiphon. Next base: position 95,484,128 of record JAYESA010000008.1, read on the forward strand.
AGCTCCCAGGGCAACATCAGGAAAGAACTTCTCCTTGAAGAGCTCCTTGAAAGCTTCCCAAGTGAGTCCCCTTTCAAGGAGTCTCGGCTCTATGCGAAACCACGTCAAGGCGATGTCGAACATCTGGCTGCCGGCGGCCTCGATCTGAAGAGCCTCCGGAAGCTGCGCCAAGCGCAAGTTCCTCTCGATGTCCTCTAGCCAATCATCGGCGTAGAGTATCCCTTCTGTCCCCTTGAACTCCCGAGGCATCATCCTCTTGAAATCCACAATGGTGCCCGGCCTCTGGTGGTGCTGATCAGGACGCTGCTGCTGCTGAGTGACTCTCTCCACAGCCTGGAGAGCCACCTGATGAGCATTCTCCATGTTCACCCTCATCATCTCTGTCTGGGCCTGGTGTGCCTCAGCCTGCACCCTCTGGGCCTCTGCCGACGTCCTCTGGGCCTCGACCATGCCCTGAATCAAAGCGAACATCTGTGCTCCATTGACGGGCATACCTCCTGGATGCTGAACTGGTGGTGGGGGTGGAGGTGGTGGTGCCGTCGTAGCTATGGGGACCCTCTGAACAGGTGGTGGAGGACCCCCGACTGCTGCAGACACTCCCACATGTACTGGAGATGTAGGAGGTGCTGCGGATGTCTGTCCGGCAAGGCGAGAGGTGGCAGACCTCTCTGACTCTGCTGCTCCGGTTCTCCGGGATCTGGTTCTCGGCGGCATCCTGAAGACAGATTGAAGAATTTAATCAAGGCAATAGACACGGTATCATCAAAGGAGGACAGTAAATTCTAAAAAATCATTAAGAGTAGTATTATAAGAATCAGAAATTCCTAATTATGATTGAGCATATCCTCGGCCTAATTCCTATTTCCTAAAACAGGCTCGTAGTAATACTCTAAGCGAGCACCACTACAATATTGCTCTAATGCGAATCTAGGACTCGACCTGCATAGGCCACCACTAAAAACGTGTCACGACCCGCACCCGGAATTTGGGCATGAATCGTGGGTACGTCCAGCCTACGCCGCAGCATCGGCGGTAGACGCTGTCTAGGTCTCCACATAATATATATCCTGTCAATCGTCTCAACTCCGTACGGAGGGCAATGATAAATAATCCACAGTTCTATGATATACTCAATCACAAGCTAATAGAAAATAATGGCATGATGAGAATAGAAAAGAGTTCTATTAAAAGCCAACCACAATAAGTCCAACTCAAAACTTGGGTCTAGATGACCTCACAAAATCACAGAATAATAAATACAACTCAGTCTCAGTCTAGAACAATAAATACAGAAAAATAATCTAAGAATTGGCAGGTAAGGTCTCCTCTAGGATAGGCAACTCCTCTGGGGTTTCTGGAGTGAAATCTCCCTCTAATCCTGGGCCGTAATGAGTGGGGCAAAGATCCTCCAGGTCCTCTGAAAAATGTTTTCCAGTCAGGATTGGAGCGAAGCACAATCACTAACAGCAGTTTCATTAAATTGACAAAGACTATAAACAGTGTAAGAAATACAAGATGGAAATAAATGCTGGAATGTAAAGTACTGGAGAAATGGAAATAGGCAATAGAGCATCTAGCAATGAACAATAAATAGTGAATGCTAGAACAATAAGTAGTGAATGCTGGAACAAGTGAATCTGAATAAGAATAGACATTTAACTAAGTGTTTGAATTATCAGTTTATTATGTGATCGGCTTGGGACTAGATCAGGCTGGTTATATATGATTAGCTATGATTCTTGTAGGTCAGGCTAACCATATGGTTAGCTATGATGCATGTAGTGGTCAGGCTAATCATATATAGCAGCTATGATGCATGTAAATGGTCAGGCCGCACCCGACGTGAGAAGTGGGGTGAGCTATGATGCATGTAGAGGGTTGGATATGATCACATAATCTACTAATAGTTCCCCATCTCCCAGCTAGCACGATGGATTCCAATCACGACTCCTCATGATGGGGATCTAGAGTGCTAACTCGTGTATCCATAGTGTCGGAATCAAGTATGTAATATAACTAGATTATAGAAGTAATCAACAAAATAAAAATTGTCAGAGAATGTACTCGCCTGTGGTCCTGAGCAATGAGTGAGGATCGATGTCCAAGGTGGGATCACAATGACCTATTTATAGAATATTAATGTCAGAAACTGAATTAAAGAAATAACATGTTTAACTAATTAAATACGAGGTTTCTAGGTCATACTAAGGTTTACTAGGTTAAACCCAAGGGTATAAGTGTACTAGGGTTTAATAGCTAAACGATAGGTTAGTTAGGCCCACTAGTCAAATTCTATATCATACTAAGGTATCTAGTATAATACTAGCTACTATTATATACTACATGTTATTTGTATATAACAACTCCTATATATATATAGATTCTAGTTTGTACCTTAATACAACCCTTAACACAACCCTATGTGAGTTCTCAAAACCTTGGCATATAAATACATGGCCCATTCCCTTACTCTCAATTGCTTGAACATCTAAACTCTTAACAAATTTCATAGATCCTAGATACTGATTAAATGAACCCTACACAGTGTCTCAGTTTGAAGTTGTTCAGACTTCAAAGTTGAATAAACCTAAGACAATTATGACTACTGGCAGGATAAAAAGGTAGGTCTTGAATATTGTTCTCTGATACCCATGCACAGCCAAAAATCCTTATTTACTGAACACTATACAACTAACCACAGTTCAATTTGAACTGAGCTGTGTACAGTGACATCACTGCACAGATCTTTGATACTCCATCAACATTGATACTGCTACTGTGTAGCTATTGCACAGTGAGGCTTCTACTACAAGATCTACTACTGCTACTCTGATATTTAACTTTCACCCACACCTTATACTAATACATAATAACTCACTACTCCCTCACCCACACAACACTCACTCACAGGTATTACTGATACACAGGCACTCTATCTACCAATTTCTATTAACTATCACTCACACACACACATAGGTGACACTACTCTTCACACAGGTATTGCACACACTGGTTGGTCACCTACAGCTCACTCACACACTTAAGTTCTCACATACATACTAACACAGCACATAGGTATCTCACTGCACTCACACAGGTTTTAACTCACACTGGCACAAGGACACAGATACACAGATATTTACACAGGCATGCTCACACTGGATACACTAGGTTCTATGATACATACATACTCAAATCTCACTGGGTCACACATACTCACACTCTCAGACACTCTGAGAACACAGTCCTGAACACAAGACACACTGCTCACAGAGAAATTAATTGACTGAGACACAGGTGAACACTAGGACACTCCTAAAATAGGGACACATACACACACTGCTAGTACACACAATTAACACACTGCATTCACATTCAAGTGAACTGGAGTTCACAGTTTTTTCTATTCAATACCATAATCCTAGAGGAATATGTGAAGTCCGGAATCCAGACCTCATCCCTTATCACCAAGCAACGATCGAAATAGCCATGTCTTTCAAAGGGTTCTTCCTAGAGCATGTGCCTCGATCTCAGAATCAGGAAGCTGATGCCCTAGCCAGTCTAGCTGCAGATTTAGCTATTCCTATAAAGAAGGCAGAATTTGGTCATCCTTCTTAACAGAGATTTATTCTGTGTGAAAAACAACTTTCATATAGAATACAGCTACGCTGTGAACACAGATTTTCCAAAGAGAGACTAGAGAAGTCCCTTTATAGATTTTGTAGCATACGGAATCTTGTCGAAAGACCCTAAAAAAGCAGTATCCGTCAAAAGACGATCATTACGCTTCTATTTCGATGCGTCTTCACAATGTCTATATCGTCGGACTTATGACGGACTATTATTACGATGTCTCTCTGGTGATGAAGCATAGCGAATTATCCGTGAAGCTCACGAAGGCGTATACGAAGCGCATCAACCTGGTCCTAAGCTACAGGATCGTATCAGGAGGATGGGTTATTACTGGCCTACTATGATCACAGATACAATAAAATATGCAAGATAATGCAAAGCCTGCCAGGTTCATGCAGATTTTATACATCAACCTTCTGAACATTTACACCCTACAGTGGCATCCTGGCCTTTCGAAGCATGGGGTATGGATATCATTGGTCCTATCCACCCATCTTCTTCCAGAGGTCATCGGTTCATATTAGCCATCACGGATTATTTCTCAAAATGGGCAGAGGCAATCCCCCTCGCTGAGGTGAAGACATCTAACGTGATCAGCTTCATTAAGCATCATGTCATTTATCGCTTTGGGATTCCCCGAAGGATAATTCATGACAATGGGCCTCAATTCATCAGCCAAGCGTTCCACCGATTTTGCGATAAAAATCGGATACAAAATGTAGCCTCTACGGCATACAATCCTGCTGCTAATGGTTTGGCGGAAGCTTTCAACAAAACCATTATCAAACTCTTGAAAAAGTTTGTCTCTTCGAACAAAAGAGATTGGAACGAGAAGCTAGGAGAATGTCTCTGGGCATACCGCACAACGGTACGAGCACCGACGGGTTTTACCCTATTCTTGCTGGTTTACGGGAGTGAAGCAGTTCTCCCCATCGAAATTCAAATTCTGTCACTCAGAATAGCAGTAGCTAATGAGTTGACATAGGAAAAGAATGACCTATTAAGGCTTCAAGAGCTAGAAGGATTAGATGAAAAATGCCTCCAAGCTCAACAGCGCATCGCGTTCTACCAGTCACGCATTTCCAAAGCTTTTAATCAAAAAGTAAAGGAAAGAGTGTTCAAAGTTGGCGAGCTAGTTTTAGCTGTGAGAAGGCCAATAATTATTACTCACAAGAGTAAGGGTAAATTCTAACCCAAATGGGAAGGCCCTTATGTGATCGAGACGACGTTCTCAAACGGCGCTTACAGACTAGCCAAGCCTAATGGAGACTTGTTAATGGCTCCTATCAACGGCAAATTCCTTAAGAGTTACTATGCTTAACCTCCTTTGCTCAAATGGATTATGGTGAAGATCTCATTCTGACAATACTACTTCCAAAACAAAATTAGTTGGATCATATTCTATCATGTCCATATAACCTCTTAATAGATATGTTTAACTAATTTGGAACTTCAAAACCTATCACGTCCATATTACCTCTGATAGTATTTTGTGTACAAATTTTAGTTGGAGCATATTCTATCATGTCCATATAACCTCTGAATAGATATGTCCAGCTGAAGCTTACCGAAAGTATATCACGTCCATATTACCTCTGATATCACTTTTACCCTAGCCTGTCATTTATATTCCAAAATAATGGGTCCACAAAGTCAGATAAAGTCTCTTTATTAGTCCTAGAAAGAGCAAAATTATATATGAAAGCAAAAGGTACATTATTTGGGAGGAGCAGTTAAGTCGCGAATCTGTTGCGCCAGAGTAACCATTCTCTCATCCCTGGAGTTCAAGACGTCAGCACAGGCCCGCTCCAACCTTGCCGCATCATTATTCAAAGCAGATAGCTCGGGCCGGGTTTGTACAAAACCTGCGTGGATGATACCCGCATGTGCCAGGTTCTGCTAAGACATTTCCCTTCGGATCTTCAGCACATCTCGAGATGCCGACAAAGAGAGAGCCTTCTCCTCTGCCTGGGCGAGTTCATCTTTCAGTCTGCGGACCTTCGTTGCCTCTTCCTCATATTCGGCCTCGCACTGAGCCAGCTGGGGAATGACATACCCCAATACGGCATGCCCTTGATCCATCTCCTGTTGCTATTCCTAGACGGATTTGTTCAGAGATTTCATTTGTCCAGCAAGCTCTGTAGTTAAGGAGTCATATCTAGCTTGAACGAGACTGTCGATGCTGCCTCGAGATAGTTACAAATAGTCGTTATGGGTTGTTCTAAACTATTAACTATTTAATCTAGCACATCAGCTCTGTCATTATCGTTGAAGTATCTAATCTGCGCTATACTGAAGTTGGAAGACGTCTTCAGAGCCTCGAAGCTTAGATTCTTCACCAGCACCATCGATATTAGCGTTTTCAAAGTGGCATAGAAAATGCTCGAAAATTGCTCAACCAACGTGGCGAGATTCGAATGGGTGCTGGGAGTGGCTGCAATATCAGAGAATCCCCTTCCAGCAACGACTGCAGAGGGTGTCGTCACAGTCGTCCCTTCAGTAGAGGGCGCGGCAAAGGTAGAGGCAATGGCAACGGCTGAAGTCGCTGGCATACTCAAAGGAGGCATAGTCGTAATGACAAGCTCATCCTCCTCTCGAGATATCGGAACTGTTTCAGGCGAGCCTGCACCCAAAAATGTTTCCTCTTCGAAGTCGGGCACCTCCATGTCATCGGCAGGAGCTCAAACAGAGCCAAAAGGTGCGTCAACACTGCCCTCCCCATAGATGTCTTCCCCTGAAAAGAAGACAAGAGAAAGTTAATATCAACATGATGTTAATTTTTCGAAAAGAGGCATAAAGACAACATTTACCCATGGCCGATGGTATATATGTCGCGTTGGTGGCCAGTACAGCTAAATCATTTCTTAATGATGCTAAGCGAGCTGTCATACCTGGAGAAGGGGGTGTGCCAACTGACATTGGCAGGTATTCTTCCAAGTCTTCACCCAGATCCAATCGAGGTTCATCAGGTGGAATCTCGCTGGGTATACTTACAGATGCGGCAGGGGTTTCTCTCGTTGCTGATCTGGATAAAGATATCCTTATTTGGCTCGGCCTCGAAGGCGATCTCGTACCACTACCTGAAGCGGTAGCAGCGACAGCAGCCTCGAGCAAAGATTCTCCGGCACTGCCAGCCGGAACCGTAGAGGTTCCCTCTCTAAAAGGCGAGGAACCTCTAATCAAAGGATTGTCCCCAACAGGGGAAACAGCAGGTTCACTTCTAGGAACCTCAGGGTGGGAAGTCCAGACAGGACCACCAACCATCTTTTTCTTCTTGTAAGGGGAAGTCTCCTTCAGAACAGGAGCCCTTCACTTACCAGAGATAACCAGAGGCCCTGCAGGCGGAGGTATTTTGCCTCTCGGTACTGCCAACAAAGGCTCATCTAGATTGACAGAATCTTCACCCTCGTCAGAGAAAACTGATGGGACTTCGTCTCTTCCTGCTGACTTAGAAGTGGGCATCCTAAAATTTCCACGCATATCAAAATCACGATGGAAGGTATTGGTTGCCACATAAAACTGGGCATACGAATGGAGGATGTGCAACTCCATGGAGAGTGAAGTCGCGGGCATAATAAAATTGCTCCAGTGCAACCCATTATGAAGTACCGCCATCCTCTCGCTCCATCAATAACTCCACCCCTGGACTTGAAGCTGGTGACGGCATTGCCCACGTGCAATTGGTCATACCCAAACTGCCTGGCGAACGGACTAGGCAGGTAGGGCTCCAAGAAGCATTGGTCTTCACTTCTGTATAATAAATGGGAAGATCCAATACAGACCAACCAATTAAAAGCTTCAAGAGAAAGAATGGTCTTCCTTTCACCTGAGTCCTAAAGCCTGCTCCCCTATTGATTGAGATGTACAGAGGGGACGATGTAGAAGAGCTTCCAGCTGTGAGCAAAATTTAGTGCCCGTCGATAGTCTAAAACTGTGGTCATGTTCCAGGTGGAATTATTGTAATTCAACAAGAAATTACTCCCCGAACTACTGCCAGGGCCGGGATACATCACCCTGGGGTTATGGAGAATTAACCATCCCATCAAGTACAGGAACGGTAATTCTACCCTGGGAAAGCTGTCACGCCGAGTTTCATCGACAAGCAGCCCATCAGTAATGGCCCTCAGGCCAGCTTGTATGCGGCATACCATGGCAGGGAGCAAGCCCAGTCTTGCCCCGAATACCAGACGTACTGCAGGCCATAAGGTGTTGCGGTGAATGCGGTCCGAAGATGCAATGTCTAGTACTACCAATCGGCGCAGCCATACAGAGAGGAAGCCAGCAAGTTGAGCTTCTCGTGACAGAGGCCTGGACCAATGCCTCAAACAACTGTAGGCTTTAGTGCCCGCAGAATATTTCCCTATCCCTTCGTCGAGAATTTGATCTGAAGCCCCAGCTTCTTCAATAAGGTCATCGACTACCTGAGCACTAAACACACTCAGAAAGCTCAAAGGCCTATCCCTGTTATCCACGATTTTATCTGGCTTAGCAGTCCTGGCCTGATGGAAGAAGAGGTAGGACGCCCATTTGTTGGTATGAGCCAAATCAGAGGGCTCATTATAGAAGGCGATGCACGCTAGATAGTGACACATCAGCTCCTGGTATAATGCCACTACCCGAGGGTCTGTATCCTCCAGCTCCCGGTTTGTGGGAACATACTCTTCATAAGGAGTATCCCCCATTGGCAGTCTTAAAATTTCTGCCATTTTGTGAAGGGCCAATCCCAACTCCCCCAGTAGAGTGGCAAAAGTCCCGGTGAGCGAGATATATCGCTCCATCAAAGCCAGAAATAGGTTGGGGTTGAGAGGTAACCCAATACTGGTAGCACTCACAGCCGCGTACAGACCAATGCTCTCCAGCTTAGTCTAAAAATGCCTCAGGGCCCAGTCAACTAAACGAGCCCATCGAAGATTTGTAGGGGTAACCCACCCATTGGTCCGAGGATTAACCTTGGGGTATACTCCTCCATGACCCATGAAGTCATTGCCGAAAGTCGATAATTGAACTGGTTGGAGCAGTGAAGTGTCTTCACTCGGGACACTGCCCGGATACAATCCCCTGAACGGCATGACCGGGCCGGAAGGGCAGCTTACAAATGACCCTTGGTCGGATCCTTTCTGGTAAAATATCTTCCCCGGCTGGCCGTGGAGATTGGGAGTCAGAGTCCACGACATCCTCCTGGGATGCGTGGCATGGAAGAATGCCGAGATAGGATAATCTCTCAGTATCTTGGGCAAATACAGGACCAAGCCCCCGGCAGGAAAAACCTAGTTTTCTTTCTTGGGTTCGTCTGGGATTGTTTGTCAATCATATCCCCAAAAAGAAAAGCCGATTTTATATATTGTGCCCCGTCTATATACACCAGGGGCTCTCCGTTGATCATGCTCAATAGCATTCGCTCTCCTTGAGACGATATCAGGATTCCCCTTCCTTAAGGATATTGGGGTCCAGAAATAGGAAATGTCACATGGGACAAATCCTCCAGGTAATTGGAATGCAGCAGAACCCATCACCTCAGCCAACGGAGATACATGAAAGTTAACTACAAAGTGCAAAAAAATACGTCAGTTTCTATACTAAACCTCACAATCTTGCAGCCTATGCCAGAAACCAACAGTCTGTGCTTTTACGCCAAGACTGTAAAAACTTGACTTTTTACGCTGGAATCTCATTCCAAAGCGTAAAATTCAAGATTAGCAGTATACACAAAAATCTGACAGTCTGTGTTTTACGCCAGGCTGCCAAAGTTTGAGTTATTATGCCAAAATTCTCATCCAGAGCGTAACACTCAAAGTTTGTAGTATACGCCAATTTTTGACAGTCAAAGCTTTTCACGCCAGACTGTGAAAATGTGGAGTTTTTACGCTGACACATTAGAAATATGGGCATAAAAGATGAAACATCTCTGTGCATCATCTTCCTCGAAGAGGCTATCAGCACAGAAGATGACCTAGCGTGTTCACATACAACGTGTGCGAAGGGTTTTCTTCGTTCTTGTCATCCCAAAAGCTTTACCTATAACGCCCGGTGCACAGCTCGTCGGTGGGATACTTCGTTCAGAGCGAGGTTCGCCCTGTCCGACGGGAGTCGCTCTGGCTTGGGCAGAGGAGCGAGAAGAGGAGGCATCCTTCTTTTCCTTAGAGGAGGAGATTGGTTTTGGTGCCATTGCTAAAAACTCAGAATGCTCAGAGAAGAAACGAAGGAGAGTACTCAAAGAGACGAAGGTTTTCTTTTGCAAAAGATAGGTGAAGAGTCTTCGATCTGAAATCCTTGGGATATATATAGAGTTCAGATGGACTCCTCGAATCCCTAACCAAATACGATATTTAATATTCGGTTATGATTAGGGACTACGTCAACCTATTACTCAGGGAAGGCGGACAGTCAGCGAATTCAAAAAAAAAATCGTGCAGAGCAGATTCGTAATTTTATGCCAAGGAGCTTTTTTACGCTCAGGAAGCTACAAATCTATGGTTTTACGCTCAGAGGCTATAAGTCTATGGTTTTATGCCCGGATGCTTTTACGCTCGGTAGCTTTTACGCTCGAGAGGCTACAAATCTACGACTTTACGCTCAGAGGCTACAAATCTATGATTTCACGCTTAGAGACTATAAATCTATGATTTCACGCTCAGAAACTTTTTACGCTCAGAGGCGACAAATCTACGACTTCATGCTCGGAAGTTTTCTTTTCAGAAGCTATAAATCTACAGTTTTATGCCCGGATGCTTTTATGCTCGGCAGCTTTTACGCTCGAGAAGCTACAAACTTACGATTTTATGCTCATCTATACTACGGATCTATGACTTTCTGCATATCCTAAAATACGCAGGCCAGAGTATGCGTATATCTGAACAAATCTTAAGGCGGTCAAACTATAAGGGTTCACGCAGAAGATACTCCTTCTTGGCCTCAAAATATCCCAAGTACCCAAAGTATACAGAGTTCAGCATGGAAAATGACTCTTCTTCTTGGGTCGACTGGAGTTTTATCCAGAATCCAGTCTGAATATTTTCTCTACAGTTCAAGATGGCGACTCAGTTTTGACAGCCATTTCTTGCCCTATTTTAACGGATTTACGGGAAATCATTCTTGAAGACGACGGTCTGAATAATAATTCTCCTTCTCAAAAGAGTGACAGTTCAGAATTACGCAGTTCCCCATTCCAAATAGCAGGACAGTTCGAATATTCGACTTAAATGCTAAACAAGCTTTTTGTGCATCTTCAGTTATGCGTAAAAGACAGGACGGGACCAAATACTCTTTTTATCATAGTCGGCATAAAATTATTCAGACGTGTTGAAGCTACACATATTCAGACTTCATCACAGCAAAACAATATATGGCAAATCATCAGATACGCAAAAAAAGATGATTTTATTAAATCATGATTACATATGAGGGAAATCCAGTCAACAAAGGGTTTTTTTTCATCTTCATGATTACGTATAAAGGAAATCCCGTCTACAAAGGATTTTTCATCCTCATTTAAAGATCATGTCCAGAATCTGTTCTGTCAGGTTCTAGCATTGGGTGAGATCTTTATCCGTCTTCTACAGCAGTTCATCGACTTCCACAGTCGATGAACAAGAAAATGATTAATAGTGGGAGGATACAACTGGGCCTGTATAAATTATTCAAGAGCCCATCCTCCATACGTCATGACAGATTGAGTTGAGGTTTTAGACCCAACTCAGTATTGGAAGACAAGGCTAGTTTCTCTTCTCTAGTCCACGAACAACGGGAGAAAATACAGCTTGCAAGATGTGTGGTCGAATGTGACCCTTCCTCTCTCCTGGACGAATCGCCATATGCAGTTGCTGATTATCCAGAGCAAAAGAAGCTATGATATCCTTCCATGATCCATCATTGCAGAGGATATTTGCTCGAAGACACCTTCTTTTTTGGCTCCTTACATGTTGGAAGAACATGATCTTCTTCTTCCTCAAGTTGACCTGATGAACTCCGGCAATCATCTCTGTGTGGTGAAGGAAATATGGGAAGAACAGGTTAACTCCTCAGCCTTTATATAGGCAAAAGAGAACACACCGAATCCCAACAAATCCCCAAAAATCTGCCAAGAAATTAGCCTCGAGGAACGAGTCAGACTTGACCGTTTCATGCTTTATTCAAAGTATTTCAAATTACGAGAAATTTAAAAACTTTGAATGGGGTCTTGTAGAAGAATGAAAAATATGCTGCAGAGTTATACGTAGTATTTCAGGGTTGTGTGGCGTAAAATATGACTTCAGAGCCATCGGCGTACAACAGAGCTTTTTCGCTAGTACAGCGTAAAATATAAGCTCAAGGACAATCCGCGTAATGCAGTATTTTCAGGCTGCTTCAGCGTAAAAAGGGTATTATACCGCCTTTATGGTGTAAAACTCATCCGCTTTTAATGTAGCATGGAAGTGTACGAGGAACGCTTCATATTCTTCGAATGAACCTGTCAGATCATGCAGTAAACCTGACTCCTGACAAAGAGTACTGCACGACTATCCAGACGACGGCTGTAATGATGGTGCGGCACAGAGACCCAAACCGTCGTTTAGTGACGTTTCCCTGATACAAAGTACTTTTACGCGTACAAAGGAATACGCTGCCGAGTTTTACACAGGCAGATATGAGCTTTTACGCTCAGTAGAAGACAAAATGAACTGCCACGTCAAAAACTGCTCTTCATACAGAGCTCGAGGCACGTCTCTGCATTTAATGCTCAGAATGGTGGCAGATCTTCGTACAGAGCTCGAGACACGTCTCTGCATTTAATGCTTATAATGGTGGCAGATCTCTACATTGAATGCACGAGATTTGATTATATCTCCAAAAACTGGGCAAGCCATAATTACGGCTAATACGTCAACATCATCATCCCTGCACATTACGTCATCAGGCTATTTTCAGCTATAGGAGCACGTTGTACGCTATCTCCTTGGAATACGCCACCGGGCTATTTTTAGCTATAAGGAGCACGTTGTACGCTATCTTCTTAAAATACGCCAACTCAAGCTATATTTGTATTTGTGCGTGAAAAGGCTATTTGGTCCAGAATATGCTCAAGGCCTCAGTCAATGAAGGAGGATCAGCTATCTTTTACGCTAGCCACCTATCCATGCAGCATCAGGCTTCTACGCCTACTTGGCTTCTACGCCATGGTGATAGTTATTGACTTCTACGCCAACCTTTTTTTTTACGCGAGGGACAGTTACCTACGTAGCTTGCATGCATGATCTTCGTAGCAGTTATACGCATTATCTCTTAATGAGACACGCGTCACACGCTTATTCAGAAGATCATTTATACGTGGGTGGCAGTTATTATAACCGCCGCGTAAAAAGTGCCATACTCTCCACTATCCGGCTTCTACGTCGACTAGACGGTTACTGTCACTAAAACCTTATAAATAGAGACCTCTATTGACAGAGGTCAAGGGGTCGAAAGGTCAAAAATTCCAAGGTGGGAAAGAGTTAAAAGAAATCGAAGAACAGAGAGAGAAGAGCTCAGACAGAGAGTAGTGATCGACGATTTTGGCATCAAGCATCCACTCCCTCTTGCAATCTTTGAAGCATCTCCTTCTTCTACGGCATTTCTTCATCATCGTGTGGTCCAAGGGACAAAGTGATCGACTGCAGATCAGACTCCTATAGCAATATTTACCCAGATTAAAATTTGTACTTAACATCCTCGTATAGGATTAATAGTACTTCTTGTTTGTAAACCTAAGAAAGAGTTTTGTATAAACCTAGTTTTATTTCTTCCGTTTATTATCAAACAACTAGGACTATGCCAACTCCAGCTACTATGATGCCTTTGGGTCCTATTCTTGAAGCGCCATCAAAGAATAGTTGCCAGGTGTTATCTCTTATCTCCATATTAGACTCTAAGACTTCATCTGGGATGTCATCGGATAGTTTAGAAACTTTCGATACAGGATGAGCTGCCAGAAAATCAGCTAGTGCTTGACCCTTCAGTGCTTTTTGCTGGACATATACCATGTCATTAGGCGATAACAGCATTGTCCATGTAGCTAACCGAGAATTTAGTGTGCTCGGTTTGGTCATCAATACCCGGAGGGAATTTACTCTGGATATGACATGAATGGTTTGACCTGACATGTAATGTCGTATCTTCTGAACAACAAACATCAAGGCGAGGCATTTTTTCTGCCGGATTGTATCGATGTTTAACGTCGACCAATATGCAACTGAGATAATATATTGCATGTTCATGGCCTTCGTTACTCTTTTGTGCAAAAAGAGGTCCTAGGGAGTGATCTATTGCTCGAACATACAAAAAAAGATTTTCCTACAATCGGAGACACTAGAACTGGCGGATTTATGAGATATCATTTGATGTCGTCGAATACTTGTTGACATGCTTCGTCCTAGACAAAGGATACGCCTTTCTTCATTAACTGAGAAAAGGGTCAGCATCATCCTGAGAGATTGGAGATGAATCTCCTAATGTATGTCAGACGGTCTTGCAGACCATAAAGTTCTTTGAGATTATATGGAGGCTATATTTCAAGAATAGCTTTGATTTTATCAGGGTCAATGTGAATACCTTTGAAAGTTATAACAAATCCAAGCAACTTTTTACTGGAGACTCCCAGAAAGGATTTAGTTGGATTCATCTTCAACTAGTGGTGGCGCATTAATTCGAACATAGTATTCAAATCTTGAAGGTGATCATCTTTGTACCGACTCTTAACAGCGATATCCACATAGCATTCTACTATTTTTTGAAAATGCTTCTGGAAAATTATATGCATGGATCGTTGATACGTTGCACCCGTATTCTTTAAGCCAAAGGGCATGACTGTATAACAGTAAACTCCCAATGATGTACAAAAAGAGGTATTTTTTATCATCAGGCGACATCTTGATTTGATTGTACCCGAAGAATCCATCAATGAAGGACATATGCTCAAAGCCACATATATTGTCGATCATGACATGTGATAGGAAAAGAAAATTTATTTTTTGGACAGGCCGAGTTTAGATCTCGATAATCTACGCAGACCTGGACCTTTTTATTTTTCATCATGACGGAAACGACATTAGCTACCCAGTCGGAATAATGCTCTTCTCGAATGAAGCCATATGCTATAATTTTATTGACTTATGCTTCAATTGTATCCATCATATCCGGACGAAATCTTCGTTGTTACTATTTTACCGATTTATTATTCGAAAGAATATTGAGCTTGTGTGTGGCTATTTGAGGATCTAGGCCAAGCATATCCTCGTAACTCCAGGCGAAGACATAAATATACTCATTTATGAGCTGGAGTAAAGCGTGTTGATCTTCTTCAGAAAGACTCTTGCTAATGAAGATTGGCCTTGGGGAAGATTCTTCTCCTACATCAATTTAGATTATTTTATCTTCTATAGGAGGTTCACGTTGCTCAAACGAAGTTTCGTTTGAGTATCCATTTGTTGTACCCATGGACCTTTCTCGAATGGTTTTAATAGGTCAACATATTTATCATTTGGGGTAGTTGACACCATATTTACAGAGAAAGCATGTTTGAATATGTCACCTATACTTTCGTCAGAATTCCATAATGATGAGTCAGAGGAATGAGAATGTGTCTCTTCTTTCGATTCTAAACTTTCAGGACTTGTTGGTGGTGTAATATATCCTAAATCACAGCCAGTATGTTGGTAGTATATTTCTGACTTGCCTTTTGGAGAGAGGTGACGTATAGGAGTATGACTGCATTTTCCATAATTTAGTCTCAAACCAGATTTTAAGTTGTAGCCCATCCTCCGTATAATATTTTTAGTTGGTTGGCTGTAACAATATGGTTGTATCTTTTCCACATTCTCGTAAGAACCATTAGTTTGCATGACTCTTTTGCTTCTAGCTTTGCCAAAGATTATCATATGTTGTTTGTCCTGTCTCACCAGGAATATGAAGTATGCCTCCTCATATGTTTCATATGACAAACTATATTGGAATAGAGATACCACGGTATGGTCAGAGGTTCGTAGAGGTGAAGAGAATTTAAGAATTTTTTTAGCAAAGGGTTCAACATCAACATAGTGTGAAGTAGTGCCTTTTTTATTCATGAAATAGAAGATTTTTTTTATCTTCCACATAGTCAGCACAATTGTCAGCCTTGACAGAAGGCTTGGCAAGATTGATGACTAGGGGTTGATTCACTGATATTGATTGCTTGTTATGACGAAGGTCGATAACAAGGGGCTCATTCTCCAATGTTGATTGCTCATTGCATCGAAGGTTGATGACCAATGGAGGTAATTTGTGCAGGTCGATGCTGAGAGGCTTCGAAGGAGTTGGACGAGTAGTACATCTTTTGACTCGGATTATCAGAGGCTCTTCTTTTAGATTATTTTCAGCTTCATCAATAGCTTGATTAGCTTCTTCTTTCATCTACTCCGGTGTATATAGCGCAAAGTCAGCAAATAGGCTTTGACACCTTTAAAAGGGTTGAGGTCAGCTACCTCAGTCTTGACCTTTCCTCTACTGTTCACATATTTGAAGCATTGATGTAGGGTGGAGTATACAATTTTATGCTCATGTATCCATGGTCGTCCCAGGAAAACATTGTAGGATACGTAAGAGTCAATCACATAGCATGTGACTTCAATACGTAGATCACCTATCTGAATTTTTAGGCGTATCTTTCCCAGTGGTTTACTTCTTCCTGCGTTAAAACCTAGAATGGTAGTATTGGTAGTAGACAGGTTGTGCATTGGTATCTTCAATCCTCTCAGTAGACTTTTAGGAATAATCTTGAGTGAAGAACTAGGGTCGATGTGAATCCGGTTCACCTTAATAGATCTGTTGTAATCGGTATAATACAGAGGCCAGTCATGCTAGTTATCTTTGAGTAGCATGTCATCTTGCTTGAAGGTGATGTTAGAAATCTTCTCGATCACGTTGTGGCATTGAGGACACGCTAATGGCTCTTTACCAGGAGTCTTGAGTTGATCTAAGCATGAGTATGCATGTATCAGAGCCTTGATCAAAGCTTTACGAGTCTCCTTCGACAAACGAAGCAACTCGAATATGGAAAACCGGGCTGGGGTATTGGCCAGTTGTGCCAATATGTCAAAATTGTAGGGCTTTTTAAGTCCTTGGGGTACATTCTTCTTCTGTGATTTGTCGAAGCGTACTTCCTTATGCTTCCCTTTATCTGCCGTAGTAGGATTCAAAGGACCAGGTTAAGTTGTGATTGGAGCAACAGGAGTCGGCGAAGTAGGCAGAGTGTCAGGAATATCTTTTGGGAGAGGATCATAGATTTTATGATAATCTTTATCGGACATGGTACCAGTTATGGCTTCTTCTTCGGACATTGGAGAAAAAAGTACCATGTTACAGGACTTGAGTTTCTTTTTATCATTCATCTGCTTAGAGCGAGTCTGTGGGCTATTTTTATCGTAACCCAATCCACTACAGGATTTTTCGGACTGTCCTAGGAGTTGTAGAGGAATACGTTGTCCATTGCCAAAATTCAAACATTCATCTTTCTGGAAGTTATACCCCATGTTTTGTATTAAGCGTACAGATTGATGGCGGTAATAATAAAATTGGGGACGATCCTCCTCAAGCATCTGAGTTAAGATCGATACTCTAATGGTTACAGAAGGAGGAGAAGGAATTTATGTAGGAACACCTTCATAAGTACTGAAAATTTGTTGTGCCCTATACAGCGGAACGTTGCCAATCATGGACCACTATCGGTTCGTCAAGCGAAGATTGCAAACAGAACTTGGTGGGACAATGTTCAGATTTTGATATCTGATCTCGAGAAATACATCTTCATGATGTTGGTCCTGACCTCCGTCTGAATGAGAATCCAAAGAAATCATATTGCATGATTTATACTTCTTACCCTTCTTGGATTTTGAATTGGAAGATACGGGTCGCTGGTTCTAATCTGGCAGCAGATCGGGATGAATCCATATAATCTTGCCATGATCTATGGTAAGAAGTACTAATTCTTATGTTTGAGTTCTAGGAGGCAGAATATTTATCACTTCCATCGTAGCTTGAGGTATTGGGACGACGTCGTTAGGGACATCTTGTGCTAGAAAGTCACCGAATTAAAGAGACACCATATTAGCAGTAACTGTCTTCTCTTCGTTGTGAAGGGTGAAAGCTTTAGCATCTATCAACTGATATATCTTCCTTTTCAAGATATAAAAATACTTGGTAAGATGATGTATATATCGGTGGCACAAGCAGAATTTTGGGTCATCTGTTTTACCAGCCTCATTTGGTCGCTTGATGTCAGGCAATTGTAACTTGTTGCTTTTTATCAAGCATTCAAAAATATTGTGGATATCGCTCTCGTCAAATGAATATTCTTCCTTAGGCCTAGAAGACTCTGGAGGCTTTTATGCTGGAGGAGAGGTGGGTCATTTTGATAGGTTTATTGCCAAGGCCTCCTTTCCTTTGCAGTTGCGATTATTCGCACTATTGGAGGGGCACTTTACTTCAGCATTGGTCATTTATAACCCCAAATTATGTGTTATCTTCGCGTTACCTTCAGCAACTTTATCCCCGATGATGAACGTCGTCCAATCTTGAAATTAAGTTGGATCTGTCCAGAGCCCTACTATAGGCAGTAGGTTCTTTTTGCAAGTATCAATGAATATGGAGTCTGGAATACTAGGGGTTAACTTTAGAGTTTCCTATCTGAAATGCTCAACGAATTCATGAGTGAATTCCTTCTCCTTCTGTTTGATATCGATGAGTGAAGACATCGTTATATCCATGCCTCCCTCATAGAATCGTGAGAGAAAAAGATACTTCATGTCATCAAACGAGGATATACAGTTATCAGGTAAACTGTGATACCAATCGTAGGCTATGCCAACCAAGCATCCCCCGAACAATCTGGTAAGGAGAGCATCCTCTTTCTATAGATGAGCCATCATCATATTAAAGTAATTGATATATTGGCTCAGTGATGTCCTGCCTTCAAACAAGACTATCGATCGGGGCTTGTATTTAGGAGGGAATGGAACATTATCCCAATACGGAGGATAAGGCTGTTTTACCCCTAGCTTGCAGATTTGATCTTTGTTCTTTAAAATATTGACCTGTGCATGCAACTCTCGGATAGCTTCAAGAGGATCTTTGGTTCGAAGTGGTATGGCAGAGTGATAAGATCCTGGTTAAACAGGTATCATCACCGACGGAGATCCACCCCCAATATTGAGAGGATTAAGTGTTTGCTCTACTGACTCTTGGTTTATGACCGCTTCTGAATTTGTGTTATCTTGCAGAGGTGTTATTCCAGGAGTAGGCTGTACAGGTGTGAATGAAGCCACTTGGACAGGTGCTGGTGTAGCAGAATATTAGGATGTCATTATTTGATACATATTTTATATCATAGTATGCATGTCCCTGAGAGCAGCCTCTAATGAGTTGAGACATTGTTCAGTGACATCTAGTAGAGAAGTGTCTTGTTCATCACTGATGGTGTAAATGCTAACATTTTTGTGTACGACAGAGGAATCGGTAGAAAGAACTATATAGTTGGAGTTTATACTGTCAGTTTCAGAATCGAGGGAATTACTACCCTCAGCCTCGGATTCTGAGGACTAGGGATTCTTATGATGAACGAGCTCCCATCTTCGAGAACGAGTATTTTGGTATACTCCTTCAAAGGAGTCGACGAGTTTGTCAAATCTTCTTTGGCTGGGTGTTCTTGAAGAACTTCGTCTTGACTATCTCTTGCCACGGAGAAGATGTGAAACCATGTATGCTGAAGCAAAGAGCAGTTCATCATCATGCTCCTGGTTGTCAACTTGCTTTGTATGTCGAGGTTTATGAGACATAATGTAAGTCAATCGGTCAAACATAGACCGCTTTGCTGATGCACAGCAAAACTCAATTACAACTCTATGATAATTGCAATAACGTTCATTAGGAAACACTATTGTAATATTAGAAGGGTCCCTCCCTTTACGCTTTTGTACAATAAGCTAACGTAAATCGAAAGAGGGAATAGAAGAGGAGGAAGAGGATAGACTATGCCTCTTTATATGAGATACATTAAATCTTCTATGCACATTTATGGTCCCTTGTGTACAGAGTGATATGTTGGCTTGATTGGCAAGTGATTCGTCATATCTCGAGTTTTTGCCCTTCAAGGAGGAGAGAAATTTGTTACTAGTAGTCCTCTTGTGTACACGCGCATAATCTGCATGTTATAAGAGATTGATCCTTGTCACACCCCAGTCCCAAAATACGAAGGACTAGGAACACGTAAACATGCCAGACGCATGGTTATGGCACTCCAATATATGGAAACCATAATGCATACGTACGTTATATTATGAATATCAATCCACAAGTGGTATAAATCTATCACAAGTCACAGGGTATCACTAAATCTCATCCACACAACAAGTCACAAAAGGAAATAACTAAACTAGAATAATAAGTTTGAATAATCCAAAACTAATAGTCGGGTGGAGACAAATCCACTACCAATGACTATCCCAAACTAAAATAAGAGAGAAGAGTAAAATTACCAATATAAAATAAGGTGATGATATAAGTGTTTCAGCGAGGCGATCCATCGCTAGAGATAATCAGTGATGCTCAATGGGTAAGGTCTCCTCGGTAGCAAGTAATATATCAGGTCCTGGTCCGTACTCCTGCGGGTAATCATATTCGTTTATACCTGGCAAGGGACTAGGTCCTCAGAGGGACATAACAATATACATAGAAGAAAGCCAATTAAATACAGTAAACATGCATAATGTTTGAAAATATATAAGTACGCTGTACAAGACAATCTATATGAATGCAAATGAGGACAACTTTTCGACGTATGGGTAAGGGTAGGCTACTCGATCTAAGCCTCACAACTCACACACCCGTCTAGAACATCCAAAATTGACATACCTCGGGGGTAGCGACCAGCGTGACACACTCCCGTAGTGCGAGCTAGATACTACGGTTTACCAGAGTGGTTAAAGCCCACACGCCTACTGATTGTCCTCTCATGATACTAAGTGTCATGTGTGTGTCAACATATCTAATATATAGTAATGATTGAAAAAACACATATGCAATGAATATATGGAAATAAAATAAGCATGCAAAGGACTGTAAGCAATTTGGCAAGATATCTTGCCTGGTAAGAAAGCTGCAAAGTGTAACGTCCAGGAGTCAAGCACACAGGATCAGAAGCTACGGTCTCAGAATGAACGTCTTCGGATGCTGAAATAAATATCACCAACGTTCCCAGAATAAGCGAGATAGCTAAAAAATACTGCCCTTTTGTCCAATTTGGATACTGGGGTAAAACGGTAATTTTGGGTCAAAGCGGGGTCCACTTGTGGCCCACTTTGCATCGAAAAGCCAGGGATAAAGGTCTCTAAATGGGACAAAATTATAGGTTAAACAAATTATAAATGTCAATACGAACTCAACGGTACGTCCAATTTTGGATTCCGGTGAGCCGAACACAAATTCGTCCAAAAAGTCAACCGTGGGGCCCGCAAATAGATGGCTTGGTCAACTGTCTCAGAATCGCGTAAAACTTGGGTCACAGGACCAGCGTGATACCACGAGTCCAATGGCGTAAGTTTTGTCGTATTCTGACGAGCATACAATAAATGGTGCGGTGATTTGCAAAAGTCATGATACGGGACTTTTCGTGGATACGGGGTGATTCTGACGCGCACATACGTCCAAATCAGTTTTCGCAAAAGTCCAAACGTCTGGGTATACCGTGTGCACCTTTTGGTGTACTTGGTACACGACGGGGCGATCCCGTTTGGCAGGGCGCGCTCCGTATCACAAGTTTTGTTATTTTAAAAACAGATTTTTCCGGATTTTCAACCTAATTTAATTCTATATATAACACCAAATAGAATAAAATAATTAACAGAAAATAATCTAAGTTAGGTGGTCTTTACATAGCAAAAGAAATTTCTACGTTTGGATCTCTGTAGTGAGAGATACGAGTCTGTAAACATTGATGGTTACAATAGTTTTTCTGGAATTAAAAGTGGTCCTTTTTCCTCTACTTGACGTCGATTTTCACCTAGGTTTGCACGCTGAACGAGGGAAACTAATAAACGAGATTTAGAGAGGGATAGGTGGGGATCATACCGGCTAAGACGAATCAGAATTTGGTTGAGCGAGGAGGCAGAAATCAGCGCGGGAACAGGGGTACGATGCTGTGATTTTTTTGTACGGCGACGCTCGCGATCGCGCGGCGTGCGGCGGCTGCGACGATCGCCGACGCGGCTGTGGCGTCGGGGATGAGGGTCGACGGTGGATTGGAGTGGGATAGATTAGGGTTAGGGTTTTATTAGTTGTTATATATAGAGAGGGTGAGAGAAGCAAGGAGCAGCGGTCGCGCGGGTGCTCGCGTGTTCTGGGTAGCAGGGGTGGTTCGCTTAGGAATTATTATTGTTAATTTTTTTTTTTGTTTAAGGCATTCGAAAAGATGCTGCTGTGGTTTGTTAGTTTAGGGGCTAGGAGTTTAGTTCCCTGTGGATTCCTTAGGGCTTTAGACTGGGGTAATGTAGTTAAGGGTTTAGTTTAATGAATTTTTTTTTCTTTTTTTCTATTTCTTTTTCTTTCTTTTCTATTTTGTTTATATTATTATTACTATAATTATTATTAATACTATTACACTATTTATTTATTAATATTATTATTACTCTATTTATTATTATTTTTATTTTATTTTATTTTATTTTTATTATAAATAACACTTATTATTATTAGTAGTATATTATTATAACCATTATTTATTACTATTATCGTATTTAATAACTATTTATTATTTACGCATATATCTAAGGTATATAAAAATGTCGTTGTACCTGTAGAAGCATGAAAAATATGCTGGAGAATTATACGCGTAAAACCCCCAACATACATGAAGCACGCGTAAAACAGAGCTTCAGCGCTGTGTGGCGTAAAATATGACTTCAGAGCTGCCCGCGTAAAGAAGCGCTTCAAGGCTGTTTTGGAGCCTAAGGTTGCTACGCCTCCCTTTGGCTTAAAATATGTCTGCTTTTAATATAGCATGAAGTTGTACGAGGAACTCTTTGTATTCCTCGAATGAACCCTTCAGACAAAACAGTGAACCTGACTCCTGACAAAGAGTACTGCACGACGATCGAGAGGATGGCTGTAATGATGATTCTGTACAGAGACCCAGACTGTCGTTTAGTGGCATATCCTTGATATAAGTTATTTTTACGCATTCAAGGAATACGCTGCCTATTCTACACAGGCAGAGATGAGTTTTTACGCTCAAGATGAGACAAAATCAGATACCACATCAAAAGCTATTTTTCGTACAGAACTCGAGGCATATCTCTACAGTTAATGCGCGAGATGGGGGCAGATCTCTGCATTTAATGCATGAGAGTTTATTCTATTTTTAATGAATGGGAGAGCTAAAACTAGGGCTAATACGCTCACATCACTATCCCTGCATGTTACGCCAACCAGGCTATTTTTAACTATAGGAGTATGCCGTATGCTATCTCCTCGAAATACGCCAACTCAGGCTATATTTGCAACGGTACATGATAAGGCTATTTGGCCCAGAATACATTCAAGACCTCAGTCAGGAAGGATAATTGGCTAGTTTATGCTGGTTACGTATTATTTATGCAGCATCAAGCTTTACGTAGAATTTGGCTTTTACGCCAATAAGACAGCTATTTGGCTTTTACGCCAACAAGATAACTACTTGGCTTTTACGCCAACAAGATAGCTACTTGGCTTTTACGCCAACAAGACAGTTATTTGGCTTTTATGCATCCATCTTTACGCGAGGGGCAGTTACCTACGTGGCTTGCATGTCGTGATCTTCGATGAGCGATTATACACGTTACCTCATAATAGGACACGCGTCACACGCAGATTCAGGAGATCATTTAGACGTAGGTAGCAGTTATTGTAACCGCCGCGTAAAGAGCGCCACTCTCTTCATAGTTTGGCTTCTTCGATGATTGGACAGTTACTGTGACTGAGCTCTATAAATAGAGACTTCCGGTCACAGGAGAGAAAAAGGTCAGAATCAGGAGAGGAGACCAAGATCAGAGATCAAAGCAAATGAGAGAGAGAGAGCATAAAACAGAGAGTGCTGGTTGACAATTTAATCTCACTTGCAATCTTTGAATCTTCTTCTTCTTCTACAGCACTTCTTCATCATCGTGTGGTCCAAGCGACAAAGTTATCGACCGCAGATCAGACTCCTATAGCAATATTTCTCCAAAATCATTTTTTTATTGTACTTAACATCCTCGTATAGGATTAATTATACTCTTTTTCTTGTTTGTAAACAAAGAAAGAGTTTCGTATCAACCTAGTTTCATTCTTTTGTTTATCATCAAACACAAGATGGCGACTCTGCTGGTGATACGCTGCGTTTCATTCTTTTCGTATAAACGTAGTCCCATCGTGATCGCCATCTTGTAGAAGCATAAAAAATATGCTGGGGAATTATACGCGTAAAACCTCCAACATATATGAAGCACGTGTAAAACAGAGCTTTAGCGCTGTGTGGTGTAAAACATGACTTCAGAGCTGCCCGTGTAAAGCAGCACTTCAAGGCTGTTTTGGCGTAAAAGGTTGCTATACCTCCCTCCGGCATAAAATATGTCTGCTTTTAATACAGCGTGAAGTTGTACGAGGAACTCTTCGTATTCCTTGAATGAACCTGTCAGACAAAACAGTGAACCTGACTCCTGACAAAGAGTACTGTACGACGATCGAGAGGACGGCTGTAATGATGATTCTGCATAAAGGCTGGCATATCCTTGATACAAGTCGTTTTTACGCATTCAAGGAATACACTGCCTATTCTACACAGGCAGAGATGAGTTTTTATGCTCAAGATGAGACGAAATCAGATGCCACGTCAAAAGCTATTTTTCGTACAGAACTCGAGGCATATCTCTGCAGTTAATGCGCGAGATGGGGGTAGATCTCTGCATTTAATGCATGAGAGTTTGTTCTATTTTTAATGACTGGGAGAGCTAAAACTAGGGCTAATACGCTCACATCACTATCCCTGCATATTATGCCAACCAGGCTATTTTCAACTATAGGAGTACGCTGTATGCTATCTTCTCGAAATATGCCAACTCATGCTATATTTGCAAAGGTACATGATAAGGATATTTGGCCTAGAATACGCTCAAGACCTCAGTCAGGAAGGATAATTGGCTAGTTTATGCTGGTTACCTATTACTTATGCAGCATCAAGCTTTACGCAGAATTTGGCTTTTACGCCAACAAGACAGCTATTTGCCTTTTACGCCAACAAGATAACTACTTGGATTTTATGCCAACAAGATAGCTACTTGGCTTTTACGCCAACAAGACAGTTATTTGGGTTTTATGCCAACCATCTTTACGTGAGGGACAGTTACCTACGTGGCTTGCATGTCGTGATCTTTGACGAACGATTATACACGTTACCTCATAATGAGACACATGTCACACGCGGATTCAAGAGATCATTTAGACGTGGGTAGCAGTTATTATAATTGCCGCGTAAAGAGCGCCACTCTCTTCACAATTTGTCTTCTACGTCGCCTGGACAGTTACTGTGACTGAGCTCTATAAATAGAGACTTCCGGTCACAGGAGAGAAAAAGGTCAGAATCAGGAGAGGAGACCAAGATCAGAGATCAAAGTAAAAGAGAGAGAGAGCATAAAACAGAGAGTGCTGGTTGACAATTTAATCTCACTTGCAATCTTTGAAGCTTCTTCTTCTTCTACAGCACTTCTTCATCATCGTGTGGTCCAAGGGACAAAGTGATCGACCGAAGATCAGACTCCTATAGCAATATTTCTCTAAAATCATTTTTTATTGTACTTAACATCTTCGTATAGGATTAATTGTACTATTTTTCTTGTTTGTAAACAAAGAAAGGGTTTCGTATAAACCTAATTTTATTCTTTTGTTTATCATTAAACACAAGATGGCGACTCTGCTGGGGATACGCTGAGTTTCATTCTTTTCGTATAAACGTAGTCCCATCGTGATCGCCATCTTATAGAAGCATGAAAATATGCTGGGGAATTATACGCGTAAAACCCCCAACATACATAAAGCACACGTAAAACAGAGCTTCAGCGCTGTGTGGCATAAAACATGACTTCAGAGCTGCCCGCGTAAAGCAGCACTTCAAGACAGTTTTGGCGTAAAAGGTTGCTACACCTTCCTCCGGCATAAAATATGTCTGCTTTTAATATAGCGTGAAGTTGTACGAGGAACTCTTCGTATTCCTCGAATGAACCCTTCGGACAAAACAGTGAACCTGACTCCTGACAAAGAGTACTGCACGACGATCGAGAGGACGGTTGTAATGATGATTTTGTACAGAGGCTCAGACTGTCATTTAGTGGCATATCCTTGATACAAGTCGTTTTTACGCATTCAAAGAATATACTGCCTATTCTACACAGGCAAAGATGAGTTTTTACGCTCAAGATGAGACAAAATCAGACGCCACGTCAAAAGCTATTTTCCGTACAGAACTCGAGGCATATATCTGCAATTAATGCGCGAGATGGGGGCAGATCTCTGCATTTAATGCTTGGGAGTTTGTTCTATTTTTAATGACTGGAAGAGCTAAAACTAGGGCTAATACGCTCACATCACTATCCCTGCATGTTACGCCAACCAGGCTATTTTTAACTATAGGAGTACGTCGTATGCTATCTTCTCGAAATACGCCAACTCAGGCTATATTTGCAAAGGTACATGATAAGGCTATTTGGCCCAGAATACGCTCAAGACCTCAGTCAGGAAGGATAATTGGCTAGTTTATGCTGGTTACCTATTATTTATGCAGCATCAAGCTTTACGCAGAATTTGGCTTTTACGCCAACATGACAGCTATTTGGCTTTTACGCCAACAAGATAACTACTTGGCTTTTACGCCAACAAGACAGTTATTTGGCTTTTATGCCAACCATCTTTACGCAAGGGGCAGTTACCTACGTGGCTTGCATGCCGTGATCTTCGATGAGCGATTATACATGTTACCTCATAATGGGACACGTGTCATACACGGATTTAAGAGATCATTTAGACGTGGGTAGCAGTTATTGTAACCGCCGCATAAAGAGGCCACTCTTTTCACAGTTTGGCTTCTACGCCGACTGGACAATTACTGTGACTGAGCTCTATAAATAGAGACTTCCGGTCACAGGAGAGAAAGAGGTCAGAATCAAGAGAGAAGACCAAGATCAGAGATCAAATCAAAAGAGAGAGAGAATATAATACAGAGAGTGTTGGTTGACAGTTTAATCCCACTTGCAATCTTTGAAGCTTCTTCTTCTTCTACAGCACTTCTTCATCATCGTGTGGTCCAAGGGACAAAGTGATCGACCGCAGATCAGACTCCTATAGCAATATTTCTCCAGAATTATTTTATTGTACTTAACATCCTCGTATAGGATTAATTATACTCTTTTTCTTGTTTGTAAACAAAGAAAGGGTTTCGTATAAATCTAGTTTCATTCTTTTGTTTATCATCAAACACAAGATGGCGACTCTGCTGGGGACTACTTTCTCATCTAACGAGAAAGCCATTGCTCAACACGATGATGTATCCGTCGGATCGACGAAGAAGACGTTGGTCGTCCAATTCGACCAATCTGCTTATGAAGACATGCTTCGCGCAGGAGGTAGCTCTCATTCCCTCTCTGTCCCGGACAACAGGAAGCTGCGTAAAGTGCGGATGCCCCAGACATCCTCTACCCTTCCTGGAAGCTCTCCTCCTCTGATCAACAAGGTTGTGACAAAACAACCTATACACCCTGCTCATAAAAATTCGTCTTCCGTCTGTGACGTGGCAGACAAAGCTTCTGGCAACACCCCAGTGCCAATCCAGAAGTCTAGAATGCGCTCTGTGCGTAAAAATCCGTCTTCCGTCTGTGACGTGGCAGACAAAGCTTCTGGCAATGCCCCAGTGCCAATCCAGAATTCTAGAACGCGCTCTGCGCGTAAAACTTTGTCTCTCGTCTGTGACGTGGCAGACAAAATTCCTAGCAAGGCCTCAGTGCCCGCATGGAAATTTTAAACGCGCCCTGCGCATAAAAATATATCTCCCATCTATGATGTGGCAGGTGGACCCTTGGATCACATCAAAGGAAAATGAGTGGCGAATCTCTCAATCGCTAGGTCTGTACGCCCACAAGAGAAGAAGTTGCCCGCTCTTCAGATTATGCGTGACGCTGGAGGCCGTTTGAGGACTCTCCCTGTTTTACGCAAACCTGTACAAAGCTCTAGATTACGCCAGGATAAGCCCATCCGCGTAAAGAAGACCCGCTTCACGGGAAAATACGCTCCTCAGACGGATGATGGATCGTATGCTACTCACATGGACGAACTGCTGTATACTTATGGCAGAGAGAGGGTCAGGGTTCCCAATCTCCACGTCCCTACTGATAAAAAAAGGCATAATAAGCCCTCTTCTTCTGTTAATTCCCCTGATTTGCGTGATTTCTTGATCCAGAAGCGTAAAGACAGGGGATCTTCTAACATGTCTATTACACCCCCTAGGGAGCATTGTTGTAATAGTTATAAAGTTGTAGTTAACTACTACTGTTCTAAGGCAAAACGGTCAGTTTTTGACCGGTTGAACTACTCTTTGTCTCTACGGAAAGAAGAGCTGATATTCGTATCAGTAAACATGGCTTCACACATTCCTAGAGGAAGGTCAAGTTCAAGACGTCATCCCTCTAGAACTCCAAGCCAAAGGAGATTTGACAGACTCCTTGAGAATATTTAGGCAGGTGTTTTTCAAAACACCCGCTCGAGGTCACGATAACCGGCTTCATATTCTTCGGATTTTGACGCTGGGGGTCGCCAGCTTTCTGAATCTTATGCTAAAAGTATTGACTCGATCTCTACAGAGATCTATACTAATCCCACGGTGGCATCCAGAGAAATGGGAGTTTATGCCGTTGGAGATGAGAATGAAAAAGCTTCCCCATCAGGAAGTACTGAACAATGCATCGCTGTATTGGAAGCATCGCTTAAAGAGATGCATACCATTATGGAGAGTATGCACCAAATGATGGTGACTCAACATACAGCTGCGGTAGCTCAAGCACCTGTTCCTCCGACTCAAATACATGTGGGGGTAGACATGCCACCATCCAATGCAAGCCAGGAGCCTATTCAAAATCAAGAATCAGCTGCTCCTCGACCCCTTAACCCGGAGAATGTATTACCTCCTATGGGAGTTACAATGCAACCGATTTCTCACCTCTCTACTGTCCCTTTCCCAACTGAAGATCCGATACAGGCAGTTCAGGAATTAAAAGCCCAATTTGATGCCTTGAAGCATAAGGATCAGCTCAAGAAGTTGGGAATCAACCAGCCATACCCAGCTATCTAGGACGAGATCCCTTTCCCACTAAAATACAAATCATGGGCTATGGTTTTGTTTGAGGGAAATACGTCACCAAGCCAATACATAAACTACTTTAGCATGATGACAGTGTTGTTACAGGGGAATGACGCCCTTCTCACTCGAGTGTTTAAAGGATGTCTCTCTGGAGTGGCCTATCAATGGTACCATAGTCTAGCGGATAACTGTATTACTTCTTTTGAAGATTTTAAGACTCTGTTCTTCGCTCGATTCTACGAAGTAGGAATGGACATGTCTATGTCATCACTTATCGAAGTAAAACAGAAGAAGAAAGAGAGCGTTCGTACTTTTATCGAACGTTTTCGTCAGGCTACTTTGCATATGCCTCCCGGAGTTTCAGATTTTGCCTTGGTGGACATTTGCAGGAAGAACCTTCTCCCGCTGATCTCAGTATTCACGGGACCATATCAGTTCCATGATTGGCTCTCATTTATCATATCAGTGGTAGCCACTGAAGAAAACAGTCGGAAGGCTCGTGACAATGGAATCATGATCTCTACCTCTGATAGAGGGAAGCGGTCATCCTCCAATAACGACCATACTCGTAGTTTCAAAGGAAAAGAAGATCTGGCGATCAACACATCCAGGCAACATACTCCAGTGACTACGCAGACGAATCCTGGGACTTCCAGGCCTAAAGAAGAATATTCTTTTGACGACGACGATATTCCGAGCATATTCGATTGTCTAGTCAAAAGTGGCAAGCTTACTCTCCCCGAGGTAAAGCAGCCAAATGAAGTCGGCAGTACCAATAACCCTAAGTACTGTATTTTCCACAGATACGTACATCACCCCACAAAGGCATGTTATGTACTAAAAAGGAAAATTCAGGAGTTGGTCGACGCCAAGGCCATCACTCTACGTAATAGCGAGAAGACGGTTACTGCCAACATGATCTCTCTCCAGTTTGGCAATCTGCCCCCTCAGGAAATCCCGGATGGTGTGGCACCTATTCCATGGACAATGATGAACATTGTTAATCTCCCTCCTACCAGGGGTCAAAATCATGACTTAGTACCCCTAACTACCAAGCGTAGGAAAATCATGTGGGTCCACCCTGACCTGGTGTCAGAAATTGAGAAAAAGACTCAAGCTGCTAAAGCTAAGTCTAAAAAGAACTCAAGATGCAAACCATGTCATATGGTTGCAATATCCCTGACATCAGAAGAAGAGGCTTTAACAACCGAAACCCGGTCAGGCAAAGCCTACCTTAAGGACTATAGAGGGAACCAGGGGGAATCAACGGCAGACACTTCATCTGCCAAACCTCCAGAGCCTGAACCTGTTGTACCAGAGGCAGGTCCGGCTAAACCAACTTCGGTAGACAAGGGCAAGCAAAAAGAAGTTTGTTTTGACAAACCTTTAAAGAATATTCAAAACAAAGGTTTAGAGAAACCATATAACTTCGACATCTTGGCTCAGTTAGCTAATACTCCAGCCAGATTGTCCATTTTCGAGCTACTTAGGCTATCCAAAGACACTCGTCAAGCCTTGAATGAAGCGTTAATGCAGGCAGATGTATGCTTGACTCAGCTCAAGTCCCCTGATAAAGAGCCTGTGGCATGTCCTCAATGCCATAGTGTGATGGAAGTGGTCCCCAACATCACTTTCACTCAAGAGGATATGTTGTTGAAACATAACAAGCATGACAGGCCTCTTTATTATACCGGATACGTCGGCTCCATGGAGGTAGACCGGATTCATATAGATCTGGGATCGTCGATCAGCATTATCCCTCATAGTCTGTTAAGACCGTTGAGAATTCCTACAAGCGAACTGGCTTACACTACCACTACGATCGTAGGCTTTAATGCCAGGAAGAGCAAACCGTTGGGAAAGATTCGTTTGAGGATCCAGATCGGTGACCTTAGATCAGTGACTACATGCTACGTCATTGATTCGGAAGTGTCTTACAACATTCTGTTGGGCAGACCATGGATCCACGATCACAATATTGTTTCCTAAACTCTACATCAATGCTTCAAATATGTAGACGTCCAAGGGACAGTGAAAACAGAGTTTGCTGATCTCAATCCTTTCAAAGGAGTTGAGTCCTACTATTCTGATGCCATGTTGTACACACAAGAATACATGAAGAAGGTGTCAGGCAGGACGGAAGAGGAATCCTATCGGGATCCAGAAGAACCATCTGCTGAGCAACCTCTGTCAATCAAGGTGAAAGGGCAAACTACCCGTCCAAAAGTAATAGAACCTGTGATTATCCACTTAGGCAAAACCAAAGCGGGAGGAGGAAATAATCTCCTAGTGATCAGTCTGAACAAGAAGCCTCAACCTTTGGTCATTGACCTTAGGCGCAATAAGCAGTCGGACAATGTAAATATAACCGGGAACATAGTTTCTGGCGATAATAAAGATTTTCTTTTCCAGTATACTGACGCTCAATTTCCTAATCAGGAATCTTTCCCTCATAACGATATACAACCTATAGCACAAAAATTCTTGGAAGCTATAGACTTCTATCATCTATATGTGTGGGAAGTAGCATCAACATCTAATGTCGTCACGACATATGGGCCACATGAAGATTCTATCTTTGTTGTTCCACCTACTCGCAACGATCAGCATCCAATAGTCTTCGGTCGCATGCGGAATAGACCAATTGTACAAGAAGATTCTCACGAATCTGATGCTGGAAAAATGCAAGTCTACCGATATAGCCCACAAGCTTTGAAGATTATGCAAAGCATGGGTTATGATTTAAAGTTGGAGCCAAGCCTCAACTACGGAAAAGGCAGACGAATATCGTTGCATGGTGATCTCTATTGTCAACAAACTCGTTTTGGGTTAGGGTATACCACATATCTTATAACTTCCAACGACTCTGAGTCAAGTGAGGAGACCATTTCCTCTTCTCAAGACGATTTGTCATCCTACGATTCAGATGGTGAACACAAACAGGCATTATCAGTAAATACGGTATTGACAGATTCTCTCGAAGCAGAGGAACAAGAATCTGAACCGTTTGAAAATAAATTCTGGGCACAGCAAATAGATACACAATGGGAACTCCGGTTCGAGCAAAGAGAACCACCCACTGAAGATAAAGTTATCCAAGTCAATATTGGGGATGAATTTTTATCAAAGCCGATATTTATCAGTAACAATTTTTTCGAAGAAGAAAGGAAAGAAATGATCCAGCTGATAAAAGAATATATCGATATCTTTGCATGGAATTATGAGGATATGCCAGGTCTTGATCCTAAAGTGGCTACCCATAAACTCAACATACTGCCCAATTCAAAGCCTGTAAAGCAACACCAATGCCGGTTCCACCCAGATATGATAGATGCCATTGAAGCTAAAATCAAGAAGCTAATAGCCTGTGGGTTCGTCCGGGAAGAACAATATCCTGATTGGGTCGCGAATGTTGTCCCGGTTATGAAGAAAAACGGGAAAGTGCGTGTTTGCATCAATTTCCGAGATTTAAATGCGGCCTGCCCTAAAGATGAGTTCCCTCTTCCTATAATAGACGTCATGATCGATAATACGTACGGTTTTGAGCGCATGTCTTTCATGGACGGATTCTCAGGATATAATCAAATTAAGATGAATCCTGAAGATGAAAAGCATACTGCTTTTCGTACACCACTGGGGTATATTGCTATACGGTTATGCCTTTTGGATTGAAGAATGCCGGGGCTACGTATCAACGAGCTATGAGTAACATATTCCATGAGCATCTGCGTAAAACGGTAGAATATTACGTGGATGATATTGCTGTCAAAAGCCGCTTCAAGGATAATTATATCCAAGACTTGAAGACAGTATTCGAGTTGATGCGCCAACATCAACTCAAAATGAACCCCACAAAGTCCTTTCTTGGTGTATCCAATGGCAAATTTTTGGGATTTTTCATTACCGCTAAAGGCATTCAAGTTGACCCTGATAAAGTAAAAGCTATCCTAGAAATGCGACCGCCCCATAATCTGAGAGAACTCAGGGGATTTCAAGATCGTCTAGCTTACATCAGGAGATTTATATCCAACATCTCCGGGAGATATCAACCTTTTTCTCATCTAATAAAGAAAGGTGTATCATTCGTATGGGATGAAGCCTGTCAGCAAGCATTTAATGATATCAAACGCTATCTTACTAATCCTCCAGTTCTGGTGCCTTCCGTCATAGGAAGACCATTTATGTTGTATGTTCGAGCAATGGATCATTCTTTGGGGGCTCTTTTCACACAGAAGAACAATGAGGGTCATGAACAGGCTATCTATTATTTAAGCAGGATGATGATAGGAGCTGAACACCCGTACAACCCAGTGGAAAAAGAATGCTTGGCCCTAATGTTTGCCATTCAGAAGACGCGACATTACGTGATGGGCCAAACTATTCATATCATCTCCAGAATCAATCATCTTCGGGTATTAATGAATAAGCCGAGTATTCATAATTCCCGACTCGCGACTTGGGCAATGCTACTGACACCATATGATATGGTGTACGTCCCTCAGAAGTCCATGAAAGGTCAAGCCTTGGCTGACTTCTTAGCTGCTCATCCAATTTCGGAAACCTCCAAATTATATGAGGACATTTTCGACGAAGTTGCAGAATGTAATTCGGCAATAGAAGGTGATACATGGCAGCTATTCTTCGATGGTGCCTCCAGGACTGGTTCCAAGGGAAACGTGGTTTCAGGAGTAGGGATTATTCTGGTGACTCCTGATAAACTTGTCATCTATCGAGCATATTCTCTTAGCGAACCCTCCTCTAATAATGTGGCAGAGTATAATGCTCTACTAATCGGGTTTCAAGTCGCTAAAGAATTGGAGGTTGAATACCTGGAAGCTTTTGGTGATTCTCAGTTGATCGTCAATCAGGTCAGAGGAATATATAAAGTCCGCAATAAACGATTGAGATTTCCATGTCTTTCAAAGGATTCTTTTTAGAGCATGTGCCTCGATCTCAAAATTTGGAAGCTGATGGTCTGGCCAGCCTAGCTGCAGATCTAGCTATTTCTATAAGAAGGCAGAATTCGGGGATCCTTCTTAACAGAGACTTATTCTGTGTGAAAAATAATTTTCACATAGAACACAGCTACGCTATAAACACGGCTCCTCCTAAGAGAGACTGGAGAAGTCCTTTTATAGACTTCGTGTCATACGGAATCTTACCAAAGGATCCTAAAGAAGCAGTATCTATCAAGAGACGATCATTACGTTTTTATTTTGATGCTTCTTCACAAAGTCTATATCGCCGAACTTACAATAGACTATTGTTACGATGTCTCTATGATGATGATGCAAGGCGGGTTATCCGAGAAGCTCATGATGGGGTATGTGGAGCACATCAACCCGGTCCTAAGTTACAGGATCGTATCAGGAGGATGGGCTACTACTGGCCTACTATGATTGCAGATGCCGTGAAATATGCAAGACAATGCAAAGCCTGTCAAGTTTATACAGATTTCATACATCAGCCTTCTGAGTATTACATCCTACTACTGCATCATGGCCCTTTGAAGCATGGGGTATGGATATCATTGGTCCTATTCATCCTTCGTCTTCTAGACGACATCGGTTCATATTGGCTATCACATATTATTTCTCCAAATGGGCGGAGGCGATCCCTCTTGCTGAGGTGAAGACATCCAACGTGATCAGCTTTATCAAGCACCATGTAATTTATGGCTCTGGGATACCCCGAAGGATAATTCATGATAACGGGCCTCAATTCATCAGCCAAGCATTTCACCGATTTTACGATAAGAATCGAATACAGGATATGGCCTCGACGGCTTACAATCCTGCTGTTAATGGTTTGGCGGAAGCCTTCAACAAAACCATCATCAAACTCTTGAAAAAGTTCGTCTTTTCGAACAAAGGAGATTGGAACGAGAGACTGGGGGAATGTCTCTGGGCATACCGCACAACAGTACGAACGCCAACGGGTTGTACCACATTTTCGTTAGTTTACGGGTGTGAAGTAGTTCTCCCCATTGAAGTCCAAATTCCATCACTCAGAATAGTAGTGGCTAATGAGTTGACTCAGGAAAATAATGATCAATTAAGGCTTCAAGAGCTAGAAGGATTAGACGAGAAGCGCATTCAGGCTCAACAGCGCATTGTGTTCTACCAGGCACGCGTTTCTAGAGCTTTTAACCAAAAAGTGAAGGAAAGGGTGTTCAAAGTTGGCGAGCTAGTTCTAGCTATAAAAAGGCCAATGGTCATTACACACAAAAGTAAGGGCAAGTTCCAGCCCAAATGGGAGGGCCCTTATGTGATTGAAACCACATTTTCAAATGGCGCTTACAGATTAGCTAAGCCTAATAGAGACTTGATAATGGCTCCTATCAACGACAAATTCCTGAAGAAGTACTATGCTTGATCTTCTTTGCTCAAAGGGGTATGGTGAAGATTTTATTCTGACGATGCTACGCACAAAGACTGGTTGGATCATATTCTATCATGTTCTTATGACCTCTAAATAGATATGTTTGACTAATTTGAAACTTCAAAACCTATCACGTCCATATTACCTCTGATAGTATTTTGTATACAAATTCAATTGGAGCATATTCTATCATGTCCATATAACCTCTGAATAGATATATCCAGCTGAAACTTACCGAAAGTATATCACGTCCATATTACCTCTGATATCACTTTCATCCTAGCCTATCATTTATATTATAAAATGATGGGTCCACAAAGTCAAAAGAAGTATCTTTATTATCTCTGGGAATAGTAGATTACAAAAGAAGCAAAAAAGTACATTATTGGGGAGGAGCCGTTAAATCTCGGATCTGTTGCGCCAAAGCAGCCATCCTCTCATTCCTGGAGTTCAAAATATTATTGCGAGCCCGTTCCAGCCTTGCTTCGTCGTTGCTCAAGCGAGATAGTTCTGACAGAGAATTAACAAAACTTGCGTGGATGACACCCGCATGTGTCAAGTTCTGTTTAGCTGTATCCACTTGGACCTTCAGCACATTACGGACTGCTGATGTCTTGAGAAGCCTCTCCTTTGCCTGAGCGAGTTCAGCTTCCAAATCTTAAACCCTCGCTTCATTTTCCTCAAATTTGGCCTGGAACTCAGCTAACTGAGGAATAACCTCCACCAAGATAGCCTGCTCTTTATCCATCTCTTGTTGCTGTTCCTGGATGGATTTGTTTAGAGATTCTATCTACTGAGCAAGTTCCACAGTGAGAGAGTCATACTCAGCTTGAACCAGATCGTCGATACTACCTCGGGATAGTTGCAAATACTCGTTAATGGGTTATTCTAAACCATTAACTATTTGCTCTAGAGCATCAGCTCTTTCAGCATTATTGAAATTTCTAATCGGCGCTACAGTAAGCTTGGAGGACATCTTCAGAGCATCAAAGCCTAGGTTCTTCTCCAGCACCATGGATATCAATTCTTTCAAAGTGCGGTAGAATATGCTAGTATATTGTTCAACTAGCATAGCTAAGATCGAATGTACGATGGGAGTGGCCGCCATATCTGTAAATCTCCTATCCGAAAGGACTGTAGAGGATGTCGCCATAGTCGTTGCTTTAACAGATGGCACGATAAAAGAAGAGACACCAACAACGGTTAAAGTTGCTGGTATGCTTGACGAAAGAGGCAAGGTCGAGATGGCAGGTTCATCCTCCTCTGATGTTATTTGAACTACCACTAGCGGGATGACACCCGAGAATGTTGCGGATGAAATATCGACAGTTTCAAAATATACTTTATCGACGTCAGGTGTCGCCATTTCATTGGCCGGATCTGCAACAAAATCAGAAGTTGTGTCAACTCCGCCCTCCCCAGAGATATCTTTGCCTGAAAATAAGATAAGAGAAAGTTAATATCAATTTGATGTTAATTTTCCTAAAGAAAGCATGAAGACAACATTTACCCATGGCCGATGGTATGTATGTTGTGTCTACAGCCTGTATAGCTAAATCATTTCTTAATAATGCTAAATAAGCTGTCATACCTGGAGAAGAGGGTGCACCGACTGACGTTTGAGAGAAGTCATCCCAGTTATCACCCAGATCCACTCGAGGTTCATCGGGTGAAATCTCGCTGGAAATACTTACAGACAAAGAAGGGGTTATTCCTATTATTTGTCTGGATAAAGGTATATTGATTCTTAATATGCTCGATCTCGAAGGCGATCTCGAAGCACTACCAGTAACGGTGGTAGCGGCAGCAATCACGAGCAAAGAATCTCCAGCACTGTCAGCTGGAACTGCGGAGGTCCCCTCTCTAAACGGCGAAGGACCCCTGATTAAAGAATCATCCCCAACAGAGAAAATAACAGCTCGCTCCTAGATGCCCCCTTGGTGGAAGTCCTTTTAGGATCTCTGACCGTCTTCTTCTTGCGGGGGGAAGGCTCTTTCAGAGTGGAAGCCTTTCGTTTATTGGAGATTATGAGAGGCTCTGCTGGCGGAGCTATTATGCCTCTCGGTACAATAAACAAATAGTCGTCTACACCGGTAGTTTTATCACCTTCATCCAAGGAAACAGACGGTATCTTCTCTCTCCCAGTGGACCTATGGGAGGGCATCCTAAAACTTTTATGTACATCAAAATTACGATGGAAGGTATTGATGGACGCATAAAACTGCGCATATGAATAAAGAATGTGCAACTCCATGGAGAGAGAAGTCGCGGGCACAGCAAAGGTTGCTCCAGTACAACCCATTATGAAGTACCGCCATCCTCTAGCTCCATCAATAAGTCCACCTTTGAACTTGAAGCTGGTGATGGGATTCCCCACGTACAACTGGTCGTACCCAAATTGCCTAGCGAATCGGCTGGGCAGATAAGGCTCCAAGTAGCAGTGGTCCTCACTTCTGTACTGTAGGTAGGAAGGTCTAATACAGACCAACCAGTAAAAGGTTTCAGGAGAAAGAATAGTCTTCCCCTGACCCGCATCCTGAAGTTTCACCCCTTATTGATTGATATGTACAGGGGGGACGATGCAGAATAACTTCCAACTATGGGCAAAATTTAGTGCTAGCCGACAGTCTATGACGCTAGTCACATTCCAAGAAAAATTCCTGTAATTCAATAGGAAGTTATTGCCCGAACCACTGGCCGATCCGGGAGACATCAGTTTAGTGTTGTGAAGGATTAACCATCCCATTAGATATAAGAATGGCAATTCCTCTCAGGGAAATCCTTCACGCTGTGTATCATCAGCCAGCAGTCCCTCAGTAATGACCCCCAGGCCAGCTTGAATTCTGTACACCATGGCAGGGAGCAGGCCCAGCCTCGCTCCGAACACCAAACGCACTGCGGGCCATAAGGTCTTGCGATGAATGCGATCCGCAGACGCGATGCCAGGCACTACCCATCAGCGTAGCCAGACAGAGAGGAAGCCAGCCAGTTGAGCTTCCCTTGACAGAGGCTTGCGACAATGCCTCATATAACTAAAGACTTTAGTGCCTGCAGGATAACCCCCTATCTCCTCATCGAGAACATAATCTGAAGCCCCTGCGTCTTCAATAAGATCATCGACCGTATTGGCATTAAGCATACTCAGAAGATTCAAAGGCTTATCTCTGCTATCTACAACCTTGTCCAGCTTGGCATTTCTGGCCTGATAGAAGAAGAGGTAGGATACCCATTTGTTGATATGGGCCAAATCAGAGGGCTCTTTATAGAAGGTGGTGTAGGCAAGATAGTGGTTCATCAGCTCCTGGTACACTGCCACTGCCCGAGGGTTTGTATCCCTCAGCTTCCTATTTGTGGGGACGTACTCTTCATAAGGAGTGTCTCCCATTGGCAGCCTTGAAATTTCTACCATCTCATGAAGTGTAAGCCCAACTCACCTAGTGGAGTGGCGAAAGTCCCAGTGAGCGAATTATATCGCTCCATCAAAGATAAGAACAAGTTGGGATTGAGAGGCAGCCCAACACTAGTGGCACTCACGGCCGCAAATAAACCAATACTTTCCAGCTCCGTCTGGAAGTGCTTCAAGGCCTAGGCAGTTAAACTGGCCTATCGAAGTTTCTGGGGGCTAAGCTATCCACTGGTGCGAGGGTTAACCTTGGGGTATACTCCTCCCTGCCCCATAAAGTCATTACAGAAAGTCGTTATTTGAATCGGCTGGATCAGCGAAGTGTCTTCACTCGGGACGCTGCCCGATAGTAATCCTCTGAAAGGCATGACATGGCCTGAAGGACTGCTCACAAAGGACCCTCGGTTCAATCATTTCTTATAAAAAATCTTCCCCGACTGGCCGTGAAGATCGGGAGTCAGAGTCCACACCATCTTTCTGCGATGGGTGGCATGGAAGAACGCTGAGATAGGGTAATCTCTAGGCATCCTTGGCAGGTACATGACCGTGCCCTCAGCAGAAAATACCCAATCTTTCTTCTTGTTCTTAGTCTGGGATTGTTTATCGATAACATCCCCAAATAAGAAACCTGGTTTCTTATATTCAACGTCGTCTATATACGTCAAGGACTCCCCACTGATCATACTCAGCAACATTCGTTCTCCTTGGGCAGAGATCAGTGTTCCCCTTTCCTGAGGATACTCGCTCCCGGAGATAGGGAAAGTCACATGGGACAAGTCCTCTAGATAGTTGGAATTCAGCATTCCAGCAACAGAGCCCATCACTTCAGCCAGAGGAGGGATCTGTAAATCCACTGTAAAAAGCGAGAAAACAAGTCAGTTTTATGCTAGACGCTACATTCTTGCAGTATACGCCAAGGCCTGACAGTTTGAGCTTTTACGCCAGACTACAAAAAATTTAGTCTTACGCTGGAATTTATTTCCAGCGCATAAAACTCAAGATCTAACAGTCTGAGTCTTTACGTCAGACTGCCAAAATTTGAGTTTTTACGCTAAAATTTACATCCAGCGCGTAAAACTCATAATTTGCAGTATACACCAAATTTTGACAGTCTGAGTTTTTATGCCAGACTGTAAAAATATAGAGTTTTTACGCTGACATATTAGAAATATGGGCGTATTGTTGCGCATACACGTACAACGTGTGCGGAGGGTTCTCTATTCATCCGAAGTCTTTACTTGTGATGCCCGGAGCGCAGCTCGATAGGGGAGCACTTCGTTCAGATCGGGGCTCGCTCAGCCTAATAGGAGTTGCTCGTGCTTGAGCATAGGAGCGAGATGAAGAAGCGGCTTTCTTTCCCTTAGCAGTGGATGCCTGTTTCGGTGCCATGACGAAGCTCAAAGTTCCCAGAAAATAGACGAAGACGAAGAGTTCTCAAAGAGACGAAGGTTTTTGTAAAGACAGATGAAGGGTTTTTCTCTCTCAAGACCTTCGGCTATTTATAGAGTTCAAATACATCTTTGAATCCCTAACCAAATTCGATTTTTAATAGTCGGTTATGATTTGGGACCACGTCAGCCTATCGTTTGAAAAGGAAGACGGACAGTCATGCTGCGTAACGGATTCAAATTTTACGCTCAGAGACTACAAATCTATGGTTTTACGCTCAGAAGCTTTTACGCTCAGAGGCTACAAATCTACGGTTTTACGCTCAGAGGCTACAAATCTATGGTTTTACGCTCAGAAGCTTTTACGCTCAGAAGCTACAAATCTACGGTTTTACGCTGAGAAGCTTTTACGCTCAGAAGCTATAAATCTACGATTTTACGCTCAGAAGCTATAAATCTACGGTTTTACGCTCAAAAGCTTTTATGCTCATAAGCTATAGATCTACGATCCTACGCTCATAAGCTACATATGGCCAATTACAAGGGTTTACGCAGAAAATGCTCCTTTTTGGCTACAAAATATTCCAAGTGCTTGAAACACACAGAGGTCAGCATTGAAGATGACTCTTTTTCTTGGGCCATTGGAAGTTCATTCGAAGTCTAGCCAGAATCCTTAACATCTAAGTTCAAGTATGGCCTGTCCGACGGACATTCCTTGCCCTGTTTTGGGGAATTTTTGGGAAACCATTCTTGAAGATGATGGTCTGAACAGAAATTCTTCGTATCAGAGAAGTGACAGTTCAGAATTCTATGCGACTCATCGTCCAAAAATAGCATGACAGTTGGATCTTCAAGACAACTTAATGCTAAAGAGATTTTTACGCATCTTCCGTTACGCGTAAAAGTCAGGACGTGACCGGATAATCGTTTATCAGAGTCAGAGTAAAATTATTCAGACGTGTCGAAGCTGCACATTATCAGACTTCCTCACAGCAAATATGGCAAATCAGAAATGCGTAAAAGAAGACAAGTCTATTAATCATGATTACATATGATGGAAATCCAGTTTACAAAGGATTTTTCATTTTCATGATTACATATGATGGAAATCCTTTTTTTACAAAGGATTTCTCATTAAAGATCACACTGGGAATCTGTTGTGCCAGGTTCTCATATTGATGGAGTCTTTTTCTTCTTCTATGGCACTTCATCGGCTTCTGCGGTCGATGAATAAGAAAATGATTAATGGCGGGAGGATACAAAACTGGGCCTATTTTATTCAAGCCACCCTCCATACGCCATGGCGGCCACGCCCTAAAATTGTGTTAGGGATTCAGACCCAACACAATACTGGAAGACAGGGCCAAACTGCCTACCTACATCCAACTTCATAATAGGAGAAAATACAGCTAGCAAGCTGTGTGGTCCGATGAGACCCTTCCTCTCTCCTGGACGAATCGCCATATAAAATTATTGATTATCCCGAGCAAAGGAAGCTATAATATCCTTCCATGATCCATTGTTAGAGAGGATATTTGCTCGAAGATGCCTCTTTTTATGGCTCCTTACATGCTGGAAGAGCATGATCTTCTTCTTCCTCAGGTCAGCCCGATGGATATCAGCGACCATCTTTTTGGTGAAGAAAGTATGGAAAAATAGGTTCACTCACTCGCCTTTATATAGGCAGAAAAGAACATACCAAATCCCAATAACTTCCTAAATATCTCCGAAAAATTAGCCTCGCAGAACGAGTCAAATTTGATCGTATCGTGCTTCATTCAAAGTATTTTAAATTACAAGAAATTTGAAAACTTTGAAAGGGGTCTTGTAGAAGCATAAAAAATACACTGGGGAATTATACGCGTAAAACCCCCAACATACATGTAGCACGCGTAAAACAGAGCTTCAGCGCTGTGTGGCTTAAAACATGACTTCAGAGCTGCCCGCATAAAGCAGCACTTCAAGGCTGTTTTGGCGTAAAAGGTTGCTACGCCTCCCTCCGGCATAAAATATGTCTGCTTTTAATACAACGTAAAGTTATATGAGGAACTCTTCATATTCCTCGAATGAACCTGTCAAACAAAACAGTGAACCTGACTCCTGACAAAGAGTACTGCACGACGATCGAGAGGACGGCTGTAATGATAATTCTGCACAGAGGCCCAGACTGTCGTTTAGTGGCATATCCTTGATACAAGTCATTTTTACGAATTTAAGGAATATGCTGCCTATTTTACACAGGCAGAGATGAGTTTTTACGCTCAAGATGAGACAAAATCAGACGCCACGTCAAAAGCTATTTTTCGTACAGAACTCGAGGCATATCTCTGCAGTTAATGCGCGAGATGGGAGCAGATCTCTGCATTTAATGCATGAGAGTTTATTCTATTTTTAATGACTGGGAGAGCTAAAAATAGGGCTAATACGCTCACATCACTATCCTTGCATGTTACGCCAACCAGGCAATTTTCAACTATAGGAGTACGTCGTATGCTATGTCCTCGAAATACGCCAACTTAGGCTATATTTGCAAAGGTACATGATAAGGTTATTTGGCCCAGAATATGCTCAAGACCTTAGTCAGGAAGGATAATTAGCTAGTTTACGCTGGTTACCTATTATTTATGCAGCATCAAGCTTTACGCAAAATTTGGCTTTTACGCCTACAAGACAGCTATTTGGCTTTTACGCCAATAAGATAACTACTTGGATTTTACGCCAACAAGATAGCTACTTGGCTTTTACGCCAACAAGACAGTTATTTGGCTTTTATGCCAACCATCTTTATGCGAGGGGCAGTTACCTACGTGGCTTGCATGTCGTGAACTTCGATGAGCGATTATACATGTTACCTCATAATGAGACACGCGTCACACGCGGATTCAGGAGATCATTTAGACGTGGGTAGCAGTTATTGTAACCGCCACGTAAAGAGCGTCACTCTCTTCATAGTTTGGCTTCTACGCCGACTGGACAGTTACTGTGACTGAGCTCTATAAATAGTGACTTTCGATCACAAGAGAGAAAGAGGTCAGAATCAGGAGAGGAGACCAAGATCAGAGATCAAATCAAAAGAGAGAGAGAGCATAAAACAGAGAGTGTTGGTTGACAGTTTAATCCCACTTGCAATCTTTGAAGCTTCTTCTTCTTCTACAGCACTTCTTCATCATCGTGTGGTCCAAGGAACAAAGTGATCGACCGCAGATCAGACTCCGATAGCAATATTTCCCCAGAATTATTTTTTTTATTGTACTTAACGTCCTCGTATAGGATTAATTGTACTCTTTTTCTTGTTTGTAAACAAAGAAAGGGTTTCGTATAAACCTAGTTTCATTCTTTTGTTTATCATCAAACAGTACCCAAATTAAATTCTAAGAAAAATCTACCACTCTTCCACAAATATTCCTAAAATAAAATAATGGTTTTTTTGTGCAATAATTCTAAATGATTAATTATCTAGGTACTTAAATCAATAAATCATATTTTTAATTAACTAAAAAAATATAAATAAATTCTATAATCAATTAATTAAATAAATACAATATAAAAATATTGGGTTTTACATTCTACCCAACTTACAAAAATTTTGTCCTCGAAATTGACACTACCCATATTCATAATGAATCACTATAGCTATTACACTTCATTGCTATCTAGCATTGCTTCCTAAAATTAATGGTCAGTTACCTTAACACTTCTCATTTATTGTCCATACCCTATTCTATTTTCCTCTAACTCGTCTATACTACTCAACTTACAAGAATTATACTAGTAATCAAAGTCTCTTGAGGCTATTGTCTAGGTTGTAAGACGAATTTATCTATTGGGTCGAGAAACTTGGGATACCTGTATGGAATCTTATAACCATAATTTTTTATGTAACCGTCAAGTATCGTAGTCTAATATTACAATGCCACCTGACCAGTATGTCCGCAAATACTTCGGCTACTCTACTATAATGGTCTAGCTGCAGCTGTCGCTACTTCGCCAGCGATTTATCATAATCATCAGTTCGTAACAAGTGCCTTCAATTCTTTCCTAAGCTTAGTCTAAGTTTTTTTTTGGGGCAACAGTTAAGGCCTT
This sequence comes from Iris macrosiphon, assembly GCA_036927795.1. Lineage (NCBI taxonomy): Eukaryota > Viridiplantae > Streptophyta > Magnoliopsida > Asparagales > Iridaceae > Iris > Iris macrosiphon. Next base: position 95,528,409 of record JAYESA010000008.1, read on the forward strand.
GGCTAACTTTATAAAACTATTTAGAAGTAAAAACTAATTCAACAATCCAACTGATTCCTATTAGACTAAGGGATGCTATACATAATTTTTTTTAAATGATAAGAGGATACAGATTTTGCAATAGTGCATATACATAAGGGTTATCATTATATACTCATCATTTAGTTATTAATCATTACTAACACATTCATGTTTTAACTAACCAAATTAGGGTAAGGTTGAAGTAATCAAACAATTTATAATGGCACGAAAGGATACGACTATGATAGGACAAATTTAGCACGATATAAGGGATAAAGATGGAAGAGAAGATAAGCCACCCAAGGGGCGAGATTGTGATAGGAAGAGAATACTACTACTGCTATGTGTGTCATCCATTAGCTTCGCGGGTATACCATCTGGGTAGAATATCAACATATCCTCATGACTGCTAAACCATCACCTATATAATTCTACGTCTACTATGCACCTAAGATCCCGTATCATAAAAGGGGTCATGAGTATAAAATGACAAATATAACTAAGGTCGTACCTGTATCTATGACTTCCTGTGTCTGCGCTCTCTTGTTTGTCATCATGAGTGCTTGGCCTATGGGGTATATCATGTACTACCCATATATCAAAACTTATACTAAGCACGAACATTCGTCTTTCCGAAATAGGGAAAGACGAAAAACAACAATAAAGAATTCAAGGAGGAGGTGATAGAATACGAGTACGGTATTCAAAGGGATTAGAGAATTTGAAAGGGAGTTGCCAAGGCAGTTATGGATTAAAACCTTATTTTGGTAAATTCCTATTCGCATGTTCACATCAGAACAGTTATGTACCTGACATGATATGATCTGGCTAGTCTAGAGGGCAAGTATATTTGTCTAACAAGTTGAGTCAACTATATCTCAATCCACGTAAGGTAGTGATACAAAGATCGAACCGAGCGCACTAAGGTTGATCAGACTATAATGCACTGATTCTGATTTAGACAATGTATTAGTGTGGGCCCCCAATAATACATTTGTTATGAACAAGCTCAATACAAGAATAAGCTTGCAAAACTAGGCTATAATAGCAGCATAAGTCAAGATAGTAAAAGAATATAAGTACGCTTGATTATGATGGAGGAAGGTACAGAATAATCTAAGTTCACCAAGAAGATCGGTGTTCTCTCTACAGTTGCCATACTAACTACTTGTCAAGGTCTCTAGTTGACCAAATGGGTGTATGGGCCTCTAAGTTCTACAGTCTGAATAAACACTATCTTTTATGCAAGTCTATAGTTGGTGTTATCATTTATATTTTATTAATTGGTCAGGAGGACTATGTGATACTAGGTTAGGAGGCATACTACCAAACTTACAAAAATTTAACTAATAGTGTTATTGAATACTAAAGTGTATATACCTAGTACAAGTCAACTTCCTAACCCCTATCAAGCACGAGAGGAGATTGACGTTGAGAAGGGATCAAACAAGATGCAATACAAGCAATCAAATAAGAATGCGAAATAAAATCAAGGGAGGTGATAAATAAGTGGATGAGATCCTATATTCTAATCCTATGCGCAGGCTTGCTCGGTACAGTAACGTAACCGAGACAATATGCTCTCGACCTGCATGGTCCACCACAAAAACATGTCACGCCCCAGTCCCAAAATACGAAGGACTAGGAACACGTAAGCATGCCAGCCGCATGGTTATGGCACTCCAATATATGGAAACCATAACGCATATGTACGCTTTATTATGAATATCAATCCATAAGTGGTATAAATCTATCACAAGTCACAGGGTATCACTAAATCTCATCCACATAACAAGTCATAAAAGGAAATAACTAAACTAGAATAATAAGTCTGAATAATCCAAAACTAATAGTCGGGTAGAGACAAATCCACTACCAATGACTATCCCAAACTAAAATAAAAGAGAAGAGTAAAATCACCAATATAAAATAAGGTGATGATATAAGTGTATCAGCAAGGCGATCTATCTCTAGAGATAATCAGTGATGCTCAGTGGGTAAGGTCTCCTCGGCAGCAAGTAATGCGTCCGGTCCGGGTCCGTACTCCTGCGGGTAATCACAGTCGTCTATACCTGGCAAGGGACCAGGTCCTCAGAGGGACATAACAAGATACATAGAAGCAAGCCAATTGAATACAGTAAACATGCATAATGTTTGAAAATATATAAGTACGCTGTACAAGATAATCTATATGAATGCAAATGAGGACAACTTTTCGACGTATGGGCAAGGGTAGGCTACTCGATCTAAGCCTCACAACTCACACAGCCGTCTAGAACATCCGAAATTGACATACCTCGGGGGTAGCGACCAGCGCGACACACTCCCAAAATTGACATACCTCGGGGGTAGTGACCAGCGCGACACACTCCCGTAGTGCGAGCTAGATACTACGGTTTACCAGAGTGGTTAAAGCCCATACGCCTACTGATTGTCCTCTCATGATACTAAGTGTCATGTGTGTGTCAACATATCTAATATATAGTAATGACTGAAAGAAAAACACATATGCAATAAATATATAGAAATAAAATAAGCATACAAAGTACTGTAAGCAATTTGGCATGGTATCTTGCCTGGTAAGAAAGCTGCAAAGTATAACGTCCAAGAGTCAAGCACACAGGATCATAAGCTACGGTCTCAGAATGTACGTCTCCGGATGCGGAAATAAACATCACCAACGTTCCCAGAATAAGCGAGATAGCTAAAAAATACTACCCTTTCGTCCAATTTGGATACAGGGGCAAAACGATAATTTTGGGTCAAAACGGGGTCCACATGTGGCCCACTTTACACCGAAAAGCGTGCCAGGGGGTAAAGGTATCTAAATGGGATAAAATTATAGGTCAAACAAATTCTAAATGTCAATACGAACTCAACGCTACGTCCAATTTTGGATTTCAGTGAGCCGAACACAAATTTGCCCAAAAAGTCAACCGTGGGGCCCGTAAATAGGCGGCTTGGTCAACTATCTCAGAATTGCTGAAACTTGGGTCACAGGACCAGCGCGATACCACGAGTCTAATGGTGTAAGTTTTGTCGGATTCTGACGAGCGTACAATAAATGGTGCGGTGTTTTACAAAAGTCGCGATACGGAAACTTTTTGCGGATACGGGGTGATTCCGACGCGCACACACGTCCAAATCAGTTTCTGCGAAAGCTCACACGTCTGGGTATACTGTGTGCACCTTTCGGTATACTTGGTACACGGTGGGGCAGTCCCGTTTGGCGGAACGTGCTCCATATCACAAGTTTTCGTTATTTTAAAAACAGGTTTTTTCGAATTTTCAACCTAATTTAATTCTACATATAACACCAAATAAAATAATATAATTAACATAAAATAATCTAGGTTAGGTGATCTTCATATAGCAAAAGGAATTTCTACGTTTGGATCTCTGTGGTGGGAGATACGAGTCTGTAAACATTGATGGTTACAACAATTTTTCTGGAATTAAAAGTGGTTGTTTTTTCTCGACTTGGCATCGATTTTCACCTAGGTTTGTGCGCTGAACGAGAAAAACTAATATGCGAGATTTAGAGAGGGATAGGTGGGGATCATATCGACGAAGACGAATCGAAATTTGGTTGAGCGAGGAGGCAGAAATCAGTGCGGGAATAGGGGTACGCTGTTGTGATTTTTCTGCACGGCGACGCTCGCGATCGCGCGGCGTGCGACGGCTGAGGTGATCGCCGGCGTGGCTGCGGCATCGGGGCTGGTGGTCGGCGGTGGATTAGAGTAGGATAGATTAGGGTTAGGGTTTTATTAGTTGTTATATATAGAGGGTGAGAGAAGCAGGGAGCCACGGTCGCGCGGGTGCTCGCGGGTTCTGGGTAGCAGGGGTGGTTGGCTTAGGAATTATTATTGTTAACTATTTTTTTTTGTTATTGTTGTTTTTGTTGTTGTTTAAGTCATTCGGAAAGATGCTGCTGTGGTTTGTTAGTTTAGGGGCTAGGAATTTAGTTCCCTGTGGATTCCTTAGGGCGTTAGACTGGGGTAATGTAGTTAAGGGTTTAGTTTAATAATTTTTATTTCTTTTATTTTCTTTTATTTTCTATTTCTTTTTCTTTTTCTTTTCTATTTTGTTTATATTATTATTATTATTATTATTATTATTATTATTATTATACTATTTATTTATTAATATTATTATTACTCTATTTATTATTATTATTATTTTATTTTATTTTTTATTATAAATAACAATTATTATTATTAGTATATTATTATAACCATTATTTATTACTATTATTGTATTTAATAACTATTTATTATTTACGCATATATTTAAGGTATATAAAAATGCTATTGTACCCAAATTAAATTCTAAGAAAAATCTACCACTCTTCCACAAATATTCCTAAAATAAAATAATGGTTTTTTTGTACAATAATTCTAAATGATTAATTATCTAGGTACTTAAATCAATAAATCATATTTCTAATTAACAAAAAATATATAAATAAATTCTATAATCAATTAATTAAATAAATACAATATAAAAATATGGGGTTTTACAATCATGCTTGGCGTACTTTATGTGGCACAAACAGAGTTGGCACTGTTTGTCTACGTGCATTTAATTTTGTACGAAGGACTTGGCTTGGCGCACTAATATTAAGCTTTTGGCGAGTGGTGCATAATTTTCCCTCCCCTGTGCGCGTAATCATCATGTTAGGAGAATGATTCTTCCTGGCCAAGACTTTATTTATGCGCTTGTTGGTTTGGACAACGGTGTCCATGCCTTGCTTGTCTCGCATATTACAACGAATATGTGCGGGCTGAGAAGCTTGGGTGTGGATCACCCCTTGCTTGAAATTATGCGAGTTGCGTGCATTATATCTCTTGTTTAATGTAAGAGATTCAGAAGCTTGGGTGTGGATCACCCTTTGCTCGAATTTGTGCAAGTTGTGCGAATTGTATCTCTTGTTTAACGTAAGGGATTCAGAAGTTTGGGTGTGGATCACCCTTTGCTCGAAATTGGGCGAGTTGAGAGAATTGTGTCCCTTATTTAACGCAATGGAATTGTCTACCAAGTCATTGATCTGAACAGAATTGACAGGGAAATTCTCGTCAACTAGAATGTTATTTCCCTTGTTGGCAGCAAAATTTGGGATATGCATGATGAGGCTTGGGCACCCACACTTTACGAGTTTTCCTCGGCTTGAGTGCGGATGAGTGGTGGATACTACCCCTAGAATGTAGAAAAAAAATTATGCATATTGGTCGAACTTCACGACCAAGGTCTTCTGTGTTGATCCGACCGAAGCAGTGTCGAGTTACGCTATCAACTTCTCATCAGAGGAGAAAGTCGTCCCCAGCAGAGTCATCATCTTTGTTTGCAAGAAAAAATTTATACGAAACTTTTGTGTTACAAACTATTGAAAAGAAAAAAAAGTACAAGAGATCTTAAATAGGAATCTAAGTATAATTGATTCTGGAAAAGTATAGTTGTAGAGATCTGATATGCGGATGATCACTTTACTCCTTGGGCCACTTAACGACAAAAAAATGTAGGGAATGTTGTAAAAAACTTTGAGAGTTGACAATAAGAAAGCTCTGATGAAAACGGCACAAAAAGCTTATATTTCTGTCACTCTATTCTTGAATTTTAAAGACTTGAAAATTCTAGCCCCTTCTTATTTCTGTCTGTGTGTCTATTTATAGAGTTTAGGAACAATTATGAGAGTGTGCGCACACTTTGGACAGTCAATATTGTTTTACCATTGTGTGCGCACTTTTGGTGGACTAGCACCCCATGTTCTGAATGAGTGGGTGCACAACTTATTGCATGCTTGACACGTAGCTTCCTATAAGAAGAAAGCATAGGTCATGGGGGACATTTATTTGAATACCTTTCACGAGAAGTACGGCATGTAAGACATACACTCATAACTACTTACTGTCAGTTAAGATAATATGCGCACTTTAGAAGTCGTCTGGAGACCGGCGTGTCATGCCCCAATCTCCCGCAGGCTATTCGGTCATCCCCGCTAGGCGAGAATCACCGTGCCAGCGTTCTCGCGGGACGATCGCTTGACCCATCTGGGTGTGATGCCGCACGAGCATGGAGCCACGCCCGTGCAAGTACATGGTTCTTACAGGAGGTAAGAGGTCTAAGCCATAGAGTCGCACAAATTGTCCAAGTACAGCAGAATTATAAACGCATAGGCGATTGGTAACAAGTTTACTGAGTCGTCAATAGTGGAAGCATTGAATAACACAAGTATAGAAGTAAAGAAAACTCTTAATTGATATTGAACAAGTGTTACAGGCGGCACATAGCCAAGATATTATAAGTTGCTCAAGCATTTCTCTCTGAAACAGTAAAAGTGTGCCAAGTGGCTACATTTCTGGAAAGATGAATATGCGATGTTCCAATATTATGTCTTGTATATGTGCTTCAGTTCCGGACGCAACGCTCCAAGGCTCCAGAGTGAACTCCGCGCCTTAGCACGCATGAAGGAGGCATCCACACCGAACGAGGTTCTCCCGTACCCTGCAAGCAATCTGGACTGTTATCAGTACATGAATGCACTGGTGGAGAGGCTACTCGCCTGCTCGATAAATCCAAATATGTAATATATGTTCCATGCACCAACTATTATATTGTCTTTCTAGTTGCCTTAGGATCAGTTTTATGGCAAGGATTGAATAGCCTAACTCGTATGGCAGTGCTCCGTACGACATAAGAGGAAATACGGCGAGACTTACCAACTTACCATTTGTCCTTCCCTGTCCAAGGCAAACCAAGTTAATTCAAGCACAAGCATGTATAAATATTCAGGGGTAATAGCATATCCAAACACAAGTGTTTCAGTACGAGATTTCATATTGGGTGCACGAGCATACAGGTTATCCAAAAGTGTTACAGAGGATATTTGTAGTGATTCAGTTTATTGACTTCGATGCAATGACTCGCACGCGGATTGCCGCTAAGCGATGATAACTTTATATGAACAAAAAGGTCACTTGGCATAGCCATAATGGACGATATCTCACTAGTGGAATATTTGAAACGCTTAGAACAGGGCCTTGCAAGCCATTCCGCCAAACAATTAGAGACGCCTCTCAATGAGTATGGGGCCAAGAATGGTACGAACGATAAAATAATAAGGGTGTTGTGCACGTCCCCATAAACAAGATGAGAACTACAATAGGTCCGTCTGGATCGGATCGGTCCCAATGCCCCGAGACCGTTCACAGAAAATAGGATAATGTAATCCCCCTTGTGTACAAGTTGTCCATGACCATGCGAGTCTAGGGTTTCGGGTTCAGAGGATAACTCAATTTTGTTCAGGACAAGTATGCTCCACGAGCTGTGATTTGTTACTTACATGACATAATTCTTGTTCAGTACTCACTTGACTTGAAGCAATCTAAGACAACATGAGCATGAGACAATCACATAGCATGATCTGTCTTACATAGTCTCCTTGAGCCGTTAGATTGGGTACAAGACGAGTACCAATTTCCTCTGAGGCGTTGTTATCTTGCTTAACTGTACATTGATGCATTCTCCTAGTTCGGGAAATGCCTTTGCGACCTAACGGTCCTGAATGCTTTCAATGTTCTTATACCCGGCTCCGAATGACTATTAGATAGTCTTTCGGTGGTTTGGATGAAAATAAGGCAAGATAGCATTCACTTGATATTGGCATGCAATTATATGACAAGCATTGAATCAAGGAAATATATAAGCAGGCAAGCATGCATTTGTTATAAACATAAGCATTCGCGTTTTGGCTCGGGCCCGAAGGTAAGCCGAGGAGTAAAACCGTAAAGGGACTTACCGAGCGACATGATCTAGGGTCGTGCAGTGTAAATAAGTGAACAGTGCACTAAGAAGAGCATATACATATCGTTCTACTTGAGGCAAAGTGGGGTCTTGTTGCACAAGGCAAAGGTAGCATGAGAGGGTCTGATTATAAGCAAAGTTTTATTTCCATGTTCTAACGTAAGTAATACAAGTTATGATTATTCCCTTAGCTAGGTGCATTGTATTCTTATTAACATGCAAGGGGTGATTCACCTAGCCACTAGCATGAAACATCCATATTTTAAGTGTGTTGTCTAAGCAAAGACAAGTTCATCGTAGGCACCCACCTTAGCGATGATTCGCCTCGGTCGAGCGATACTCCGAGCGAGCCTCTGAAAGCCTAAGCCGGAACTCCTATAGGGCCAAGTCTGGAAATCATCTTGCCTCAAATGAGTATTCTCGCTGAAGCAAAGCGGGTTGGGATGTTGCAATTTTGCTATTTGAATCGGCAGTCCACATGAGCGGAATGGGTCGTTACATCATACACCACTCAAAAAATATCTCGTCCTCGAGACTTCCCGAGCGCAGGTCATTCTATCATACTATCGAATCTATCCCAAGCATAGCAATCGGTACCACTAAATCCAATTTTGTTCACAATCTCCTACTCGTTTCATACGTCGTGTCGCGTGTATGCTGAGTCAGTCTCATTTGCAACTTAGCGCGGGATATATTGCTTAACGTAAGGTACATTTCAATCCATCACGAAAGATGATCTAGGCTGAGGCAAACTTATACAAGTTGTTATACTTGTTCATGTGGATATTCACTTGCATTAGCATAAGACATCGGCATACCGAAAGCCTGGATCGTGCACATATTCGAAGTACCCTTCAAACATATGCATTTCAAGCAACTCGGCGATAACGAAGTCTCAATACTCGAGTTTCATATCTCGTTGAGTCTTGGATCATGCACACATTCAAGGCATCCCTCAAACATATGCATTCAACCAAACTTAGAGATAGTAAAAACGGACAAGCTACTTTACAAAAATCTCAAGGGTTCTCATTTTATTGAATCACGAGGATACTTCCGACAGGGTCAATCAAATCCATATTATTTTCCATTTTAATGTAATTCAAGTATTTGCACTACCGTTAAGCACGATCTATCCGATTTTACCGACTAGCGTTCATTCGTTCGGGTTAAACATAGCACACATTACTGTTCCAAGTCCAACCCTAAGTCTTGTTGCCCCAATACTATAGCTTGTTCAAGCAATATGCTAAAGTCGGTCACACTGGTTCGTTCACTTAGCACATGGTCGTCTGCCTAATTGCTAGGTCAGCTCACAAGGTCATAGGTACAAGTTCAAGCACACGATTCATCGTACAAATTTATTGCACGATGCTCGCCCCAATTCCTAGGGTCAAACTATTGTTCATTTGTACAGGGTATTCCACCCAAGCTCGTTTTACTCAAATTTCCAAACAATCGAGCATAGATTTTCCCTACTCTCAATAACACGTTCGTTGCACGGGGTTCAAGTTCATTCAGTAAAATCTATAATATATCCAAGTTGCAGGACATGTCACAACCCGCACCCGGAATTGGGGCACGAGTACGCGAGTATGTCCAGCCTACGCCGCAGCATCGGCGGTAGAACGTTGTCAAGGTCTTGATACTATCTAGCCAATCTCACAAAAGCATCCAATCTCCATAAGGACGCACGGATGACACAAATAAAATGAACACATACTCAATCATAGGATTACAGCACGATAAGATAGCGAAACAAAATTAAATACAACACAAGTCTAAAGTAATAATCAAACTCAACAATATCCAAGTCTCAATAAAATGCCGGAGACAAATCCGGTAACAAATAGTCTACTAAAAGAACTAACTAGAAGATTGGTAATTCCGGCTAGACCTCCCGGAATCACAACTAACTATCAAGCCCAAGTGCAGCTACTCACTATATGGTCCATAAAGTGTTGGCTACCGATCCTCTAAGGCATAGTCTGGAAAAATGTTTCCAGTCAGGAAGGAGCAAAGTACAAATCTCAAATAACAGTTCCATTAAATTGATAAGGACTATAAAGCAATAAACATGTGATGCTAGCTACTGAGAAGACAGTGAAATAATGCAATGGCAATTAAAAAGAGACAGGCAATGTAAAGAGACAGGCAATAGACAATATGATACAGTCAGTGCATGTATGAGAATGAAAAGAACAAGGAACAGTATCATATACGGGTGATGTAGTATATGATTTAAAATGGGGAACTGTAATCTATTCTAAGTGTTTGAAATAGTAGTTTCAAAATGTGATCGGCTTGGGAACATGTACGATAGCTATAGGGCCTGGCTAATCATGGGTGAAGAGCATGATTAACACTTACATTGTTCTACACTACAATAAGAGGAATACTTACGACCGTCCGAACGGGACAGATTGAATTAAGATCCTTTCCTCGTTATGGAATGGTTTCTTCGGAATCAGGTCCCATATACAATGGATTGTGCCTCGAGGATGGACTCGGCGGCAGAGTCGAGAGGGGCCTTTCCGTTGCGTTGGTTTCTTGTCCGTTTTCGTGCCGCTTGGATGCTTTCTTGTTGGTTTTATGACTTGCGTTTTCTTGAACGGTTTCAATGGATTTCATTGCTTTCGTTCTTAGGATTTCGTATTTCGTATCGAGCCTTGGAGACCGAAGCAGGAGGTATTGATCATCCGTTGGTGCGTGCAGGTGATCGTGTAGACGACGCGCGAGCGGAGTCTTAGGGGTCTCTCCTTCTTCTTCCTATTCAACAAACTTGTGAGTGGCTCTATTTCGATAAGCACCTTCTTTCCAAGGGCTCCGTTCATAATAAAAACTGACTCAGTTGGGCATTCAATCAAACGATACCAATTAAGTAACAAGTTGGATAACAAGATAAGATAAGAAGTAGGCTTGGAACACCCATTGCTTGTCATACAAACCTTGCATAAATTTATTGATGCATGCATGTTCGTTGGGTGTTTAATGGGTTGGTATCTATTGATAGTTCAAAGTGTTCTTCTATAAACTGCTGCATGTTATTTCATATAACTGTTGGTTGATTATGATAGTACAGTAAAGCAGTTTCATACATGATGTTCTTAAAATGGCTAGTAAGTAAATCTATGAGGTAGAGTCATAGAAATGGTCATGGGAATTCTTGTGCACAAGGGATCCAGGTTCCTGCGAGCGGTACCGGGGCACCGGGCCGTTTTGACCCGGGCGGAATCTACTTTCTTAGTACTGGGAGCGGGGAATTGTAGCGGGGCTAGCTACCCGCGCTGCAAGCGTCGCCGCCAGCCCAGACTAAACCCATGATGGCTGGTAGAACAACAAAGAAAGAATTTGTGTATATTTAAACTGTGCAGACTAACTATGTATTCGTGGCAGGGAAGGCTATGGTAAGTTGTACAGGTGGTTCAGACGGGACAGGTAAAGCCACCGAACGGTGGCATGTGAAGTTATGTTATTTTGTTCTTGCATACCTGCTAAATGAAATCTGAACTAGGCAAGAATAGAAACCCACCTAAGAACATAATTGTAGCATACTCATTAGATCTCATCTCATGAGCTTGGTAAAGTTGAGCAGCTAGCCTTCACCAGTACTTTCCGAAGTACTGACCCTCGTTGTAGCAGGTTCCCCGGCGCAAGGCAACGCGGCGAGGAGCTGAAGTTCTCTTCGGACATTTTGGGATCCTTGGCGGTTCGTGGCCAAGACTTTTGAAGGCTCAAGCTCGAAGCCTTTCACTCTCTCCGTTGCTGAATATCGCTAAGGCGATGGTGCTTACTCGCACCCAAGGTGTTTTGCGTTTTAAATCTATGTAAAGGGACATAATGTATGGATCGGCTATCTCATTTTGCGTCCAAGTTTGTAAGCCCGTGGGGCATTTTATACTTTTGAGTCAAGCAATGTAAAAAGATGTTCATTATGAATAAAAGAGAAACTTTTCTATGCCTCAACCTTGTGTTATCTTATATGTTTACTCTGTTGCATTGTTCTAAAGAATATCCTTATGCCTAAGGCCTTGTGCATGCGCGCCCTACGCGTGCACGGCATCACGCCCGGGGGACGATTATCGAATAGCCGAAATCGGGGCGTGACATATTGGTATCAGAGCATGCTTCAGATCCTTTGATCTCACAAAGAAAGTTTCTAAAGAGGACCTTGTTCCTTTCGAGTAGACCCTTGAATTCACTTGGCCAAAATGAGATACGTTCCATACAGTGAGTCCATAATATACCTTGAGACTAATACAAGTTACTTTCCTTTCAAGGAACGACTTCCGAGCCGGGTGCACAAGCGCAGATGGTGGCGCAAGTGCAAGCGAGTAGTTCAGGCACCTCGGGCAGCTCTGGGAGTCCAGCTGCCGCACCCTCTGCCGATCCGTTCGAGCGAATGATGCGTTTGATGGAGACGCAGCAGAAACAAGCTGAACTACGGCAGAGTCAGTTTGAGTCACGGATTGAAGCTCAATTCGTGGCGCAGCGACTTCAGGCAGATACACAGCAGAAGCAGATGAATAGTCTGCAAACAATGGTGACGAATATGGTCGCCAACAATCATTCTGCATCCGCCCCCGCAACCGTGCCTATAGTTGCTGAAGCCACCGGACCGCGGAATTCCCAGGGTACCTTACCCTCGGGCGAGAATGGGTCAATCGTGTCGATATCAGAATTCAAGAAGATGTGCCGTGCTACGTTTAAAGGCACCGAGGACCCTTCCTTAGCGATGGACTGGTTGGTCGAGTTGGAGGACCACTTCGAAGCGCTGTGCCTAGACGAGACCAAGAAAGTGGCGTGTGCCCAGCTTCAGCTCCGACAAAATGCACATGATTGGTGGGATGTGCACAAGCAAGCTATTTTGAGCGAAGGTGGCACAACGGCTATCTCCTGGTCCGTGTTTCGCAAGGCCTTCGTGGAGGAATACCTTCCACCCGCCGTCCGTCGCGAAAAGGAAGACGAGTTTGCACTACTGAAGCAGGGAGACATGACGGTGCGTCAATACGCTTCAGAATTCAACCGACTTGCAAAATTTGCCAAGTCTCAGCTCGCCGATGCCGAAAGTCGTGCAAGAAAGTTCGAGCTCGGACTACGACCTTCTATCCGTGCTCACGTCGTAGTGACTCAATATCGTACCATGCGGGAGTCCTTGAATCATGCACTGTCCCTAGAGTCGCAGTATCCTCCAGTTCGCACCGACGCTGTGCAAAATAACAATCACAAGCGCCCTGCCAACACGGGAGGAAACAACGCGCATAAGCGCCACAACAACAACGGCGGCTCCCAAGACTCGAATCAGGGAAAGAAGCAAGGACAAAATTGTGCTTACTGCCGCAAGCCAGGACACCACATCAGCGAATGTCGCGCGGGCAGAGGAGGATGTTTCAAGTGTGGCAAGGTGGGCCACATTACTCGTAATTGTCCAACACGTTCCAACGATCCATCTTCACACCGTCCGCAGCAGAATAATGACTCAGCTCAGGGTCAGGGGCAAACTCAACGAGCAAACCAGGCACCGCAAAACGCTCAGGGCCGAGTCTATGCTTTGACTCGGGACGAGGCACTTGCATCGAACACGACGGTGTCAGGTATATTACTTTTTAATAATGTACCTGCTCGAGTATTGTTTGATTCTGGTGCAACACATAGCTTCATTTCGGCGGATTTTGCCGCCGAACACACATTCCCTATGACACCGCTAGGCTTAAACCTAAGTGTTAGCACTCCTTCGGGAGTAGATTTATCGGCTCGCTTAGTCTGTCGTGAAGGTAACATTTGCATCGGGGGACGGAGATTGTCATTAGATGCGATAGTTCTAGACATAAGGGACTACAATCTTATTCTGGGGATGGATTGGCTCGGCGCTTGTTCAGCTACAATCGACTGTGCGAAAAAGGAAGTCGTATTTCGTTTGCCCGGCGAGATCGAGTTTCGCTTCACGTGCAGTCCTGAGTCGAAAGCGTCGAATGCCTGCATGGTGATCTCAGCAATGTCTGCTCGACGGATGATTCACTCCGGCTGCGAAGGGTACTTAGCGTCCGTTCGAGACACTCGGCAAGATTGCGCAAACGTTGAGTCTATCCCCGTTGTGGCGGATTTTCCTGATGTGTTCCCCGACGAGTTGCCAGGCATGCCGCCCGATCGAGAGACAGAGTTTACTATAGACACGTTCCCAGAAACTCGACCAATTTCCAAGATGCCGTATCGAATGGCCCCGGCAGAATTGAAGGAGCTTAAAGTACAGTTGCAAGACTTGCTAGATCGAGGATACATTCGGCCTAGTGTATCTCCGTGGGGTGCCCCAGTACTATTCGTGAAGAAAAAGGATGGCTCGTTGCGGCTCTGCATCGACTATCGAGAATTGAATAAAGCAACCATTCGTAACCAGTATCCTCTTCCAAGGATAGACGATCTTTTCGATCAGTTGCAAGCTGCCACGGTATACTCTAAAATCGACCTCCGTTCGGGCTATCACCAACTAAAGATCAAGCCAGACGATGTGCCAAAGTCAGCTTTTCGAACTCGCTATGGCCATTATGAGTTCCTGGTGATGCCGTTCGGACTAACCAATGCACCCGCTGCCTTTATGAGTTTAATGAACCTCGTGTTCCGGCCCTATCTCGATAAGTTTGTAGTAGTATTCATCGATGATATCTTGGCGTATTCGAAGAGTGAGGAAGAACATGCAGAGAACTTGCGGACCGTGCTACAAACTCTTCGGGACAACCAGCTATATGCTAAGCTGAGTAAGTGTGAATTCTGGCTAAGTAGTGTATCTTTCCTCGGGCACATCATTTCTGCGGGAGGCATCTCAGTCGATCCGAAGAAGGTGGAGGCCATTGTCGAGTGGAAGCGACCTGCATCCGTTAGCGAGATTCGAAGCTTCCTCGGGCTAGCGGGCTACTACAGACGGTTCGTAAAGGATTTTTCCAAACTTGCACTACCTCTGACTCGCCTCACACAAAAGGGAGTCGCGTTTGAGTGGTCCGTCGACTGCGAAGCTTCGTTTAAAGAGTTAAAGCATCGCCTCACCTCTGCCCCGTTACTTGCACTACCAGACGAGATCTCGGGATTCCAAATATTTAGCGACGCGTCCGGACAAGGCTTGGGATGTGTACTTATGCAGCGAGATCGGGTGATAGCCTATGCCTCCAGGCAACTAAAGAAGCACGAGAAAAATTATCCTACACACGACCTGGAATTAGCGGCAATTGTCTTTGGCCTAAAATTGTGGCGACACTACCTTTATGGAGTGCCTTGCCGAATTTATACAGATCACAAGAGCTTAAAGTACCTATTCACCCAAACGGACCTCAACCTTCGTCAGCGCCGTTGGCTAGAATTGATAAAAGATTACGACTTGACGATAGACTACACGCCTGGAAAAGGGAACGTTGTAGCGGATGCTCTGAGTCGGATCTTCGTTGGGTCTCTGTCAGTCGATCGCAGGTTACGAAGGGACTTAGAAGAGTTGGGCATCGAACTCCGAATTCGATATCGTGGCGCACGGGTCGCTCAGATGCGATTCGTACCCAACCTAATAGAGCGGGTCACATCTACTCAGAAAGATGACCCTTTCCTAAGGAAGATGTACGAGCAGATTCTAGCGGGGAAGGCGAAGGACTTTGCAGTAGATGAAAATGGAGTGTTGCGGGTGAATGGAAGGCTATGCGTCTCCGATGATTCAGAACTTAGAAAGGAGATCCTTGCGGAAGCCCATTACGCAGCCTATATGATCCATCCCGGGAGCACGAAGATGTATAAGAACCTCCGAACGACCTTCTGGTGGCACGGCATGAAGAAAGATGTCGCACTCTTTGTGTCCCAATGCATAACTTGTCAAAGGGTGAAAGCAGAGCATCAGAGGCCGGGCGGGGAGATGCAAAATCTTGCTATCCCGGAATGGAAGTGGGAGCACATCTGCATGGATTTTATTGTTGGCCTGCCAAGGACGCAACGGGGGAACGACGCAATCTGGGTTATCGTCGACCGGTTAACCAAGTCTGCACACTTCATTGCCATCAAAAGTACTTGGAGCGCCGATCGCCTCGCCCAGACCTACCTTGACGAGATAGTCCGGCTGCACGGAGTGCCAGTTTCTATAGTATCAGATCGGGACGGGCGATTCATCTCGCGTTTCTGGAAGAGCCTTCAGCTGGCGATGGGGACCAAGTTGAAGTTTAGCTCAGCCTATCATCCACAAACCGATGGTCAAACGGAACGAGTGAATCAGATACTAGAAGACATGTTGCGCCTCTGCGTGATCGATTCGAAGTCAAGTTGGGACGTCTACCTGCCGCTGGCCAAATTTTCATACAACAACCGTTATCAGTCCAGCATCGAGATGGCTCCGTACGAGGCTTTGTATGGGCGGAAGTGTAGGTCACCAATCTGCTGGGACGAAGTCGGAGAACGGCAAATCCTTGGGCCGGAGCTGGTTGAACAAACCGTGCAAAAGGTTCGGTTGATTCGTGAACGGTTGAAGACAGCACAAAGCCGACAAAAGAGTTATGCCGATGCTCGACGTCGCCCCCTTGAATTCTTTGAAGGGGACCATATGTTCTTGAAAGTCTCGCCTATGCGCGGAGTCATGCGATTCGGAGTAAAAGGAAAGTTAAGTCCAAGATTTGTTGGACCGTTTGAAATTCTCAAACGGGTTACTCCGGTCGCCTATCAAGTTGCCTTGCCGCCTGCCCTATCAGAAGTACACAATATTTTTCACGTTTCACAGCTGAGAAAGTTTGTACACGACCCTAACCACATAGTCGACTTGGGTCAGTTGAATCTGCAAGCGGACTTGTCGTACGCGGCAGAGCCTGCCCAAGTTTTGGATCGTAAAGAGAAGCAGTTGCGGAACCGAACCGTCTCGCTAGTGCGCGTCCTGTGGCGGAACCACTCGGTCGAGGAGTCGACCTGGGAACTTGAAGCTGATATGAGGGAAAGGTTCCCCTCATTATTCCTTAGTGGTAGGTTCTATTCCTAAGTTTCGGGACGAAACTTTCTTTTGGATGGTTATGATGTAATGCCCCGTTCCCCCTATTCGGGGAGCGCGGCCAAGGAATACTTACGACCGTCCGAACGGGACAGATTGAATTAAGATCCTTTCCTCGTTATGGAATGGTTTCTTCGGAATCAGGTCCCATATACAATGGATTGTGCCTCGAGGATGGACTCGGCGGCAGAGTCGAAAGGGGCCTTTCCGTTGCGTTGGTTTCTTGTCCGTTTTCGTGCCGCTTGGATGCTTTCTTGTTGGTTTTATGACTTGCGTTTTCTTGAACGGTTTCAATGGATTTCATTGCTTTCGTTCTTAGGATTTCGCATTTCGTATCGAGCCTTGGAGACCGAAGCAGGAGGTATTGATCATCCGTTGGTGCGTGCAGGTGATCGTGTAGACGACGCGCGAGCGGAGTCTTAGGGGTCTCTCCTTCTTCTTCCTATTCAACAAACTTGTGAGTGGCTCTATTTCGATAAGCACCTTCTTTCCAAGGGCTCCGTTCATAATAAAAACTGACTCAGTTGGGCATTCAATCAAACGATACCAATTAAGTAACAAGTTGGATAACAAGATAAGATAAGAAGTAGGCTTGGAACACCCATTGCTTGTCATACAAACCTTGCATAAATTTATTGATGCATGCATGTTCGTTGGGTGTTTAATGGGTTGGTATCTATTGATAGTTCAAAGTGTTCTTCTATAAACTGCTGCATGTTATTTCATATAACTGTTGGTTGATTATGATAGTACAGTAAAGCAGTTTCATACATGATGTTCTTAAAATGGCTAGTAAGTAAATCTATGAGGTAGAGTCATAGAAATGGTCATGGGAATTCTTGTGCACAAGGGATCCAGGTTCCTGCGAGCGGTACCGGGGCACCGGGCCGTTTCGACCCGGGCGGAATCTACTTTCTTAGTACTGGGAGCGGGGAATTGTAGCGGGGCTAGCTACCCGCGCTGCAAGCGTCGCCGCCAGCCCAGACTAAACCCATGATGGCTGGTAGAACAACAAAGAAAGAATTTGTGTATATTTAAACTGTGCAGACTAACTATGTATTCGTGGCAGGGAAGGCTATGGTAAGTTGAACAGGTGGTTCAGACGGGACAGGTAAAGCCACCGAACGGTGGCATGTGAAGTTATGTTATTTTGTTCTTGCATACCTGCTAAATGAAATCTGAACTAGGCAAGAATAGAAACCCACCTAAGAACATAATTGTAGCATACTCATTAGATCTCATCTCATGAGCTTGGTAAAGTTGAGCAGCTAGCCTTCACCAGTACTTTCCGAAGTACTGACCCTCGTTGTAGCAGGTTCCCCGGCGCAAGGCAACGCGGCGAGGAGCTGAAGTTCTCTTCGGACATTTTGGGATCCTTGGCGGTTCGTGGCCAAGACTTTTGAAGGCTCAAGCTCGAAGCCTTTCACTCTCTCCGTTGCTGAATATCGCTAAGGCGATGGTGCTTACTCGCACCCAAGGTGTTTTGCGTTTTAAATCTATGTAAAGGGACATAATGTATGGATCGGCTATCTCATTTTGCGTCCAAGTTTGTAAGCCCGTGGGGCATTTTATACTTTTGAGTCAAGCAATGTAAAAAGATGTTCATTATGAATAAAAGAGAAACTTTTCTATGCCTCAACCTTGTGTTATCTTATATGTTTACTCTGTTGCATTGTTCTAAAGAATATCCTTATGCCTAAGGCCTTGTGCATGCGCGCCCTACGCGTGCACGGCATCACGCCCGGGGGACGATTATCGAATAGCCGAAATCGGGGCGTGACATTATTGAGACTTGGATATTGTTGAGTTTGATTATTACTTTAGACTTGTGTTGTATTTAATTTTGTTTCGCTATCTTATCGTGCTGTAATCCTGTGATTGAGTATGTGTTCATTTTATTTGTGTCATCCGTGCCTCCTTATGGAGATTGGATGCTTGTGTGAGATTGGCTAGATAGTATCAAGACCTTGACAGCGTTCTACCGCCGATGCTGCGGCGTAGGCTGGACGTACTCGCGTACTCGTACCCCAATTTCGGGTGCAGGTCGTGACACGTTTTTAGTGGTGGCCCATGCAGGTCTTCATCTACTGGGCTTCTAGGTCAAGTCTACTAGCTTAAAATAAATGAACACTGTATATAATACTAGATTTAATTACACATCACACATTTATTTAAAATCAAATATACTATCATGCAATTACTAAATTGTAACTACAATAATATTAAATATTATAAAAAGTCAAAAATACCCCTGTTTCCGGAACATGGTAGTGACAAGTCTACCCTCCTTAAAGGAATTTCGTCCTCGAAATTCAAAATCCTCAAAGTAGTGTTTATTCATACACATTACTATTTTCCCTCAAAGTTTAAATTCATAAATCACGAAATCAGTTAATAATCCACAAGGTCTTTTCATAATTTTTAAAAAATTCTGAAATTATTTGTATTCCTGAAAAAATCCTCGAAATAGAATCAAAGTCCCTTTTTATTAAAATTTTCCTTGAAAGTTTTAGTTAATAATCCAATACTCAGAATTTAATATTCACTCCTCTAATTTGATTTTAATCAATGCACATATAAAATTTAAATCTCGTCCCAAAAAGTTTAAATTCAAACATTTAGTCCATCAATAATTTTATTTCTCGATTTCCTCTTCCTCAAAATACTCAACAATACGATACTTAGGGATTTTCCAAATGCGACATCCAACTATAAAATTCTAAAATTTATAACTTGCAATCAAATAAATATATTGATAATCTCCCAAAATTTCCAATTTAATCATGTCATAATCTTCCTGGAATTAATAAATCATAAATTCTGCCATGTTAAATTCTTTGCCCTTTATTTAAATCAATGGTTATCCTCGAATTTTAATCATCTTGTCTCTCTTGTCAAGTCATAACTCCTTCATGAATCTTCGTCATGGTCAAACCCCAAGAATCTTTCCTATAATCATACAATATGCAACCTAAGGGAATATGTACGGTCATGGTGTCTTTTTTCATGGTATTGCAGTCTCTGCATCAGGGTGTACTACTAACTACATTCTAACAAGAAATCATGCATACAAGCTACGGTACTAAGGTATCAGTCAATCAATCAAATAGAGAGGGACAAAGGGAAGGAAAGAACAGAACCTGCTAACACATTACCTGCAGTATCGGTCTCCTCAACCGTCATCGCAAATGCCCCGCCCTGCTGGGGTGGTTCCCTTCGCGGGTGCTGAGCAATATACGGTTCCACAGGTAGCCTAACTGGATCTCTATAATCTGAAACTGCGCGCTGGCCGGGAAGATAAGGGGCTAGAAGACAATCCCTTACTCGATGTCCCGCAGCGTCGCAGTGCAAACAAAGTCCTAGCCTCGTTCTACAGCTCTCCCAAAGGTGACCTGGCTTCTTACAGAAATGACAAGTCTGCTGTGTCTCTCTTGGAGGCTGTTGCTGATTCTGCTGAACACGGACTGGTGCCTGGTACTGTTGTTGATACTGATACGCCCATGGATGTTGCTGGATAGGAACTGGTGCTAGGTACTGCGGTGGATGCTGAAATGTCCATGGTTGTTGCTGAATATGAAATGGTACTTGGTACTGCTGTTGGTGCTGAATACGGGGATGCTTGGCTGGTCCTGTGCTACCATTCGTATCTCCAAAAGTATTGTGACTCCTCTTAGGCCTGAGATCTAGATCCTCTTCTGCAATCTGGGCATCCATCAAGATAGCCTCAAAGGTAGCGGTACGACGACCAGAAGTACGCGACCTAATCTCTCTCGTCAGTCCCTTTCTAAACTTCCGGGCTCGATCTCCTGGGTCTCGAATTATAGACGATGCAAAACGGCTTAATCTACAGAATTCTGCAGCGTACTCGTCGACCGACATATTTTCTTGAACCAAGTCATAAAACTGACTTTCCAAGGTTCCTAATGCCACGTCGGGAAAGAACTTCTCCTTGAAGAGTTCCTTGAAGGTCTCCCAAGTAAGTCCTTGCACAGTAATTATCGGCTCCGTGCGATACCACGTAAGTGCGATATCGAACATTTGACTGCCAGCGGCTTCTATCTGCAATTTCTCCGGAATCTGGGTCAATCGCAGGCTCCTCTCTATATCCTCTAGCCAGTCGTCAGCGTAGAGTATCCCTTCGGTGCCTTTAAACTCTCGAGGCATCATCCTTTTGAAATCCACTATAGTGCCTGATCTCTGTTGCTGCTGGCCAGGAAACTGCTGGTACTGTGCTACTCTATCCAAAGCTTGGAGAGTCACCTGATGAGCATTCTCTATGTTTTCTCTCATCAGCTCAGTTTGTGCCTGGTGCGCTTCTGCTTGCACCCTCTGAGCTTCAGCTTGAACTCGCTGAGCGTCTGCCGTCACTCTCTGGGCATCTACCATGTCCTGGATCAAGGTAAACATCTGCGTCCCGTCAATGGGCGAACCTCCGGGAATCAGAGTCGGTGGAGGAGGAAGGTTGTCCATCATAGCTGCGGCACTCCTCTGAGCAGGTGGGGGAGGAGGATCCCCGAAAAGTGCAGACACTCCTACGTGCATCGGAGATGTAGGAGGAACTACGACTGTCTGTCCCTCAGGTGGAGAGGTGGCAGACCCCTCTAAAGCTGATGTTCCCGCTCTCATAGACCGTGTCTGCGGCGACATCCTGAAGACAGATCCCAAAGAATCAATTAAGGCAAAAATGCGATATCATCAAGGAAGGACAGTACAGTTCTAAAGAGCAACATTCAAGATAAAGATTGGAAATAAACCCTAGTTGTGATTGCACAGGTCAAAGATGCATCCATGGTCTGATACTTCTATCCCTCTAAGTACCACAGTTCTACTACAAGCACACTCACTGTTAGCTTCCTTACCTACTGCAACCGTTGATACTAGTTATCCTTATCACTCAAGTGCATATCAAATGCAACACACTACACTAAGTACTGTTCTCTCTCCAAAACAATCCTAGATGAACACCTAAGCCAGTTGGCAATAAAATCTCAATCATGCTCAAGCCAACATATCCTTACATATGCACCTCATCTACTATATACTAATATATCTCTCCCACTATAAAATCTTATCCTCAAATAAAATTCCTCAAAATAACTCCTCGAATAAATTTTAAGTAAAATGCATATACTTCCCTCAAAATCAATTATCTAAATACTGAAACGAAAAAAAATTTCACTTCCAAAAATCCTTACAATTTTGTCTATGTTCATTGAATCGAATCTGAATTTCTCAAAATAAATTTTAATAACATAATATCTCAACTTCTCAAAATTCAAAAATGCAATTCGTTTTCAATCTTCAAAATATAATTTAAATCCATATCTAGTAGTCCAATAGCTCTAGTGTTAATCTTTCTCACTGTCCTCATCGACGTGTATCATCAAATAATACCATAAATCAGTCTGTAAATTCATCTTGACATGAAATCATACCCTACAATGAAGCCAAAATCCTAATTTAATACCTAATCAATAATCAACAAGTGAGAATGGACGGAACAAGGGAATAATTTTAAATTAAAAATTATAACAAGATTCTCAGGGGTCATCCCAGGAATCTCTCAAGGAATTATGATTGAGTATTCGCTTTCGTCCTATTATCCTATGTCCTAGATCCTATCGCAGGTACGCAGTAGTGTAACAAAGATGCCACACTACTACGACATCGCATAACTCGCGAAGTCAGACCTGGGCTCCCTCCGGCGGCCAGCCAGTCCAGTCCCTTTTCTTTCTGCTGCTCCTTCCTGCTGTGTGCAGCCCTCCGGCGGCCATCAGTCCGGCAGACCCCGTGTTCCTCCCTGTCAGCCTCCGACTCCCCATTCCTCCCACCAACCCCCTGCTGCTCGACAACCCCCTAGATCACCACCATCAATCCATCACCACCACCTCCATCTTCTCCATACATCACCACCACCACCATCAGTCCGGCATTCCTCTACCTCTCCCACTGCTCCTCCTCCTAACACCAGCCCCTTCCCCGACCGGTGACCAATCACCACCGCTCCGGTCACGCTCCTCCAGCCCGGCCGAGACTCCCCAACTTCCCGAGCTCCTCCTCCCTGTACTCCGGCGGACCAGGAGCTCCACCACCATCATCGAGCCACCCCCTCTGTAAGAGTTCTTCTTCTCCCTCTTCCTTCTCTCTCTCTCTCTCTCTCTCTCTCTCTCTCTCTCTCTCTATATATATATATATATATATATATATATATATATATATATATATATATATATATATATATATATGTATATATACATATATATACACATGAGTATATTAAAGATATGTATATGTATAAGTATTTATTTAAATAAATGTTAATACGTGAATATGCATAGTATATAAATACATTAGTAATGTTAATTAAAGATATGTACATTATTCTTTTATTAATATTAATTGTATAATTATAGTATGTGTACTTAATTGTATAGGTATGTGTTTAATTAATTGTATATGTAATTATGTACTTAAATTAATGTTTAACAGTAGTTTATATATATATATATGTGTTATATTGAGATGTAAGTATATATACCTATATATAAATTTATTTTGGTATAGGTAAACATGTATTATATGTGTTTTAGTGTTTAATGTTATATATATAATGTATTGGTATATATATATATATGTATATATATACATTGGGTTATTTTTATGATATCTATTTAATAAAAAGTATATATTATTGTATTTTTAATTGGTACATGTGAGTATATATATATATATGGTAGGTATTAATGATTAAAATAGGTAATGTGTCTTATATATCTATCTGCTAGGTGATCCTAGGTGACCAGTATCATACCTAGAGAAATCCTGAACTCAGTATTTTTAGACTGTGTTAGTATAGCTTCTGATTGCAAATATTGTATTGTTATTATATGTTTCTAGGACTGTTGCTTCACCCAGGGAATACTCTGGAACAGGACATCTATAAATACCAGCTAAGGACCTAAGGCAAGTACATTCTCTGATAATTTCCAATTCCTTGATAATTTCTATAAATTCAATAATCATGAAATGTTACATCTAAATCATTGACACTGTGTTACACGGACTAGTATAGCTTGGATCTGCAGTCATGAGATGTTATATTGATTATCGTATTGACATTGTACATGACATGTATATTAGACATCGTACATGATAGATTGCACTTGCTCGTGTATCGTGACGTGTCATGGTTGGATCCACAGTACTAGTTGGGGCGGAGAAGTAGTTAGTAAGAAATGTGATCATAACCTCTTATTGTAGTGTAGAACAATGTAAGTGTTAATCATGCTCTTCACCCATGATTAGCCAGGCCCTATAGCTATCGTACATGTTCCCAAGCCGATCATATTTTGAAACTACTATTTCAAACACTTAGAATAGATTACAGTTCCCCATTTTAAATCATATACTACATCACCCGTATATGATACTGTTCCTTATTCTTTTCATTCTCATACATGCACTGACTGTATCATATTGTCTATTGCCTGTCTCTTTACATTGCCTGTCTTTTTTTAATTGCCATTGCATTATTTTACTGTCTTCTCAGTAGCTAGCATCACATGTTTATTGCTTTATAGTCCTTATCAATTTAATGGAACTATTATTTGAGATTTGTACTTTGCTCCTTCCTGACTGGAAATATTTTTCCAGACTATGCCTTAGAGGATCGGTAGCCAATACTTTATGGACCATATGGTGAGTAGCTGCACTTGGGCTTGATAGTTAGTTGTGATTCCGGGAGGTCTAGCCGGAATCACCAATCTTCTAGTTAGTTCTTTTAGTAGACTATTTGTTACCGGATTTGTCTCCGGCATTTTATTGAGACTTGGATATTGTTGAGTTTGATTATTACTTTAGACTTGTGTTGTATTTAATTTTGTTTCGCTATCTTATCGTGCTGTAATCCTGTGATTGAGTATGTGTTCATTTTATTTGTGTCATCCGTGCCTCCTTATGGAGATTGGATGCTTGTGTGAGATTGGCTAGATAGTATCAAGACCTTGACAGCGTTCTACCGCCGATGCTGCGGCGTAGGCTGGACGTACTCGCGTACTCGTGCCCCAATTCCGGGTGCGGGTCGTGACACATTTTTAGAGGTGGCCCATGCAGGTCTTCATCTACTGGGCTTCTAGGTCAAGTCTACTAGCTTAAAATAAATGAACACTGTATATAATACTAGATTTAATTACACATCACACATTTATTTAAAATCAAATATACTATCATGCAATTACTAAATTGTAACTACAATAATATTAAATATTATAAAAAGTCAAAAATACCCCTGTTTCTGGAACGTGGTAGTGACAGGACAAGCCTAGTAATTTGTATAGTCTATCTCTCCAAACATGTTTTGATAGAATCCCTATCCATTCCAAGTCTAAACCACCAAACCAATATTTTATTCTAAACTTTTAGATTATAATTTTGAGTCGTCCAACCTGATTCATGTATCCGTTCCCGAAACTATCAAGCATGATTTATTACAGGTTCTAGGCTAACTTATCCACGAAATATTTTTGATCACTTGCATTCCAAATTTATCTTATCGTGTCGAACCAAAAGTCAAGACGATCATTTAGTTATCAGGCTCTGATCTCCCGCAAGTTCGATCACCCTCATTGGACTTGAGATCACCACGTCAACACTCCCGCTGGATAATCATCCTAATCCGGGCGTAACGCATGCACGGGCATAGAGATAAGCTTGCACAAGACAAGAACGTTTGAAAAATATGGTTTTTATCGATACGATCGAGACACCTTATCTTTCACTTTTGCTTCGTCCATGTTATATATCCATCGAGTCAAGTCCGCTCATGCAGTAATTTTAATTTGTCTATAATAATCATCCAACTTCAATCTTACCGTTTAGTAAATCCATAGTCTACTTATATCTTTCTCATGCAACTAGTTTCAAATATTCAAGCCAAAATCTATTATATTTTGATACATTCTATTCCTCGAGTTCGTTTAGAATAATCACCAAACATGTTCCCATGAGTTCGATCATCCCCGTCGTACGTGAAATTATCACGTTAGTGCTCCTACAGGATAATTATTTTCGCTGGAACTGATTTCGAAGGTTATCATTTCGAACTTGATTTCAAGATTGTTCTTTCGAACTCCAAGCCAAATCCATTATCGTTCATCTTTTTTATCAAACCACAATATATATTTTCTTGGGCTAACTTCTATTCGAGCGATATTGTATTCAAGTTTAATCCGTTTGATTCAATCCAAAATCGCTCGTACGATCCTCCAAGTTTCCAATAAGTTTCCTTAATCATGATATCGATTTCTATTTCCATGAATCCTTATTCGATATAAGTATTTTCATTTATTCAAGATAATCTCAAATCGTTCAATCCGACTATCGCACGAGACCTATGAATCCTTTTGGACATTTCTAAATGATCCATACACCACTCAAAATTGAGTCATCCAATCAAATCATCAATCGTGTGTTCGCATCAATCGCTAGCGTATTCACCAAGTCGTTCCTAGAATTCCTGCACGATACTTAGGTATCGCCTGATAAATCTTTAGTCTCGATAAATCCTATTCATAGTCGTCCAAGTAAACCATATTCGATTTGTATCTACCGACACGAAATACTGTTCGAGCTATTTTCCAAAATCCAAGCACAATTTTCTATATTCACCTAAGCGATAATCTGATAATGTTGCTATCAGTTGGCAATCTAACTTATTCCTGAATGATATCCTTACTCGTTTGCAACTTAGCTTGTACCAAAGGTCTTAGCACGCAATACTCAATACAACTTAGCTGAAAGGCTGTGTGCATTGCTAACCGTTCGGGCAATAATCGATTTCATATAATAACTAGTTGGGCAACACATATAGGCATTGGTTTCGCACATAACATGCAAGTTCTAGCACAAGTCTATTCCCAAAGGGTCTAGCACAGGTTAGGACAAAGGCCTAGGATTTTGATTTCGTATAAGCAATCACATTATTCACATACACATTTAAAAGTATTTAGACTTATTATTTAGAATATTCTGATGGGACATTGAGAGAGAACGTGCACATAACCCACAAACGAGCTTTCAAAACTGAGAAAATCAAAACAAAGTCCAAAGGAGTAAAGCAATGCTCTGATACCAATATGTCATGCCCGGATCTTCCGCAGGCTAATCGGTCGTCCCCGCTAGGCGAGAATCATCGTACCAGCGCTCCCGCGGGACGATCACTTGACCCATTTGGGCATGATACCGCACGAGCATAGAGTCGCGCCCGTGCAAGGCCGTTATTCTTGCTACGATAAGAGGTATAAGCCACAGATTCGCACAGATTATCCGAGTGTAGCAGAATTATAAACGCATAGGCGATTGGTAACAAGTTCACTGAGTCGTCAATAGCGGAAGCATTGAATAACACAAGTATATAAGTAAAGCAAACTCTTTATTGATATTAAACAAGTGTTACAGGCGGCGCATAGCCGAGATATTATAAGTCGCTTAAGCCTCTCTCTCTCTGAAACAGTAAAAGCGTGCCAAGTGGCTAAATTTATGGAATGATGAATAGGCGATATTCTAACATTATGTCTTGTATATGTGCTTCAGTTCCGGACGCAACGCTCTAAGGCTCCAGAGTAAACTTCACACCTTAGCACGCACGAAGGAGGCATCCGCACCGAACGAGGTTCTCCCATACCCTGCAAGCAATCTGGTGGGTTTCAGTACATGAATGCACTGGTGGGGAGGCTACTCGCCCGCTCGACAATTCTAAACACGTAATATAGGTTCCATGTACCAACTATTATGTTATCTTTCTAGTTGCCTTAGGATCAGTTTTATGGCAATGATTGAATAGCCTAACTCGTGTGGCAGTGAGCAGTGCGACATAAGAGGAAACACGACGAGACTTACCCACTTACCATTTGTCCTTCCCTGTCCAAGGCAAACCAAGTTAATTCAAGCACGAGCATGTATAAACATCCAGGGGCAATAGCATATGCAAACACAAGTGTTTCAGTACGAGATTTTATATCGGGTGCACGAGCATACAGGTTATCCAGAAGTGTTGCAGAGGATGTTTTTAGTGATTCGGTTTATTGACTTTGATGCAATAACTCGCACACGGATTACCGCTAAGCGAGGATGACTTATCTATATGAACAAGAAGGTCACTTGGCATAGCCATAATGGACGATGTCTCACTAGCAGAATATTCAAAACGCTTTGAACAGGGCCTTACAAGTCATTCCACCGAACAATTAGAGATGCCTCTCAATGAGTATGGGGCCAAGAATGGTGCGAACGATAAAATAACAAAGGCTTTGTGCACGTTCCCATAAATAAGAAGAGAACTACAATGGGTCCGTCTAGACCGGATCGATCCTAGTGCCCCATGTAGAAGCATAAAATACGCTGGGGAATTGTACGCGTATTATACAGTCAAAACCCCCAACATACATGAAGCCCGCGTAAAAATAGGGTGTCAGAGCTATTTGGCGTAAAGTAGAGCATCAGAGCTGTTTGGCGTAAAGTAGAGATTCAGAGCTGCCCGCGTAAAGCAGCGCTTCAAGGCTATTTTGGCGTAAAAAGGTTGTTATACCTCCATGCGTAAAGTTTAAAATACATTTATTTTTAATGCAGCGTAAAGTTGTACGAAGGACTCTTCGTATTCCTCGGATGAATTTGTCAGACAAAACAGTGAACTTGACTCCTGACAAAAGTACTGCACGATGATCGAGAGGACGGCTGTGATGATAATTTTGCACAGAGACCCAGGCTATCGTTTAGTGACATATTCTTGATACGTTATTTTTTACGCATTCAAAGAATACGCTGCCTATTCTACATGGGCAGAAATAAGTTTTTACGCTCAAGATGAGACGAAATCAGACGCCACGTCAAAAGTTGTTTCTCGTACAGAGCTCGAGAAATATCTCTGCATTTAATGCACGAGATAGAGACAGATCTCTGCATTTAATGCACGAGATTTTGTTCCATTTTTAAATGACTGGGAAAGCTAAAACTGTAGCTAATACGTTCACATCACTATCCTCGCATTTTTATGCCAACCAGACTATTTTCAACTATAGGAGTATGCCGTATGCTATCTCCTCGAAATACGCCAACCCGACTATATTTACAAAGGTATGTGATAAGGCTATTTAGCCCAAAATACGCTCAAGACCTCAGTCGTGATGGATAATTGGCTATTTTACGTTGGTTATCTATTATTCATGACCCATCAAGTTTTACGCTGAGTTTGGCTTTTACGCCAACAAGACAGTTATCTGGCTTTTACGCCAACCATCTTTACGCAAGGTACAGTTACCTATGTGGCTTGTATGCCATGATCTTCGAGAAGCAGTTATACGCGTTACCTCATAAAGGGACATGTATTATATGCATATTCAGAAGACAATGGGAACGTGGGTAGCAGTTATCATAACCGCAGGGTAAAAGAAGTCTTCTTCTTCACAGTTTGGTCTTTTACGCCAACAAGACAGTTATTTGGCTTTTACGCCAACCATCTTTACGCGAGGGGCAGTTACCTACGTGGCTTGCATGCCATGATCTTCGAGAAGTAGTTATACGCGTTACCTTATAATGGAACACGTGTCATACGCAGATTCAGAAGATTATTTGAACGTAGGTAGCAGTTATTATAACTACCGCATAAAAGATACAACTTTCTTCATAGTTTGGCTTTTACGCCGACTAGACAGTTATTTGGATGATCTCTATAAATAGAGACCCTTGGTCACAGGGTAACGGGGACCAAAAAAAGGATCAGACAGAAGCACAAGAAGAGATCAGAGAGAGAGCACAGACAGAGAGTGTTGATTGACAACTTTGGCAACGAGAATTCAATCCCACTTGCAACCTTTGAAGCTTCTTCTTCTTCTACAGTACTTCTTCATCATCGTGTAGTCCAAGGGACAAAGTGATCGACCGCAGATCAGACTCCTATAGCAATACTTTCCCAGAATTATTCTATTGTACTTAACATCCTCGTATAGGATTAATTGTACTCTTTTTCTTGTTTGTAAACAAAAAGGTTTCGTATAAGCCTCTTCTTTGTTTATCATCAAACAAAAATTGCGACTATGCTGGGGAAAACTTTCTTCTCTGACGAGAAAGTAATTGCTCAACACGATGCTGTGTCCATCGGATCGACGAAGAAGACTTTGGTCGTCCAGTTCGACCAATCTGCTTATGAAGACATGCTTCATGCAGGGGGTAGCTCTCATTCCTCCTCTGTCCAGAACAACAGGAAGCTGCGTAAAGTGTGGATGCCTAAGACGTCCTCTACCCTTCCTGCAAGCTCTCTCTCTCTCTCTGATCAATAAGGTTGTGACAACACAACCTACACGCCATGTGCGTAAAAAATATGTCTCCCGTCTGTGACGTGGCAGACAAGACTTCTGGCAATACCTTAGTGCCAATCCAGAAGTTTCAAACGTGCCTTGTGTGTAAAACTTTGTCTCCCATCTGTGACATGGCAGATAAGACTTCTGGCAATGCCCCAGTGCCAATCCAGAAGTCTCAGATGCGCCCTGCGCTTAAACGTTCGTCTCCCGTCTGTGACGTGGTAGACAAAAATTTTGGCAAGGCCTTAGTGCCAAATCAAAAATTTCAAACATGCCCCGCGCATAAAATTATATCTCCCATCTATGATGAGGCAGATGTACCCTTTGATTACATCAAGGGAAAACAAGCGGCGAATCTTTCAACCTCTAAGCTTTTATGCCCACAAGAGAAGAAAGTTCCCACTTTACAGATTACGCGGACTTTCCCTGTTTTAGGCGAACCTATGCAAAAATCCAAATTATACTAGGGTAGGTCTGTCCACATAAAGAAGACTTATTTCACGGGAAGATACGCTCCTCAGACAGATGATGGATCATATGCTACTCATATGGGTGAACTGCTGTATTTCTATGGCAGAGAAAGGGTTATGATTCCTAATCTCCACCTTTCTACTGATGTAAAAAGGCAGAATAAGCCTTCTTCTTCTTCTTGTAATCTCCCTGACTTGCATGATTTCTTGATCCAGAAATGCAAAGACAGGGGACCTCCTAATAAGGTTGTAATTAAACGTTGCTGTTCTAAAGCAAAATGGTCAGTTTTCGACCTATTGAACAATTCTTTGTCATTACAGGAAGAAGAACCAGACAACGACATATCTGGGGGCAGTCTCCCTCGACAAAACAGAGCAGCATCCAAAGCTGGAGGTATAATTCCCTCCGAGTCCGAAGAGGATGCAACTATGACCGTCTTCCCTGAGGACCGTACGAATCAGGTATCGGAAGCCCGAAAGCCAAAGGGGACTTTCTCCTTCAATAATGATGACATCATTGAAATCTTCAATATATTAATGAAGGAAAACAAACTTCGGCTACCCAACATCAGATACCCTGTAAAGGCTGGCAAGGTCGATAACCCAGAATATTATCTCTTTTATCGGTACATTTATCACCCCACAAAGGCATGCTATGTACTAAAAAGAAAAATCCAGGAGTTGATCGACGCCAAAGTCATCACTTTGTATTTATAGCGAGAAGATGGTCACTGCAAATTGATCTCTCTCCAACATGGCAATTTGCCCACTCAAGAAATACCGGATGATGAGTCCCTAAAGTCTTCCCAGTGGAACAACCTTCAGGTCTATCCCCACTCAGCAAATCACTCACCAGTGAATTTTTTGGACATGGGTTCACGTCCATATTACCTCTAAACTGTTGTCCAAATATTTTTCCCCAGCTGAGTTTGCCATGAACAAACCTCCCAGGTTGTTACTATCGATCAGTTCATGTCCATATTACCTTTGAACTACGTCTCTCTACTTTCTCCAGCAAAGTAAATTTATGACCACAAAAATGGTCACTTCCATATTATCTCTGTCCTGTTTTTCTTTACCCCCACAGAGTCATATCTTACCACGTCCACATTACCTCAGAGTAAGATATTTTTAAAACTTTTCCATGTCCACATTACCACTGAGTGAAGTTCTTCTCTTCGACTTTCTACTATCACGTTCGCATAACCCCTGGTAGTGCTAGTCATTTCAGCTTATTATCTGTACTTAACGTACGCCATGGGTAATAAGTCCACAACCCAGAGGTACAAATCAACTCTTGGTTCTTTATCCCCAGCAAGTGCTTATGTGTAACATTTTTGCTTTCGTTACAAATTCTTGTTAAAAAAAAAATCCCCCAGCAGGATGTCTTTACTACCCACAAAACCTATCACGTCCATATTACCTCTGATAGGGCTTGTTTCGAACTTATTATTTGCACTCAACATGCACAACAAATAATAGGTCCACTAAAGATCCCCCAGCGAGATGTCCTCAACAAACACGATATTGTACTACGTCCATATTACCTCTGGTACGATATCCGAAGTTCACACAAACAATCGTAAAGAAATAGAGGGCCCTTATGTGATTGAAACAACATTCTCAAATGGCGCTTACAGATTAGCTAAATCTAATGGACATTTGATAATGGCTCCTATCAACGGCAAATTCTTGAAGAAGTACTATGCTTGATCTCCTTTGCTTAATGGAGTATGATGAAGATCTCATTTTGGCGATACTACGTACAAAGGTTAGCTGAATCATATTCTATCAGGTTCATATAACCTCTGAATAGATATGCTTAACTAATTTATAAACCTATCATGTTCATATTACCTCTGATAGTGTTTTGTATACAAATTTAGTTGGAGTATATTCTATCAGGTTCATATTGCCTCTGAATAGATTTACATTCAGCTAAACCTTACCGAAAGTATATCATGTTTATATTACCTCTGATATTACTTTCATCTTAGCCTATCATTTATATTCTAAAGTGATGGGTCCACAAAGTCAAAAAATATTGGTCCACAAAGTCAAAAAATGTATCTTTATTATTTCTGAGAAAATAAGGAGAAAAAAGTAAAAAGTACATCATTGGGGAGGAGCAGTTAAATCGCGGATCTATTGCGCCAAAGCAGTCATCCTCTCATTCCTGGAGTTTAAAATGTTAGTACGAGCCCGCTCCAGCCTTGCTTCGTCATTGCTCAAGAGAGATAGTTCGGACAGAGAATCAACAAAACTTGCATTGATGATATCCACATGTGTCAAGTTCTGCTGAGCTGTCTTCACTTGGCCCTCCAATACATCACGAACTAGCGATGCTTTGAGTAGCCTCTCCCTGGTTTGAGCAAGTTCAGCTTCCAATTCTCGATCCCTCACTTCATATCCCTCACTTCCAAGTTCGGCCCGGCACTGAGCTAGCTGAGGAATACTCTCCACCAATACTGCTTGCTCTTTCTCCATCTCTTGCTGATGTTCCTGGATGGATTTGTTTAAAGTTTCTGTCCTCTGAGCAAATTCCGCAGTTAGGGAGTCGTACTCAGCCTGAACCGAGTCATTGATGCTGCCTCGGGATAGTTGCAAATATTCGTTAATGGGTTGTTCTAAACCATTAACCATTTGCTCTAGTGCATCAGCTCTTTCAGTGTCATTAAAATTTCTAATCTACGCTATAGTGAGATTGGAGGACATCTTCAGAGCATCAAAGCCTAGATTCTTCTCCAGCACCATGGTTATCAATTCTTTCAAAGTGAGGTAGAATATGCTAGTGTATTATTCAACTGGCATAGAAAAGCTCGAATGGACGCTGGGAGTGGCCGCAATATCGGTAAATCTCCTTTCTGGAATGACTGCAGAGAATGTTGCCACAGTCGTTGCTTCAACAGATGGCGCGACAAAAGAAGAGACACCAACAACAGTTGAAGTTGCTGGCATGCTCGACGAAGGAGGCACGGTCGAGATGGTGGGTTCATCCACCTCCGATATTATTTGAACTACTGCTGGCGGGATTGTATCTGAGAATGTTGCGGATGAAAGATCAACGGCTTCAAAGTATGCTTCTTCGACGGTGGTCACGGCCGTTTCATCAGCTGGATCCGCAACAAAATCAAAGGTTGTTTCAGTTCCGCCCTCCCCAGAAAAGTCTTCGCCTGAAACTAAGATAAGAGAAAGTTAATATCAATTTGATGTTAAATTTTCCTGAAAAAAGCGTGAAGACAACATTTACCCATGGTCGATGGTATGTATATTGCATCTGCAGCCTGTATAGCTAAATCATTTCTTAATGATGCTAAACAAGCTATCATACCTGGCGAGGAGGGTACACCAACTGACACTTGAGGGTAGTCATCCCAGTCATCACCCAGATCTACTCGAGGTTCATCGGGTGGAATCTTGCTTGAAATACTTACAGATGAAGGAGGGGCTAGCCCCATTATTTATCTGGGTAAAGGTATACTGATTATTGAGTGCAGCCTCGAAGGCGATATGGAAGCATCACTAGTAACGGTGGTAGCGGCAGCAGTCGCGGGCAAAGAATCTTCAGCACTTTCAGCTGGGACTGTGAAGGCTCCTTCTTTAAAAGGCAAAGGACCCCTAATCGAAGAATCATCCCCAACAGGGGAAACAATAGGCTCACTCCTGGAAGAGGCCCCCTTGGTAGAAGTCTTTTTAGAACCTCTGGTAGTCTGCTTCTTCTTGCGGGGGGAAGGCTCTTTCTGAGTAGAAACCTTTCGTTTATTGGAAATAATGGGAGGCTCTGCTGGCGGATCTATTACGTCTCTCGATAAAATCAACAAATAATCATCTCCACCAGTAGTTTCATCACCTTCATCAAAGGAGACAGATGGTATCTCCTCTCTTCCAGTGGACTTGTGGGAGGGCATTCTGAAACTTTCATATACGTCAAAATCACAATGGAAGGTATTGATGGATACATAAAACTGCGCGTATGAATGAAGAATACGCAACTCCATGGAGAGAGAAGTCGCGGTCACAGCAAAGGTTGCTCCAATACAACCCATGATGAAATACCGCCATCTTCTAGCTCCATCAATAAGTCCACCATTAAATTTGAAGCTGGTGATGGGATTTCCTACGTGCAACTGATCATACCCAAATTGACTGGCGAAACGGCTAGGCAGATAAGGCTCCAAGTAGCAGTGGTCCTCACTTTTGTACAGCAGGTGGGAAGGTCTAATGCAGACCAACCAGTGAAAGGCTTCAGGAGAAAGAATAGTCTTCCCCTGACCTACATCCTGAAGTTTAGTCCCCTGTTGATTGATATGTACGGGGGGGACGGTGCAGAAGAATTTCCAACTATGGGCAAAATTTAATGCTATTCGACAATCTATGACGCTAGTCACATTCCAAAAAGAATTCTTGTAATTCAACAAGAAGTTATTGCCCAAACTACTAGAAGATCCGGGAGACATCACTCTGGTGTTGTGAAGGATTAACCATCCTATCAGATATAAGAATGGCAATTCCACTCTGGGATATCCTTCACGCTGTGTAGTATCGGCCAGCAGCCCATCAGTAATAGCCCTCAAGCCATCTTGTATCCTACATACCATGGCAGGGAGCAGGCCCAATCTTGCTCCAAATACCAAACGCACTGCGGGCCATAAGGTGTTACGATGAATACGATCCGCAGACGCGATGCCAGGCACCACCCATTGGCCTAGCCAAATAAAAAGAAAGCCATCCAGTTGAGCTTCTCTTGACAGAGGCTTTCGGCAATGCCTCATATAACTGTATGCTTTGGTTCCTGCAGGATAATCCCCTATCTCTTCATTGAGAACACGATCTGGAGCCCCTGCATCTTCAATAAGATCATCGATTGTGTTGGCATTAAGAATGCTAAGGGGGTTCAAAGGTTTGTCTTTGCTATCTACAACCTTGTCCTGCTTGGCATTTCTAGCCTGATGAAAGAAGAGGTAGGATACCCACTTGTTAATATGAGCCAAATCATAAGGCTCTCTGTAGAAGGTGGTGCATACGAGATAGTGTCTCATCAGCTCTTGGTACACTGCCACTACCCGAGGGTTGGTATCCCTCAACTCTCTGTTGGTGGGGATGTATTCTTCATAAGGAATGTCTCCCATTAGCAGCTTTGAGATATCTGCCATCTCATGAAGGGCTAGGCCCAACTCACCTATCGGAGTGGCAAAAGTCCCAGTTAGCGAGTTATATCGCTCCATCAAAGCTAAGAACAAGTTGGGGTTGATAGGCAGCCCAACACTAGTAGCACTCACAGCCTCAAACAAGTTAATACTTTCCACCTCCATCTGAAAGTGCTTCAGGGCCCATGCAGTTAAACTGGCCCATCGAAGATTCTTGGGGTTAAGCCATACACTGGTGTGAAGGTTAACCCTGGGATATACTCCTCCAAGCCCCATAAATTCATTGCAGAAAGTTGCCATTTGAAATAGCTGGATCAGTGAAGAGTCTTCACTAGGGACGCTGCCTGGTAGTAGTCCTCTGAAGGGCATAACAGGGCCTGAAGGACTGCTTACAAAGGATCATCGGTTTAATTCTTTCTTATAAAAGATCTTCCCTTGCTGGCCATGAAGATCAGGAGTCAGAGTCCATGCCATCCTTCTAGGATGTGTGGCATTGAAGAATGCAGAGATGGGGTAATCTCTGGACATCTTTGGCAGATACATGATAGTGCCCTCAGCAGAAAATATCCAGTCTTCCTTCTTGGGCTTTGTCTGGGATTGCTTATCAATAACATCCCCAAATAAGAAAGATGGTTTCTTATACTCAGTACCGTCTATGTACGTCAAGGGTTCCCCACTGATCATACTCAGCAACATTCTTTCTCCTTGGGCCGAGTTCAGAGTTCCCCTTTCTTGAGGATACTCATTTCCAGAGATGGGGAAAGTCACATGGGACAAGTCCTCCAAGTAGTTGGAATTCAGTATTCCAGCAGCAGAGCCTATCACTTCAGCCAGAGGAGGGATCTGTAGGTCCACTGCAAAAAAACAAGAGAATAAGTCAGTTTTACACTGGAAATTACTTTCAACACGTAGAACGTAAGGTGCTACACTTTTGCAGTATACGCCAAAACTTGACAGTCTGAGTTTTTATGCCAGACTGCAAAAATTTGATTTTTACGCTGGAATTCACTTTCAGTGCGTAAAATTCAAGGTTTGCAGTATACGCCAAAATCTAACAGTCTGAGCTTTTATGTCAGACTGGAAAATTTTGAGTTTTACGCTGGAATTTACGTCCAGTGCGTAAAACGCAAGGTTTGCAGTATACGCCAAAATTTGACAGTCTGATTTTTTACGCCAGACTGCAAAAATATGGAGTTTTACGTTAACACATTAAGAATGTGGACGTATTTGCGCATACACGTATAACGTGTGCGAAGGGTTATTCCTCTAGAAGTTTTTACCTGTGATGTCGGGTGCACAGCTAGACGGCGGAGCACGTCGCTCAGAACGAGGCTCGCTTGGCCTAGTAGGAGTCGCTCGTGCTTGAGAAGAGGAGCTAGATGATAAAGCGGCTTTCTTTCCCTTAGCAGCGGAGGTCTGTTTTGGTTCCATGGCGAATCTGACTTCTCAGAAAGAGACGAAGAGTTTTCAGAAAGAGACGAAGGGTTTTTCTCTCTCACGACCTAGGTCTATTTATAGAGTTCAAATAACTCTTCGAATCCTTAACCAAATCCGATCTTATCATAATCAGTTATGATTTAGGACCACGTCAGCCGATCATTTGAAAAGGAAGATAGATAGTCAAGCTGCGTAACGGATCCCTGATTTTACGCTCAGATTTTACGCACAGAGCTATGGATCTATGATTTTACGCTCAGATACTTTTACGCTCAGAAGCTACAGATCTATGATTTTACGCTCAGGAGCTTTTACGCTCAGAAGCTACAGATCTACGATTTTATGCTCAGAAGCTACAGATCTATGATTTTACGCGCAGAGCTATGGATCTATGATTTTACGCTCAGAAGCTTTTACGCTCAGAAGCTGCAGATCTACGATTTTACGCAGAGCTATGGATCTATGATTTTACGTTCAGAAGCTTTTACGCTCAGAAGCTACAAATCTACGATTTTACGCTCAGAAGCTATAGATCTAGGATTTTACGCTCAGAAGCTACAGATCTACGATTTTACACAGAGCTATGGATCTATGATTTTACATTCAGAAGCTTTTTTTGCTCAAAAGGTACAGATCTACGATTTTACGCTCAGAAGCTACAAATCTACAATTTTATGCTCAGAAGCTACAGATCTACGATTTTACGCTCAGATACTACGGATCTATGATTTTACGCGCATCTTAAACTACGCGGGACATATCAGTTAGCAGAATACGCGTATATCTTAATAATTTGAGTTTTACGCTCGAGAAAGCCAGTTACAAGGGTTTACGCAGAAAATTCTCTTTTTGTTTACAAAATATTGCAAGTGCCTGAAATACACAAATATCAGCGTTTGCAAACAGACGACGAGTCTTCAGTAAACTTCTCTTCTTCTTCAGTCAGGAGGACTACATCAGACAAAGGGCCAAGGAGTTCCCTGAAAATGTATGTCTTCATTGGAGATGACTCTTCTTCTTGGGCCATTGGATGTTTATTCGAAGTCTAGCCAGAATCCTTTACATCTAGTTCAAGTATGGCCTGCTCGGCAGGGACATTTCTTACCCTGTCTCGAGAAACTTTTGGGAAGCCATTCTTGAAGATAATGTTCTAAACAGATATTCTTCATATTAGAGAAATGATAGTTCAGAATTCTATGTGACTCCTCGTCAAAATAGTACGACGACTGGATTTTCAAGACAATTTAATGCTGAAGAGTTTTTACGCATCTTCCTTTATGCGTAAAAGTTGGAACGTGACTGGATGCATAGTTATCAGAGTCCGCATAAAAATTACTCAAGCGTATTGAAGCTGCGTATTATCAGACTTCCTCACAGTAATATGGCAAATAAATAGTGCATAAAAGAAGACAAGTTTATTAATCATGATAACATATGATGGAAATCCATTTTACAAAGGATTTTTCATTAATATTCAAGATCATGATTACATATGAAGGAAATCTATTTTACAAAGAATTTTTCATTAATATTCAAGATCACGATGGGAATCTATTACGCTGGGTTCTCATCTGATGGAGATCTTCATTTCTTCTTCTATGGCACTTCTTCGGCTCCTATACGCCGGGGGCCAAGAAAATGGTGATGGAAGGAGGATATAGAACTGGGCTTGTTTAAATTATTCAAGTCCACCCTCCATACGTCATCGACGGCCATGTTCAGATTTTTGTTAGGGATTCAGACCCAACATAATACTGGAAGACACGGCCAAGCTGCCCACCAGGGTCCAGCTTCATAATAGGGGAAAATACAGCTAGCAAGCTGTGTAGTCTAATGCGACTTCCTCTCTCTTTGACGAATCGTCATATAAAATTGTTGATTATCTTGAGCAAAGGAAGCTATGATATCCTTTCAGGGTCCATCGTTGCAAAGAATATTTGCTTGAAGATTTCTCTTTTTACGGCTCCTTACATGCTGGAAGAGCATAATCTTCTTCTTTCTCAGATCAGCCCAATGAATCTCAGCAGCCATCTTTGT
Source organism: Iris macrosiphon (assembly GCA_036927795.1). Lineage (NCBI taxonomy): Eukaryota > Viridiplantae > Streptophyta > Magnoliopsida > Asparagales > Iridaceae > Iris > Iris macrosiphon. Next base: position 95,567,671 of record JAYESA010000008.1, read on the forward strand.
GGTGAAGGGAGTATGGAAAAACAAGTTCATTTGCTTGCCCTTATATAGCCAGAAGAGAACATGCAAATCCCAACAACTTCTTAAATATCGCCAAAAAATTAGCCTCGAAGAACGAGTCAAATTTGACCATTTCATACTTCATTCAAAGTATTTCAAATTACGAGGAATTTAAAAACTTTGAAGGGGTCTTGTAGAAGCATGAAATACGCTGGGAAATTATACGCATATTATACAGTCAAAACCTCCAACATACATGAAGCCCGCGTAAAAATAGAGCATTAGAGCTATTTGGCGTAAAGTAGAGCGTCGGAGCTGTTTGGCGTAAAGTAGAGCTTCAGAGCTGCCCGCGTAAAGCAGTGCTTCAAGGCTATTTTGGCGTAAAAAGGTTGCTATACCCCCCTACGTAAAGTTTAAAATACGTTTGTTTTTAATGCAGCATAAAGTTGTACGAAGGACTCTTCATATTCCTCGGATAAATTTGTCAGACAAAACAGTGAATCTGACTCCTAACAAAAGTACTACACGATGATCGAGAGGACGGCTGTGATGATGATTTTACACAGAGACCCAGGCTGTCGTTTAGTGACATATTCTTGATACAAGTCATTTTTTACGCATTCAAAGAATACGCTACCTATTCTACATGGACAGAAATAAGTTTTTATGCTCAAGATGAGACAAAATCAGATGCGACATCAAAAGTTGTTTCTCGTACAGAGCTCGAGGCATATCTCTGCATTTAATGCACGAGATGGAGGCAGATCTCTACATTTAATGCATGAGATTTTGTTCTATTTTTAAATGACTGGAAAAGCTAAAACTGTGGCTAATACGCTCACATCACCATCCTCGCATTTTTACGCCAACCAGGCTATTTTCAACTATAGGAGTACGCCGTATGCTATCTCCTCAAAATATGCCAACCCAGCTATATTTGCAAAGGTACGTGATAAGGCTATTTAGCCCAGAATACGCTCAAGACCTCAGTCGTGATGGATAATTGGCTATTTTACGCTGGTTATCTATTATTCATGACCCATCAAGTTTTATGTAGAGTTTGGCTTTTATGCCAACAAGACAGTTATCTGGCTTTTATGCCAACCATCTTTACGCAAGGTGCAGTTACCTACGTGGCTTGCATGCCATGATCTTCGAGAAGCAGGTATACGCGTTACCTCATAAAGGGATACGTGTCATACGCATATTCAGAAGACAATGGGAACGTGTGTAGCAGTTATCATAAACGCAGCATAAAAGAAGTCTTCTTCTTCACAGTTTGGTCTTTTACGCCAATAAGACAGTTATTTGGCTTTTACGCCAACCATAATTACGCGAGGGGCAGTTACCTACTTGGCTTGCATGCCATGATCTTCGAGAAGCAGTTATACGCATTACCTTATAATGGGACATGTGTCATACGCAGATTCAGAAGATTATTTGAATGTGGATAGCAGTTATTATAACCGCCGCATAAAAGATGCAACTTTCTTCACAGTTTGGCTTTTACGCCGACTAGACAGTTATTTGGCTGATCTCTATAAATAGAGACCCTTGGTCACAGGGTAACGGGGACCAAAAAAAGGATCAGACAGAAGCACAAGGAGGGATCAGAGAGAGAGAGAGCACAGACAGAGAGTGTTGACTGATAACTTTGGCAACGAGAATTCAATCCCACTTGCAACCTTTAAAGCTTCTTCTTCTTCTACAGTACTTCTTCATCATCGTGTGGTGCAAGGGACAAAGTGATCGACCACAGATCAGACTCCTATAGCAATACTTCCCCAGAATTATTTTATTGTACTTAACATCCTCGTATAGGATTAATTGTACTCTTTTTTCTTGTTTGTAAACAAAAAGGTTTCGTATAAGCCTCTTCTTTGTTTATCATCAAACACCCCAAGACCGTCTATGGAAAATAGGATGCTGTAATCCCCTTTGTGCACAAGTTGTCCATGACCATACGAGTCTTGGGTTTTAGGTTCAGAGGATAACATATTTTGTTCAGGAAAAGTATGCTCCATGAGCTATAATTTCTTCCTTACATGACATGATTCTTGTTCGATGTTTACTTGACTTGAAGCAATCTAAGGCAATACGAGCATGAGACAATCACATAGCATGATTTGTCTTGGATAGTCTTCCTGAGCCGTTAGATTGAGTACAAGACGAGTATCAATTTCCTCTGAGGCGTTGTTATCTTGTTTAACTATCCATTGATGCAGTCCCCTAGTTTAGGAAATGCCTTGGCGACCTAACGGTCCCGAATGCTTTCAATGTTCTTATACTTGGCTCCGAACGACTATTAGATAGTCTTTCGGTGGTTTGGATAAAAACAAGGCAAGATAGCATTTACTTGATATTGGCATGCAATTATATGACAAGCATTGAATCGAGGCAATATATAAGCAGGCAAGCATGCATTTGTTATAAACATAAGCATTTATGTTTTGGCTCGGGCCCGAAGGTAAGCCGAGGAGTGAAACCGTAAAGGGACTTACCGAGCGACATGATCTAGGGTCGTGCAGTATAAACAAGTGAACAGTGCACTAAGAAAAGCATATACATATCGTTCTACTCAAGGCAAAGCGGGGTCTTGTTGCACAAGGCAAAGGTAGCATGCGAGGGTCTGATTAAAAGCAATTTTTTTTATGTCCTAACATAAGCAATACAAGTTGGGATTATTCCCTTAGCTAGGTGCGTTGTATTCTTATTAGCATGCAGGCACCTAGCGACTAGCATGAAACATCCATATTTTAAGTGTGCTGGCTAATCAAAGACAAGTTCATCGTAGCCACCCACCTTAGCGATGATTCGTCTCAGTCGAGCGATACTCTGAGCGAGTCTCTGAAAGCCTAAGCCGAAACTCCTATAGGACTAAGTCTGGAAATTCTCTTGCCTCAAATGAGTATTCTCGCTGAAGCAAAGCGGGTCGGGACGTTGCACTTTACCGTTTGAATTGGCAGTCCGCTTGAGCAGAATATGGGTCGTTATATGGCGTATTTTTTGTAAGATTGGCACTGCGGTACATTTTTTAAGCAGTTGGCACTACGGCGCACGTTTGAAGGAGTTGGCAATACGACGCACTTTTGAAGGTATTGGCACTGCGGTACACTTTTGAAGAGATTGGCACAGCGGTGCACTTTTGAAAAAATTAGTACAGCGACGCACTTTTGAAGGTATTGGCACTGCGGCACACTTTTGAAGAGATTGGCACAGCGGCGCACTTTTGAAGGTATTAGCACTATGGTGCTCTTTTAAAGCTATTGGCACAGTGGCTGGGTCGCTAAACGACAACATGGGTCTGGATATCGTAGGATAGCTATAATGATAACTTCTGACTCTTCGGTTTTTGCATATGTCAGTTGTCAGTCTGCTATATTAAATGCTGAGAGAGGAAAGATCTTTTGTGCGCGAGCTTTTGTAACACTAAGAAAGTGTGTCATCTTTTAAAAGTGCTCCAAAGTATTGAGCACTTAATAAAGTGCGTGTCTATCTTCTGAAACAAGTAGAAAGTATGTCAAGCTGATAGAAAGTGCGCCATCTTTCCACTGCTGGGTTTATTTATAAAAAACTGCGCCATCTATTTGAGGAGCACTTTTTATGCTTCTACACCAGTAAGTATATTGAGCCTTACCGATAATAATTCGGGTTCTAATCTAACTCGTGTCACAAATCGTGCAGACATAAAGGAATGTGATACACCACAATCAAACAATATTGAAGCTGAATGAGAGTTGACGAGAATGGTACCTGCCACCACCTCACTTAAAGTTAGCTGCTCTTCCACAGTAAGTGCCATCGCCTGACCTCGTCCTCTCGGTGCTGGTCCTCTCTGCTGTAAACCTCCTCGCCTGGCTTGTACTTGAGCTTGGGCCTGCACATACTGTTATGGCCTCTGCTATTGGAATACTTGAGATTGGGTCGGCAAAGGTCTATGACCCTGGTGTTGCTGAACCGGCATTGGAGCCCTATACTGGGGTCCTGTCGGGGAGGATGATGATGAACTACCTCTGTTTGGGCAAGATCCCACTATGTGGCCTAGTGCTCCATAGGCTAACATAACACGTGTGCTCTACGATACTCTGAGATCACGTGTCATAATTTTCCACAATGTGAACATCCTACAGAAGAAGATGTTATTTGCTGATGAGTTTGAGTTGGTACTATTTGTTGAATAGAGACTGTTGAAACTGGCCTCCTCGAAGATTCGATAGTTAAAGACCTAACTATCAGGGATGGTGCTGAAGATTGGTTATAAGAACCGCCTGAAGTATGAGACATCTTACGACCTCCAGTCATATCCATTATTCCTTGGGAGGTATACTCATGCCTCCTTGATGCTCTTAACACAGCATCAAAAGTCTGGAACTCATATTGTTCCACTGCCAATATGATCTCCAGGTGAAGTTCCTGCTGAAACCTTCTTGCTCTGTCTAATTCGGTCGCCACCAAGGTGGGAGCAACCCAACTAAGTCTGCAAAATTCTGTCGCATAGCCGTCTACAGTCATGTCCATCTACTTCACGTTATTAAATCTCTATTGCAGATTATAACACGACACTGCGTCAAAGTATATGACCTGAAACCTTTTGTTGAATTCGGCCCAGGGGACGGGTACTATTAGTGAAACCATCTGTGATACCCACCAGTCTCGGGCCAAATCTAACAACTGTAACCGAACCACCGAGACTTGCTCTCTAGCTGAAACTCTGGCTGCCTCTAGAATAGGCTCAGTGTCATGAAGCCAAGCGTCTGATATAATCGCATCCTTGGTACCTAGAAATACGAGGGTTGGAGGTGCTTGAAGTTGCTTGCCGAGTTGTTGGCACGATGTCCTCCTCTTTCCAAAGCCTCTTGTACTGACAGAATGAGTACGTCCTCTAGACGTCCTTGAGATGCCAATAATTCTCGAAGGATACCAATTAGCATACTATTGTCCCCTCATGTATCAGGTACTTATCATGACCCGCACCCAGAAATTGGGCATGAGCCATGGGTACGTCCAGCCTACGCCGTAACATCGGCGGTAGAACGTTGTCTAGATCTCAAACATAACTCATCCTGCCAATGGTCTCAACTCCATAGGTAGGACAATGATAAAACATCGATCAACAATTTATTATATATATACTCAATCACAAGACTATTGGAAAGTAAATGGCACGATGAGATATAAGGATAAAGAGTACTGACATAAGTCAAGCACAAAAATAAATACATCACAAGTCTAGAGTCTAGATGTCCACCAAAAGTCTCAACAATAATACAACCCAAAATCTCAGTTCTAGAACAATGATACATAACTAAGACAGTCTAAATGCCTGTAGGTGGTGTCTCCTCTAAGATGGGAAATTCTTCTAGAATTTCTGGTACAAAATCTCCCTCTGCTCCCGGGCCATAGTGGGTAGGACATAAGTCCTCCAAGTCCTCTGAAAAATGTTATTCAGTCAGGATTGGAGCGAAGTACAGACACTAAATAGCAGTTTCATTTATGTTGACAAAACTATAAAAACAGTGTAAGAAAATACAAGATGAAAGAAATACTGAAAATATGGAATACTAGAGAATATGTAATAAGCAATAGAACATCTAGCAAGAAATAAAAATATAAGTGAATGCTAGAACAAGTGAACTGAAATAAAGAATAAATATCTGGCTATGTGTTTGAAATATCAGTTTATTATGTGATCGGCTTGGGACGAGATCAGGCTTGTTATATATGATTGGTTATGATACATGTGAGGTCAGGCTAACTATCTGGTTAGCTATGATGTGAGCAATAGTCAGGCTAATCATATATAATAGGCTATGAGGCATGTAAATGGTCAGGCTACACCCGACGTGATGTGTAGGGTGAGCTATGATGCATGTAAGGTGGGGTATGATCACATAATCTGCTAATATTTCCCCATCCCCAGCTAGCACGATGGATTCCAATCACGACTCCTTATGACAGGTATCTAGGATGCTAACCCGTGTATCCATAGTGTCAGAATCAAGTATACTATACAACTAGAATTATAGAATTAATCAACAAAAATGAAAACTGTCAGAGAATGTACTCGCATGTGGTCATGAGTAAGGTATGAGGATCAATGTCCAAGGCGAGATCACAATGACCTAATTATGGAATATCAATGTCAAAATACTGAAATAAAGGAATAAGCATGTTTAACTAATTAAATACGAGGTCTCTAGGTCATGTCTAAGTCCCTACTAGGTTAACTAGTTAATACCTAGCCAAACTCAATACTTCTAGTACCCACATACTACTACACTATTAAACACTAACCATACCTAGGAGTCACTATGCCTATGATACTAGGTATCTCAATGCCCATTAGATTGTATAAATGTTGATCTTGTAGATACTAGATGGACACAACTCGTAAACTTAGTTATTAAGTTCTAACCTTGATATCTAGGTTATACTAGATACTACCAATACATATAATTCATATATGTATATATATATATATATATATATATATATATATATATATATATATATATATATATATATATATATAAACCAGTATACTACTAACTATATACATCTAGCTAATTTAGCAATAGCTAGACTAATCAATTCCCTAAGACCCCTAGTATCAGTCCTCCTGCCACACACTAGATACTGACACAACACTCTCAACACTAAACTCACTGAATGATAACTGATAAGTCATAGGACTCATAAGGCATAAGGCAGTATCAGAGCTCAGAGGTAGCCAAGGTTCCAAGATAACTGATATACTGAACCATTCACAGTTTCACAGTCTAAAGTTGTTCAGACTTACACATACATGGCTTAATCCTTGAGACAAGTATATGACTACTGGCAGGATCAACCAGGTAGTATGAACTGGTTCAAACTTACACAGGCAATGGCCTAATATCTGAGACAACAAAAGACTACTGACTCTAACACTCTAGCAAATCCTACTACTCATTTCCCCCAAAATATTGAGATATTCACTGACAGGCACTCAACCCCTCAACTGGCCTTCCTAACTCCACTAATTCCCTGGACTGATACACTGACATCAGTGTATTCTATGGCTTCTCTAAAAAATCACTGATACCTAGTATCAGACACTTAAGCACAACCAATACCTACATTATACTTGTACAATGTCTACTCCAAGGAAGCGCGCGCACACACACTGTACTGAATTCCATCACTCACACTACCACTTATACATCACTGAGACACCTAACTTCACATATCTAACACATCTACACAACACAACGCAGGAAATCTAATTCACAGGTACACATGCATGTGCTGGCCTCAACACACACACAAGCCTCAAACGATTGACTCTAAGACATTCACACAGGAACTCACAACTGGAGTGAACCCGATTCTCATTTCCTCCCCTTTACAGGCACATACAGTTCTCATAATTCCACTGATACTGATACTCTAGAGAACTCAAACAGCTGATACTTGACACACACCCCCATCTCAACTACTGCTTTGAGCAGTTAACATCCAGTGCAGTGCACTAGGTGCACTGCAACAAATCTTCAGGTCTCTAATCCAAACCTTGCTGCTACCAAACTGCTTATACAACCCGATCCAAAACCCCCAAATACTGATACACTACTAAATTTTCGATACCCATCTCAGCAGGTTTTGAACTGCACAGTTCACTTAACTGTGCACACACAGTTCTCATTCACCCTCACACAACACTCTCATACTCAAAGCTCACTACACAGTGCACTGAATTCCATCACTGATACACAAAACTCAGTGCACAGGCACTTGTAAAACCCGACTGCACACAACCAAAGCACAGTGGCTTTACTGATGCTCACTGCACAGATTTGCTCTGGAATGACACTGATACCCAGAACCTGAAAACCTGACTGATACAGTGAACTCCCCTCTCCCCCTGGTGCATTTCCTTCTCCAAATCACACAAACCTATATATATATATATATATATATATATATATATATCATACATCAAAATATGCAATATTAGAATAGATTAGATAGGTATTCCCCTATGAAGCATTTCGTCAAACACATAATGTGCTAAAATCGGATTCCACATAAAACTCATGAATCCCAAACGTAAAACCCTAAGATCAAGACCAACCTAAATGTATATGATGCAAACATGTGTAGACACATATACCCATAGTTAGGGCTCACGAAAATTTTGGGGGAAAACATCATTGGAACCACAAAACCCTAGAATCACCTAGGACTCCATGGAAAAACCAAAAGAGTCATTCCTAATTCAAATGGTGGCTCCTAATGGCCAAACAATAATTAAAAACAGAATTAAATGAGGTTTAATTCGGGTTCTCACCTATTGGGAGATGGTTTCCCAATGTAGCTCCTCTTTCTTCAAGCCCCATTGGTCCAAGCTCCTAGATCTCTCTTGATGGAGAAGGAATGAGGGTTTCTAGGGCTAGGAATCCTGAAATTTGAGGAAGGGAATGGTTTTCTAAGTGGAGGCTAGGTTTAGAGTTTTTTCTTCATGAATAAAAAAGCTTGAGGGAGGCTCCCTCTCATTATATAGGACTAGGGTTAGGGTTAGGGCTTCTAATTCCAAGTGTCTAATTTGCCCTTCATGATTTGTCATGAAGAACTTAAAAATAAAAAGGGTTTAGTCATTCATTGAGGGTTAAACTAAAATGCTAATTTAATAATTAGGGTTTGGTCACAAGGGTTTCATCTAATGGGTTTTTAGGTCAAGCCCATTAACCCATGCATGAAAGAACACCCAACAATTTATTTAATAAACTTATCATACATATTTATTTACACAATAATTTAAACATGACAATTTACAATAATGCCCTAATATAGAAATGTGGTAGTGACAGTACTGGTTGTATGAGAGATACTGGTTGGATCTGACGTTCCTCATTTTAAGCTATTTTGGACCCGGCCCCAGAATGCTGAGGTTGAACCTCAAGGGTTTGTTGGGCATCGGGATCTTGTCCTGCTACTGGAGGAACTCGGGCTTGATGATCAGAAGGATCAGGAATAATGTTCCTGAAAGATAAAGGACACAAGGATCATCAAAGGGACGAACAGGATTGAACGAGGATCAAATCAGATGTTGAATCAATATTTCAGGGATATAAATTTGACACGAGAGGAGATCAAGGAGTAGCATGATTGAGTCATCTAAAACACATTGGCAAATCTCCCATATTTCTGAATTTTCAGACCTGCATGAGCTATCACTCAAATCGTGTCATGCCCCAGAACCAGAATACTGGAGAGCGGGGGCAGACAAAGCCAGCTACGTATAACAAAGTACTCTACACCCCGAGATACGATCACGGCTGTCTAGACATATGAGGGTTTAGTCTACAATCCATCAGACAATCATGGGTCAAGAATCCTAGGTGTCTCAATCTCAACCAAGCATCAAGTTTACAAGATGTATGATCACCAACATATAATAGTAAGGCATCCCAAACTATACATACACAAATGGTCATGGAGCTAGTACCAAAATGAATAACTAGTAGAGTACAATATTACATTATCATCTCTAGCTATAGTCTAGAATATGCCTTACATGTAGGCCCGCAGGCTATTATGTCAAGTCCCAAAATATGAGCTAAACACGTGCTCGGTAGCTAAATGCCTCAAAAGAATAATGTACAAGATCAAGTGGGTGAGGAAGAAGAAACTCACTCATGTCCTCGGGTGCTCCTCGTGTTCACCATCCTGAGGCAGGAAGTACGGAAGATCCTGCGGTCCTGCTCCAAAATTTGGCCATAAAAAATTACCTGGAGTCAGACCCCAAAATAACAAGTACCACAAGAGAGCCAAACTTTTGAACTAAACCAGCATGCAGACAAATCAGTAAGAATAGCAGGTAAGGTAACAGTTAAACATTGCAACGAGTAAAATAAAATTATAAAGGGAGATCGTAACCGGAAAATAAAAAAAATTTGAGGGAAAAGGAAGATCGTGACCGAAAAATAAAAAAAATTTGAGGGAAAAGTAAAAATGTTTCGAGAGAAAGAGGGAACTTTGTGATGGCAGCCAAGATTTTAGAAAAATATTCCTTTTGGGCACACAAATAAATTATTGCAATAAATCTTCTACGATTGTTTCTCTTTTTGGCATGTAAATCAATTGTTGCAATAGAAATATTCAGATGTACAACAAAAAGTTTTTGTTCTTAATGATCTAGAATTTTTTGGAACACCTAAAATTTGTTATAATAACTATTTTTTGTTGCAAAAACGTTTATCACCAATTTGCTAGTGCGGAATAGAATCCGACAACTGATTTGCAACGAAGTTTTTAGAACGATCAAATTTTGTTGCTTTAAAATTATGCAACCAAAATTTGCAATGAATTTAGAATTTTTGTTGCAAATAATTAATTAATTGAAACAGATATTTTTTGCTGGAAAACTTTTGTCCCAAAAAGTATTTTTTTTTCTTGTAGTGGCCATGTGTTGATAATATGATTTGATTATCCATTGAGATAATCATTCCTTGACGAAGTGATCAAGTGAACTTATAATTCATGAACGTGTGCTATATATATTCTAACTGAATGATCAAATACGCATATAAAATACGTGTAATGCAGGTGCATGTATACTAGTATATATAATAAAGTAAGAAAATAAAAAGTTATCTTGAAAGTTAAAAAAAAAAAATTATTGTCTTTTCAATACTTTTACATTGTAGAAGACTTTTTTATCTTATTGCCTTTTATTAATATAATCTTGCTATCTATAAAAGAGATTGTTTTGTGTTCACTTAAAAATTACAACACGTAACAAGACCATATGATTGGAGATGCTCTAAGGGCCTGTTTGGTTCGTTGTAACTGGGCTGGATCTGAGTGTTTTTGTGAAACTCACCCGAGCTACAATGTTTGGTTTGGAGAGTTGAAACTCCTCCTCCGTACATGAATTGAAGTTCGCCAGTTTCTGTCCCCCGTCCTCTTTTTACTTTTGACATCCTCTAGAAAAGGGTTTTCACTTGCACCTCTTTCTCTCAAAAAAAAACTGAAGTAGCCGAGTTCCTTCCCCGCGGTGGAAGTAGTTATGTGTTGCGGTGACCCCCCGTCACTCTTCTCTGCACTGTAAAATGTTTTCACTTTTTTCACAATTTTCTACATAATTCTTTCTTCCAATATCTCTTATGGTATTAAATTTTTTTTTCCAAATCTACTATGCCTAGTAGTAGATCTTCCATGTCTGCTTTACTCTGGTTTAAAATGAGGAAGATTTCTCCAAATCTACAAAAAAAATAAGCATGATCTACTCAAAATTGCATGCTTTGTTCAATAAATTGCATGAACTGTAAAATGATTTCACTTTTTCCACAATAAATTGCATGTGTAAAATGATTTCTTCATATCTACACTGTAAAATAATTTAACTTTTTCCAGTTGGATTGATTTATGTGTTCAATATTATGCCTATTAGCCTACTAGGATGTGCCTAATTGCTTATTAGTTCTGACCCAATTTTATGCAAGAGATCTCACTGTGTTCAGTTGGATTGATTTAGGTTATTTCTCTGAGTATACGATTTTTTATACTACATTTGAGACATACATTTGATACTCTATTTCAAAAAAAAAAATTTATGTAGCAGTCCTTCTTTCAAGTAGGTGTTGAGCAATATTGGTACTTTGTGGCTTGGTTTTATTAACTATGTACCACATGGTATAAATCTGATGCTTATGTATTTGGAAGGCTCTCTTTTGCTTCTATTATTCCTGCCCTTTTGCTCCCAGAGTTGAAGAACTTGCTATATTTGATAGACAACTAGTTGTGGCTTGTGTTTAATTTTCCCAGGAACATGTCATACTACTAGTTGTGGCTTCTGTTTAATTTTTTTCCAAGAGCATGCCATACTACTAGTTGTGCCTAGGTTTTATGAATATCATGCATTTCACCCTACTAGTTGTGTTTAATTTATAATTTTTTTCCAAGAGCATGTCATACTACAAGTTATGCTCATGTACTTTATATATAGCATGTATCAAAACTGCCTTGCAGTATCATGAAAATGATTAATTGGAAGGAGAATGAACTGACAAGCTGACAGGGCAATGATGAATTGGAAGAAGAATGAACTGGCAAGCTGACAGGACAATAATGAACTAGAAGAGATGGCTCTGCCTCTGGCTCTGAGACTGAATTAGAACTGTTGGTTAACTCTGTTCTCTGTTGAGCTTCTTCTATAGAGCATGGCACTAACTCTGAGACTGAATTAGAGCTGTAGGTTAGCTTTGTTCTCTACTTGAGCTTCTAATACTTGAGCTGTTGGTTGCCATGAAGCTTAACATGTTGTTATATTTAAATAATGTTGTTGTATAGCCTCTCCATTCTGAGCTCTCCTCTTATGGCCCTAGTTGCTGGAATAAAGTGCGATCATGTAATTTTGTTAAATTTATGAGATTTGAAGAATAAGATTGTAAAAAATGTGAGAAAATATTGGAGTAAACTACATTTTGTAAATATTTAAAGGTATTTGTAATGAAATTGGTTTGCTATACAAATTGTATTTCGTTGGCCATACAAAATTTTTTTATTTTACAAAATTTACATTTAACTATTTTTTGGCATTTTTTTTGAAGTAAATATATTTTTTTTTTAAGGAAATATTTTTTTTTTAGGAATTTTTTGGCATTTAATTGTCTCAAAGAAAAATTACTATTTACTAATTATTATGGAAGAAATTTGAGGGTAACCATACCTAAGTTTATCACATCTCCAATCACTATCCACTTTCAACAACCATCCAAATAACGGTTCTTTTTTCTCCACTTTCAATATTCATCCAAACAACGGAACTTTTTTTTCCTCCATTTTCAACAACCATCAAAACAACGAAATTCATTTTTTTTCCATTTTCATATTTTCAATTCTATCAACCAAACAACTTTTGAAAAGTCAAAAATTATACGTACACAACGCGTACACAAACTCCATTTTTTTCACTTTCGTACGTTCATACAATTTCGTGCAACCAAACAGCGCCTAAGGAATACAATAATGCTAAGTTTACTACCAAATGCTTACAACCTTCTTACAACCCTCTCACCCTTTCCGCTATGTGAGCCACCCCTGGCCCCACCTTTCTCCCATGAACGACCGCCATGTGGCGTTTCGGCCACGTGACGACCACCCGGACAGCCACCGAGTCCCACCCTCCCCCCTCTTCTAATGGACGGCCGCCACATGGACGCTATGTGGCCGTCACGTGGCGGTTGTAAGAGAGTTATAGGCATTTGGTTCTAGTTCAAGGTGCGTATTGGGCCGGACCGGCCCGCGGTCCGAGTCAACCGAATTTGACTGTGTCCGGTCCGGGCCGGACTCAACCCGAAGAGAGCGGCGGGCAGGCCCGACCCGGCCCGTTCAACAAATAATTCGACCCAGTCCGGACCCATGACCCAGTCAGGGTAGGACCGGGCCGAACCGATCTTGGTCCGGGCCGGTCCACGGTCCAGCTAAGCCGGCTCGATTTTTTTTTTATATATATAAAAAAATTATATATATTTTTTTCGGGCTGATACGGTTCAATTTTTTTATTTACTTTAATATATATATATATATATATATATATATATATATATATATATATATAAAAGTTAAAAAAAATTTCAATAATTTTTATTGTACAATCCGTTCATAAAAAATAATAATTGTAATATATATATTAAAGTAAATAAAAAAATTGGACTGGTCCGGATCCGCAAAGTTGTATACTGGGTCGGACTGAATCGGATTTACGGACTGATTTTGTCGACCCAGTTCGAATCTGCGGAGGAGATGAGCTGAGCCGGTCCATCCAGACCGATTGTACATAAAAATTGGACTGGTCCGGATCCGCAAAGTAAATAAAAAAATTGGACTGGTCCGGATCCGCAAAGTTGTATACTGGGTCGGACTGAATCGGATTTACGGACTGATTTTGCCGATCCAGTTCGAATCTGCGGAGGAGATGAGCTGAGCCGGTCCATCCAGACCGACCTGGATCGAGTTTGACCGGACGGGTCCTGTAACGTATTTCAGACGCCCGTTCATTTAGATACCGTGAGTTGTAGTCGCAGCATAGCCCCTAAGCAATATTACACGACAAGCAGCTTGCCAAAAGTGTTGCTTATGTTTGGAACTACATGATCGATAAGTCATTACGTAAGCAAGCACTGACTTGACCCCTGCCCATAAAGTTTGACGCGACTTCTCACCACCGAAGTGAACCTGAGTCATCCAGTAGGCCCCCATTCGAACACAAAGTACCAAATTTGCAAATTCGGGGTTTGTGGTGGGGTTTGTGGTGTATGTACATGGGCAAGTAAGAGAGAGAGAAAAAGCGCAAGCGTGTGTGGTTTCAACTCACTTAGCCAATGGTGGTGGGATCCAGTCTAGTCTCTTCCACATCTTCTAAGGATGCCCCTTCCTTTAAATATCAGTACATGTTAACTTTGATATTGTCATGTATTGGCCTTTTATGAACTTCTTTTTTAAAAACTAATTTAAGACTAATTTGCATTTACTACCTTCTACTCTCATGAATTGCCATCTATACGCTAACTTTTCAGTATTTACAAATTAACTTATCAATCCTACTATATATATAACTTCAGCGTAAAATTTTACTTATCAAATTTGAGTTAAATTTATTTATTGTTCTTCTACTAGACAACTAAAATAGTTGAAGACGTCTACAATACAGACACATTGTTCAATCTTTTTCGTCCTACAAATAAAAGACACAAATTGAAATTACTAAGTGTGTATTTGATTGGACATTTTTTTTTATAAAAATATTTTTATCATAAAATTTTCACCAATATTTAGTATTTGATAGCTTATATTTTTTACGAAATTATTTTTCAAAGAATTATTATTTTTCATATTTTTTTTAAATATTAAAAAATGAAACTGATACACTCCCAAAAAAATATTATTTTTCATAGAAAATAATTATTTTGCTTAAAAAAATAATGGCAATCAAATGCCCAAATTAGATTTTTCATATAACTTTATTTAATTTTTCACAAGAAAAAATTACAATCAAATACCACCATTATAAACAATTTCTTATTAATTTTTTTCTAGTATAATTCTGTAAAATTAATTTATTTTCGACCTTACAATCAAACGTATTCTAAGTTGGTTTTACTGGCATACAACATTAATCTACTACTTATATATGCATCAACATATATACAAATGAGAGAATTAGAATTATAAAATAGGAACGTAACATTATAGCTATACATTTTTGTAAGTCTATTGAGTGAGAAATTGATTACCCAAACATACACTTCAATAAACTTGGGATTTGTTGGTTGTCTGTAAATTGTAGCAAAAGCTATTGTAATAGATGTTACAATCGTTTTGGCTGTAATACAAATTAAAAGATTAACTACAACTTTTGTTACAATAATAGTAACATTTACAACAAAGCAAACACAAAAATTTATAAATATTGCAATACCAATTAAAAATAATACTTACAACCAACCATATATACAACCCATTATAAAGCTAGGACACTGGAGAGTTCGCCATAATATCCTAGTAACCACAGGGCTAACATTACTTATCATGCATACTAAAGTTTGTTTTCTCGAAAGAAAAAAAAAAAACTTCAAAATTGTTAGGTAACAATACCTTATTATTATTATTTTTTTGAGAAGATAAATAAATTTGAGATAACTTTTAAAAACATGTGAAAGGTTATCGTGTTTTTACTACTAAGAGCAACTCTCTGAAAAATATATTTAGGACACGAAAATTATAAAAAAAAATCTAGAATAAATTTGGGTCATTTGAGAATAATAGAAAATAATTGTATACACATTTGAACTATTTTTTCTCTTTCGTTTCTCATTCTTTTAAAACCAAAATGAGTTAGAATTATCATGGGACTCACAAATAAGCTTTTAGTTTTTTAATGTAGAAATTTTCAGACACAGACTACAGCTCATGTGACTGAAACATGACTATCATAATATTCTACAAAATAAACTTCTATATTCCAAATTTGAAAGCTAAAAGTTAGAATAAAACCTTGTTATTCATGTTTTAAAAACAGAAACAATACCAATTCATACCTTAATTTATTATATACATATTCCTTGACTTATCCATTATCGTCACATGGATGCGTACTTCCCTACCTGTCCATAATAACTCTGGTCTCATCTTGAATTTGTTTGTTCCATGTGTTCCTAGCTTGTTTATTTCTCGTATTGAACAAGTGTAACATAAAACTACTTGCAATAAATGGGTTCTGATTTGACTATTAAACTTACACCTGTACTAACTGTTGGAATGAAATGGACATTGATAGCAACGAATGACAACCACATCATGCTAATTGTCATATGCTGGCATGCACCCACACCAATCAAACGAGCACTGCTCACCTCAGCTGGATAAACATTAACACTAACGAAAACTTAATTAAACCTTTGCGCGCGCGCGTGCTCTCTCTCTCTCTCTCTCTCTCTCTCTCTTCACCATCATCAAATAATTATTTTAAAATAATTAATATTATATAAAAAATTATTAAAAAAAATAAATTTGTTATAAATAAATAACACTATAAAGATTTGAACTCAGTCAACCTGAAAGAATACCTCCCAACTTAACCACATGAGTTACAAAAATTATTTATTTATAATTAGATAATATTATGTAACTAACCGTTTAATATATCAATAACTAATTATAATTAAAATATAATAAAATATATAACAAATGCTAATTAAAATATAAAACATATACAATAAAGTTTAATTTAAATATATTTAAATATTTAAATAATTTTATATTAATTTTAGAAGAAGAAAAAAAATTACATGCAACGCACGTAAATTTACTAGTATATAAATAATAAAAATGAGGGAACGGTTATCCCAAGATTTTTTTTTCTTCCATATATCTCTAATCTCTAATCCTAATCAATTTGAAAACGACTCAAAAATAAACCGTCCAAATCGGATATATATCCTCTATCAAATTAATTAAAAAAAATTTAAAGATAACTTAACAACTACCTAAATACACCATTAATTATTTAAAAAAATTTAACTAAGCATTTAACTATGTAATATAATATATTTATAAATAAACAATTCTAACTCAAATGTTTAAGGTGTGAGATATTTTTCTTGGTTGTTTGAGTTCATTTCCTAGGAACGATAATGTAAACCCCCTGATTTCTCAGGATTTTTAAAAAATGAATTTTGCTAATTTTTCTAGAATTTTTCGGTAATTTTTTACTAATTAAAATCAAGGTATTTTGGAATTAAATAATTTAAATGTTGTTATTAAATATTAAAATATTATGAAAATAATATTTTTGGGTGTAAAATAAAATATTAGACATAGGGTAATTTTTCTAGAATTTATTGGACCCCAGAACCATTTTTTAAAGACCTAAAAACCCCGTTTTTATAAAAACCCAAACAAACCGGGTTGAACCGGGCTCAAACCGGGTTGAACCGGGCTGAACCCGGTCCAACCGAACCGGACCGGCCTAGACCCTAACGGGTCGGGTCATACCCAACCCAACCCGACCCGGATCCGACCCGCTCCCCCTCACCGCACGAACCCCCGCTCCCCGCGATTTCCGGCCGCCCCGCTCCTCGCTCGACCACGCCTCTGCCTCCCACGCCACGACCCCCTCTCCTCCGCCTCGCCCGGTGCCCACTCCCTCTCCCCTCGCCCTATAAAATCCCCGCCTCCAGCCCCGCCCAAGCCACCGCCGCCCTAGCCTCCAGCCATCGCCGCCCTCGCCCTCGTCCTCGCCCGCTGCCACCGGCCCCTCCTCCTCCGGCGCCGTCCCCGGCCGATCGCCAGCAGCAGCAGCCGCCTCCGGCCGCCAGAGCCCCCCCGGTGACGCCCAGCCCCCACCAGCGCGCTCCGCCGCCTCCGGCGACGCCACCCCGCAGCCCCTCCGCCGTCATTCGGCCGCCCAGTGGTCGAAACCCTAACCCTAACCCTAGCCCCGCCGCCGTGTCGCGCCGCCTCGCGGAATCGCGAATTTTTGCCCTCTGTAGAGCCCTGTTCAGGTAGCCGTTTCTCTCTCCTCGTTGTCCCGTTTCCTATTCCGTCTGCTGTGAAGCGAACCCTGCGTGACCCTCTCGATACCCGTGCAACCCGCTCGGTGTGTCGCGTCCTGTGGCGATCGTAAACTACGACCCAACATCAGAAAAATTAACACCCTGTTTCTTCCCGGAACTGAGTGCGCCCCGCTAAACGGGATGACTTGGTCGCGTGAAGACTTCACCGAAAGGTGCGCGCCATTAATACGGACGTGTGGGATTTCGCTGAAGTTGATTTGGATGTGCGTGCACACCGGAATCAACGCGTATCCGTCGACAACGCCCCGTATCGGCCCCGTTTTGGAACTCGTTGTAATTTCGTGTACACACGTCATATCAAAACGAAACTTGCGCCATCGGACTCGTAGCAATACGTTGGTCCTGTGACCCAAGTTTGGTTCGATTCTGAGAACGTTGACAAAATCGCGTATCGTGGGCCCCACGGCTCCACTTGACGGGCGATTTTGTGATCGGCTCATCGGAATCCAATTATGGAAATTTTTGTTGGGTTCGTATCATCGTTCTGGACTTTTGACACTAAGTTTGACGAATTTAGAGAATATTGTCCCTGATACATTTTTCGGTGCGAAGCGGGACACATGTGGACCCCGCTTAGACCAGAAACTGTCACTTTTGCCCTTGTATCCAAATTGGACTCAAGGACAGACAATTCTAGCTATTTGATATCTTCTGAGCATGATGTTAATGTTTGTTTCAGCATCCGGAGACGTTTCTGGAGATTTTACGAGTACCAGAATAGGAGTTGGAAATCAAACACCAGGCAAATGTACCTTGCCAACCTTGCAGTTCTTGTTACATATTATTTCCTTGAGTTATTTATATGTTGTATATGCTTAACCTAGGACCGTGTGACATTGCTTAGCGTCCGATTAATATTCGGGTGCCAACACCGTACGCGGAGTTGTGTAACGTCACCTAGTGATGGATATCAAAACCCTTTACATTCTCGTGCTTGCATCATCAAGTACGTCATCCCCAGGACACCTGACACTATTTATTAGACAGAATATTCCTGAGATATGCATGGTGATTCTGTATAGGTTACACGATTCATGACATAGATATTGCATGCTTAGCTATTATTGTGACTTGTTGCATTAGATATGATCCTGCGTGACATGGACATGAGACGTCGTGGACATGAGACGTGTGATTACATTGGGTGGGGAGAGACACACAGGCTACATGCTGATTTATATATTTATTTATTGTGAGGCCTCAGACTCTACATCAGAGCTAGGCACTCTACTAGTGATATCTCTACTACCGGCTCCCCGACACCGAGCTTGTAGTGGTCTCAGCCTGAGTTCTAGTGATGCTCTCATATTGCATATCACTTAGCTGGTTATATAGTTTACCCTATTGATTCATTTATTGCTGCACTGTATTTATTTTGGCTTGAGTTATTTTGTACCTTGTTATGTCCCCTGAGGACCTGGATCTTGATTATGTCCCCAGGATTAGCAGACGAGATCTACCCCGAGGTATACGGGACAGGAGCATTAGCAGAAGCAGGAACAGTAGCAGGCACTGGAGCAGTACCAGATCTAGAAGACAAGGTGATAGCCGAGGATTTCTCCTGAGTATATGTCTTATCCATACTCAGTATATGCAGTTGTTATCTTATTTCTTGACTATTGTATCAGACTCATTATCGGGTTGTTCCCCGAGTTATGTTTATTGAGATTTGATATTGCACTATGTTTCTGATATTGATGTATTCATTTCTGTGGATGAGATTAGTATATTAAACCTTTATTGTTGTACTACAGCTTAAATACATACTGATGGGACCATTAAATTGGGTTTGCCCATCAGTGTATGCTGCTGGCCATTGACACGTGTCTAGTCCCTCGATATTTTGGGACTGGGGCGTGACAGATAATTTTATAATAAATTCATATTTAATTTTTTCAATAATTTTTTTACGCACATGCACATTACTAGTGTATATCCACGCAAGAATGTCTAATTACATGTACTAGTGTATATGTACGTGTGTTACAGGTATTTTATAGATTACTAGTAATGTGCACATACATTGCACATGCGTAAAAAAATTATAATAGATTATAAATATTATCATCCATAGGAATTAAACTTAGACAACCAAGGAAAATATATTCTACCTTAACCACTTGAGTTATAATTGTTTAGTTATAAGTAAATCATATTATATAGTTAAATAATTAGTTAATTTTTAAAATAATTAATAGGGTATTTACAAACGGCTTAGACGGCTCAATTTTTAGTCATTTTCAAGCCACATTATATTAGTATATAGGATAATTAGGAAGATTAAAAGATAGTTGTTGTAATTATTATAATATTTATTAAGATTATTTAGGAAGACTAAAAGACTCTTATTATAATTACCTAATTGTCTCTATCAATTTAATGAACAATATTATTTGATAAACATATGCAAGGGTATATTTGAAAAAAAAGTTCCACGGTAGAGCTGAACTTTCCCATCATATAATAATATAGATAGATTATATAGTAGTATAGATAAACATATGTAGGAGTATATTCGGGAAAAAAAAGTTCCACGGTGAAAGAGAACTTTTTTCCATCATATAGTACTCTCTCTCTCTCTCTCTCTCTCTCTCTCTCTCTCTCGGCTATGGAATATGGGCGGGTAGGTGCGGGGTTCGATCCACACCTAAGGGATATATATATATATATCCCTTAGGTGTGGATCGAACCCCGCACCTACCCGCCCATATTCCATAGCCTTACCTATATATATATATATATATATATATATATATATATATATATATATATATATATATATATATATATATATATATATATATAATTTATTATTTATTATTATTGTGAGACCCGTCTTACAGTATCTGTATTGGTATATTGATACGTATTTTATATTATATGTAATGCGTTTTATTGGATCTCGTGGAATACCAAAATTTTCTCAGAATTGGAACAAGGAGGTGCAGTTACCCCGGGTTGTCTGCGAGTTCCCAGACTTATTTTTCGACGAGCTTCCAGGCATGTCACTAGATCGAGACGTGGAGTTCTACATCGATCATATTCCAGGGGCAGAGCCAGTTTCGAAAAGAGTCTACAGGATGTCACTATCAAAGTTGGAGATTTTGTACTAGATGATTGAGGAGTTGAGGACCAAGGGATTCATTCGTGCTAGTGGATCATCTTGGGGAGCCCCATTACTTCTTCTTAAAAAGAAGGATGGTTCGTCGCATTTATGTGTTGATTATCGTACCTTAAATGCAGTGACCATTAAGAACAAGTATCCCTTGCCAGGATTGATGACTTGTTTGATCAGCTCAGCGGAACAGCTGTATTTTCTAAGATCGATTTGTGGTCTGTGTATCATCATATCAGAGTCAGAGAGTAGGATATATCCAAGACATCGTTCAGATCTAGATATGGCCATTGGGAGTTTCTTGTTATGCCATTTGGAGCGACCAATGCGCCAGCGATATTTATGGATCTCATGAATCGCATCTTCATGCTTTACCTAAACCAGTTTATGATAATGTTTATTATTGATATCCTGGTCTACAGTCGGACTGAGGCAAAGCATGCGTGACACCTTCACATAGTACTTCAGACTCTTCGGGAAAATCAGTTATATGCGAGGTTCAGCAAGTACGATTTTTGGCTAGATCATATCTCATCCATGGGTCACATCATTTCCGGTGGAGGCATAGAGGTGGATCCCAAGAAGGTGGAGGCTATCGAGAGTTGGCTAGTACCTAGTACAGTTTTGGAGGTGCTGTCACGGCCCGCACCCGATATAGGGGCACGAGTACGTGGGTACGTCCAGCCTACACCGCAGCATCGGCGGTAGAACGCTGTCTAGGTCACAATACTATCTAATCAATCTCACACGAAGATCCAACTCCATAAGAAGACACAAATATCACAATATAATATGGAATACTCAATCACAGAAACTAAAGCATGATGAGATATCGAAGAAAATAAATGAAATACAACACAAGTCTAAACAACAAAAATAGTCTAACCTGCAAACAATAACATCCAAATCTCCAAGTGTGCCGGAAACAAGTCCTCTAAGTCGCAGTCTGGAAAAATATTTTCAGTCAGGATGGAGCGAAGTACAAGCACTAACAGCAGTTCCATGTATATTGACAAAACTATAATACAGTATAAAAAAATACAAGATGGATATAAATAGTGGCAATAAGAAATACTGGTGAAATGAAGTACTGAAAATAAGAAATACTGGAGCATATATCATCATCAATGGTACAACTAGCAAAGAACAGAAAATATAAGTACATGCTAGAACAATGAACTAGAATATAAGTGAATACTAGAACAATAACTAGAACATAGAGAAATGCTAGATCAATAAACTAGAATACATGTATAGACTAACTAGCTAAGTGTGTGAAACATCAGTATATCATGTGATCGACTAGGGACTGATCAGGCTTGCTATGTATGATTAGCTATGATTCATGTAAGGTCAGGCTAACCATCCAGTTAGCTATAATGCGAGCAATAGTCAGGCTAATCATACATAACAGGCTATACGACATGTAATGGTCAGGCTGCACCAACGTGAGGTGTGGGTGAGCTATGATTCATGTAGAGTTGGGTATGATCACATAATCTACTAATATCTTTCCGTCCCCAGCTAGCACGATGGATTCCAATCACGACTCCTCGTGACAGGTCTCAATGATGCCAACTCGTGTATCCATAGTGTCATAATCAAGTATGCTATACAACTAGAATCATAGAGATGATCAACATAATAAAAAATGTCAGAGAATGTACTCGCCTGTGGTCCTCTGCTGGCAATACCAATGTCCTGTTTCTGAGGTCTTGTCTAAATAGTCCAACAGTCCTATAGACATCATTAATAATACTACATCATCAGTCATTACACTAACACACAATCATAATACACTGAACTCAGAGACTACGCTAGGGTGACACTGGTCAACTAACAGGGTTAAGTGTGCGTCTAACTGTACGGATGTCACGTCTTCAAATGTTGTGCATAATCGAACAGTCAACTCACTAACACATGTCTAAGCCAGTACGTTGGTGTACACAAGGCAGACAGTTCACTAATACTCAGGGTCACATAGTCAGATGTGAATACGGGATATCCATAATTAACCTAGGGTTATACAGTATATATATATATATATACAATCATAACTAGTATTAGCATTTAATTTCCACCCAATATATATATACCAATTTAATTATTATACACATACGCGTACACATACACACACTAGTCATTAGGTTCACCGACACAGGGTCCTATGTCAACTAAACTGTCATGAAGCAACTCTAATCCTAATTAATATTCATATATGCACACACACATAATCATGAATGAAGGCAAGTCGAACCTGCGCATTAGCGTGTACGTACACGTGCACGGGATCGAGGGTGACGGCTGCAGGTCATCTTCAGCGAGGTGGGACGGGTCAACGATGACGACGATGATGATGATGATGATGATGGTGATGAAGGAAGGGGCAGGGTCGTTGCTCCGGGGTCGTGCTAGGCGGAGAAGAAGGTCCGGCGAGGTCGTGGTGGTGATGTTCAGGCGGGGCTACTGTGGTCCAGTCGGCGGAGGACGGGGCGGGTGTAGGCTGTGAACGGAGAAGAAGACATGGTGGGCGATGGGAGTTCGTCTAGGTCGGAATGGAAGTGGTGACGTGGGCTGGTGATGGAGTCGACTGGGTGTTCAGGCGAGGAGGTTGGGAAGTCGTGGTGGTGAAGAGGCAGGGCTCGTCAAGTTGCACGGCGGTGAGGGTGTCGACTGGGTGCGGGTTGGCCACGAGTCGACTGCTGCCGGGTCGTTCGGTATGACGGGTCGACGAGGCTGATGTTGAGGGGAAGTCGGGATGTTCGGGGGCATTCAGACGAGGTCTGGGCTAAGGTGGGTTGGGCCGTGCTGTCGAGGGGAGGTTGATGACAACGGGGTTGTTGATGGAGGAGGACGGCGGGGTAAGACGGGTAGTGTTCAGCGGGTGACGGTGGTGTATACGTTAATGGTGGTGCAGTCGGGTGCTCCGGTGGAGGTCGACGGATGGTGGGAGGTGTTCAGTCGAGATGGCCGGAGGATGACCGAAGATGAGGGTCGGAATGAAGGTTAGGGTTAGCTTCAGGGTTTAGGTTTAAGTTATTATGATGTAGGTGGTGATGGAAATAATGGAGGAGTTTTACATGTAGGAGAGAGAGGGTTGATGGTGATGCTAGCCTAGGGATTAGGGCCAGCCATGTGTGCCTTGGGATGGGATTGGCATTGGAAAAGGGGTTAGGATGAGGGATTACATATATGATGGTGTGTGTGTGGTGAGGATGGTATTATATTTGAATGAGGGGTCAAGATTAAACATGAAAGGAGAGGGTACAAACAAAAAGGGGAGAGAGGAAGAGAGTGGACCGGTCAATGAGGGAGGGGTTGTTTTCTTCATGTGCCTTGACCAATAAGATGGTGACACCTCATTACATTTTTCATAAAAGTCCTCAACAATTGAAAAATTGTACAGAAAAATAGAAATTGGGATTGGATGAGAGAAAATACCATGTTTAGTGTGATATAGTGGCTAAAAAGGATGTGTAGTGTTTAGTATAAGTCTTGAGGGTGTAAATGGTGGTTTAGTTTGGTGTTGGGTTTAGTTTTGGGTTAAGTTGGGTCCTTACACCAATTTAATTAAAATTGATGTAAATGGTGTTCTAAAATTAATTGAAAGTACATGGGATTAAAATTAGGTGGGACACAAGTATCATGGACGTAGAAGACTCAGAATAGAATATTATCATAATTTGGGTTGCACAAAATGGGTCAAGATTGTGTCTCCAATTTTGATTGGAACGCACAAAGATATAAAGTTGGATTTATTTAGAATTTAAAAATAATGTCTGCGAAAAATATTGTGCGACTAAAATAAAGCACAAGAGAGCATGTTTATGAGTTACACAAAGGTCAGAATGGAAGACGGGCACGTCTAGGACAAGGGTGTAAAATTTGTTAGAAGGTAAAAGCTACTGTAGCGCTCCCAATATCGAAGCAACGTTAAGGTACAATAATCAACTAAAATCACAATAATAAATATAATCCCCAATATTTAATTCCCCAAATGCTAATTAAATCCATAATACTATAATTTGGTCAGGGGCTCATCTAGTGGGCTTCTAGGTCTAGTCCACTAACCCATGCATTAAAGAATACTATATAAATAATATATATACACACACATATCATGCAATTATTTAAAATAAATACATACAATACTTATAATAAATAAAAATATCAAAATTACCCCTATTTTAGAATGTGGTAGTGACATGTGTGCAGTTTTCTGGAATTAGCAGACTACTACAGACGGTTGGTGGCAGACTTTGCTAGGATTTTCGCACCCTTGACACGGCTGACGTGTAAGGACGTGTGCTTCGAGTGGTCAGATGCTTGTCAAGTTTCTTTCGAGAAGCTCAAGCGGAGTTTGATTTTGGCTCATATTTTGACACTTCCTGTTGGACCACAAGGGTTCACAGTTTACTACAACGCATCAGGCATTGGACTAGGGTGTGTCGTTATGCAACATGGTAGGGTTATTGCTTATGCATCTTGGCAGCTTCGAGACTATGAGAAGAACTACCCGACCCATGATTTAGAGTTAGCTGCAGTGGTATTTGCACTCATGCTCTAGAGACATTATATGTATGGTGAGCTGGTAGAGATCTTCACAGATCATAAGAGCTTGAGGTATGTGTTCACATAGAGGGACCTCAAGATATGGCAGAGGAGTTGGTTGGAGTTACTAACAGATTACGATATTGATCTTCAGTACCATCCAGGGAAGGCCAACATCGTTGTAGATGCCTTGAGCATGAGAGCATGAGCCTACTTCTTGACGGATCAACATCACATCCTAGAAGATCTTTAGGAGATGGACATAGATGTGGTGTTACCTAATGATACGGGCTTGATGGCAGGGTTACAGGTCAAGTCTACTATAGTTGAGAGGATCAGGGCAGCACAGTCAGGTGATGCCAGGCTTCAGCGACTCAGGATAAAGTGTGAGGCAGGACGTCAAGCAGAGCTGGGCGTTCACGAGGATGGGACTTTCAAGTTCGGGAGTCGACTTTGTGTGACGAATGGAGATATCTGGTACGAGATTATGTCAGAAGCCCACAGTTCTCAGTATTCCATTCATTCAAGGGGGAGAAAGATGTACCATGATATTCGATATCACTTCTGGTGGAATGGGATGAAGAGAGAGATAGCACGGTTTATCTCTCGGTGTTTAGTCTGTCAGTAGGTTAAGGCTGAACATCAAAGACTAGCCGTGTTACTTCAGCCTTTGCCGATTCTGGAGTGGAGATGGGAGCATATTACTATTGACTTTGTAACTTGTCTTCCTAGATCCCCTACTGGTAGAGATGTCATTTGGGTGATAGTAGATCGGCTTACAAATGTTGCTAACTTTTTACTATTCAGAGTTGATCAGTCTACTGAGCAGCTAGCAGAGATGTATATGAGGCAGATAATCAAACTGCATAGAGTACCAGTTAGCATCATCTAGGACAGGGATTCCAGATTTACTTCTCATTTCTGGCAGATCCTTCAGCAGAGTTTAGGCACTCGTCTGAGGCCCAGTTCAACTTATCATCCGCAAACAGATGGTCAGTCGGAGTGTACGATTCAGACCTTAGAAGATATGTATCATACCCCAGTCCCAAAATATCGAGGGACTAGCCACGTGGCAATGGCCAACAATACACTCCAATGGGCAAACCCAATTTAGTGGACCCGTTAGAGTGTACTTAAGCTGTAAAACAAATATAATGGTCTGCGATACATGTCACAGTCTAATTCTAATCTCATCCACAGAAGGTAATCATATTTCAAATATCAGACTAATCAAAAAATATAATCTAACAAGTCTCAATAAAAAGTAATTTTGGGGAACAACCCAAAAATAAGTTTAGTACAGTAATCCAAGAGACAGGAAATAGAGTATCTAAAAACAGATATAACTGAGTATATAACGAATTCTCAGGAGAAAACTTCTAGTACCACCTCGTCCTCTGATGCTGGTACTGCTCCAGTATATGCCCCTGTCCTATATACCTCGGGGTAGATCTCCTCTGCTATACCTGGGGACATAATCCGGATCCAAGTCCTCAGGGGACATAGCAAGGTACAAGAATAACTCAAGCCAAATAAAATGCAGTATATAAAAATAAATATCAATAGGGCAAACTATGTAACCAGCTATGTGATATGCAAATGAGAGCATCACTAGTACTCAGGCTGAGACTACTACAAGCTCTGTGTCGGGGAGCCGGTAGCAGTAATATCACGTAATGGGCCTAGCTCTGATATAGAGGCTAAAGCACCGCAATAATAATTATATATATGTAATCAGCCTGTAGCCTGTGTGTCTCTCCCCACCCAATGTAATCACACGTCATGTCTACGATGTCTCATGTCCATAACACGCAAGATTATGACCTCTAGCTAGTACAGCGAGTCATAATAATATATATATATATGCAAGATCTATGTCACGAATCATGTAAGCCTATACAGAATTACCATGAATAACTCAGAAAAGATTATGTCTCATGAATAGTATCAAGTGTCCTATGGTATGACATACTTGATAAAGCAAGCACGAAAATATAGGATCGGGTTATCAACTTTCTAAGTAACGTTACACGACTCCGTGTACGACGTCGACACCTGAATATTATTCGGACGTTAAGCAACGTCTCATGGTCCTAGGTTGAATATGTACATCACAACAATATATATATATATAGAAAGAACTCAAGCAAATAATATAACAGAAACTACTGCAAGTTGGCAAGGTATACTTGCCTGGGGTTTAAACTCCTTCAGTTGCTCCGGTAACAGCAAAATCTTTAGGTACACCTCCAAATGCTGAAATAAACATTACTATCACTCTCAGAAGACATAAAATATCTAGGATTGACTACCCATAATTTCAATTTGGATACAGGGGCAGAGTGGACAGTTTCTGGTTCAAAACGGGGTCCATATGTGGCCCCCTTTGCACCAAAAAATATATTGAAGAAAAAGTTCTCCAAATTCATCAAACTTAGTCTCTACAAGTCTAGAATGACGATACAAACCCAACAGAATATCTAGAAGTGGATTTCGATAAGCCGGTCACAAAAACATCCGTCATGTGGAACCGCAGGGCCCACAAAATGATGTTTCGTCAACGTTCTCAGAATTGAACAAAACTTGGGTCACAAGACCAGAGTAACGCTGCGAATCCGATGGCATAAGTTTTGTTGCGAAATGACAAGTACACATGAAGTTACAGCGAGTGTCAGAACGGCCCGATACGGGGTACTTTCGACGGATACGCGTTGATTCCGGTGTGCACGCACATCCAAATCAACTTACGTGAAATTCTACACGTTCGCATTGACGATACGCACCCTTTGATGCA
Organism: Iris macrosiphon; assembly: GCA_036927795.1. Classification (NCBI taxonomy): domain Eukaryota; kingdom Viridiplantae; phylum Streptophyta; class Magnoliopsida; order Asparagales; family Iridaceae; genus Iris; species Iris macrosiphon. Next base: position 95,596,247 of record JAYESA010000008.1, read on the forward strand.
ATTTACACATGACAAAGTAGCCTCGTTTAGCGGGATGCACCCAGTTTCAGAAAAATTTGGGTTTTGAAAACCAAGTTTTTGGTCAACTTTACCTGCGAATAAAATACAACTTACAAAAAATTAAAATAAACTAATTAATGAGATTCAATCTCGGTTATGTTGTCTAATTTACTGTTAAAGTAAAATTTAAAAATATTAACTATGTTGAAAGAAAAATGGCTATGAACATGGGGATATGGGACAGTTTTCTGAACTATAAATTGGGTCTTTTTTTCTGTTTTGCGTCACAATTTACGACCGACACAGGACACGATACCCCGAACTAATTATACAGGGTTCGAGAGGGTCATGCTGCGATCACAACGTAATAGGCCGATCAAAAATTGATGCAACGAGGAGAAAGTTAACTCACTCGAAACAGGGGTCGGTCGGATGTGCTGCGCGTGGACGGTGGCAGGCGGCGGTGGTCGATCGACGGCGGCTGTTGTGATGGCAGGGTCGACGGCGTCGTCGGGGTGGCCGGAGTCGTCGGGGTGATGGTGTGACCGGAGTCGACGGGTGAGTCAAAGTGGTGATGGCGGTGGTTGATGATGTTGGTGGGGGTTTATATAGGGGTTGTGGCCGCGACGATTACAGGAAGGTGGACCGGAGAGGTCGCCAGGGGTTTTGGAATGAGAGGGGGGGCTCGTGCGGCTGTTGGGAGAGTGGGTGTCTACTATAGCAGTGTGTCGGGTATGGGTTAGCGGGTAGCAGGTTCGGATATGGATCTAAATCTAATAGGGTGGGGTTGGTTCGGTTGGGTTCAGTTTGGTTTGGTTTGGTTCGGTTCAAGTCTGGTTCGGTCTGGTTTATCTAAAAATAATACTTTTTAGCTATTTAAAAAATAATTTTTAAGCCCAATAAATTTTAGAAAAATTACACAACATCATATTATTAATTATACACTCAAAAATATAATTTTTGCAATATTTTAAAACTTAATTTAATACACAAAAATATTAATCCCTAAAGAATATTTATTATAATTAATTAAAAATACAGAAAAATCTCGAAAAAACATAATTAAATTTCTAAAAAAATTCGGGTGTTTACAATATGCTTCGATCATATACACTGGACTACCATTCATGGGAGGATCACTTTCACTTAGTAGAGTTCTCCTACAACAACAGCTTCTAGAGGAGTATTCAGATGTACCCTTTGGGGCGTTGTATGGTAGAAGATGGAGATCACCATTAGCTTGGGATGATATTGGCGAGTGGCAGATGCTTGGTCCCGAGATGATAGCGCAAGCAGTTGAGGTTATCAGACGTATTAGAGAGCATCTCATAGTAGCTCAGGATCGTCAGCGTCATTGGACAGATTCACATCGACGATATCTTGAGTTCTTTATCGGCGACCATTTTTTTTTAGGATTTTGCCTACCCATGGAGTTATCAGATTCAGAGTACAAAAAAAGCTTAGTTCTAGATTTATTGGTCCGTTTGATATTCTCGAGGGCGTAGGAGATGTCTCCTATAGACTAGATCTTCCACCATCGCTTCGTGAGGTACATGATGTCTTCCATGTATCTTAGTTGCATTGGTATATTCCGCATTCGAGCCATGTTCTAGATTATTCGGAGTTGGTCGTTGGTACTGACCTATTGTATGAGGAGAGGTCCGTATCCATTTTGGACCGGAGGGAGAAGGTTCTCAAGAACTAGATTATCCGACTAGTTTAAGTTTCTTGGGGTCATCACTCACCGGGTAAGTCAAAGTGGGAGCACGAGGACGATATTTGTGCTCATTACCCACATCTATTCAATTCAGGAGGTATACTTATTCGTGTCCTCCGTATCTCATCCTAGCTTGTATATAATTTTTTGTTTGGTATGGCTAGTAGTTGCTTTTATATTCCTTGTTCCATTTACTTGCCTGGATTTTATTATTGGATTTAAAGCCTTACTGAAATTCCGATGACGAATTTTTTTAAGGAGGGAGGAGTTGTGAGAACCGTCTCACAGTATTTGTATTGGTATATGGATACGTATTTTATATTATATGTACTATATTTTATTGGATCTCGTAGAATCTCAGAATTTTCTCAGAATTGGAACTTTACTACCTGACCGGCATACCTGCGGTATATTCCGGCATACCGGTGGCATACCGTTCGACAAATATTTGTTTTCCTTTTGAGATATTTTTGAGATATTTTTGTGATATATTTTCGTGTATAGTGTTCGATACTTTCTATTATCCATTGGTTTCTTAGTTTTGTTTTGAGTGGTCGAGATTGATTTAACTCGTGACATGGATCACTGATGAGGCAGATCGGACGATTACAATTAAATCACCTTTTATATATATATGAATTAATTTTCTCACTCCTTTCTCTTTTCTTTATTTCTTCACTTCTTTATTTTCTCTTTTTTTGTGAGAGCTAGGTGCTTGGTCTTGAGGTCTAAGAGTATGATTTCAAAATCTCTCTTGGTGGTGGAGTTGAAGGTTAAGGCTGGAAGTGTCACGCCCCAGTTCCAAAATACCAAGGGACTAGCCACGTGGCAATGGCTAGCAGGACAACTCCAATGGGCAAACCCAATTTAATGGACCCGTTAGAGTGCACTTAAGTTGTAATACATAAAAATGGTCTACAAATACAAGTCACAGTTTATATATCTAATCTCATCCACAATAAGTAACGAAATCACAAAGAGACAAGTCCAGTCACAATAATATAAAATAATCTGTCCAATCAAAGCAATATAAATAATGTCACGGAGAACAACCCGTCATCAAAATAAAAAGGAAAATAATCCAAGTACAATATCCAAAAGTCACTACAAGATCAAATATCCAAGAACACTAAGCATAAATAATGAATGGTAAGAATACTGTGTGCTCAAGAGAAATCCTCCGGAACAACCTCGTCCTCTATAACCTGTACGTCTCCAATAGTAGCTCTTGTCCCGTAAATCTTGGGATAGCTCTCATCGTCTACACCTAGGGACATAATCTGGATCCAGGTCCTCAGGGGACATAGCAAGGTACAATAAATACTCAAGCCAAATAAAATGCAGCAAGTAAATATAAATAGATCCTCAGGGCAAGCTATGTAACCAGCTAAGTGAAATACAAATAAGAGCATCACTAGTACTCAGGCTGAGACCATTACAGGATCAGTGTCGAGGAGCCCATAGCAGCAAGTAGTATCACGACTCCAGTATATGTGCCAAAGATCTGAGCCAGAGTCTAAGGCACCTCCAGTAGTATATATATAAATAATCAACCTGTAGCCTGTGTGTCTCTCCCCACCCAATATAATCTCATATCTCATGTCTATGACGTCTCATGTCCATAACACGCAAGATCATGACCTCTAGCTAGTACAACGAGTCATAATAATATCCATGTAATATGCAAGTCTCATTTCACGAATCCTGTTAGCCTATACAGAATCACCATGAATAACTCAGAAAAGATTATGTCACATAAAATAGTGTCAAGTTTTCTATGGTATGGCGTACTTGGTAAAGCAAGCACGTAAAAATAGGATCGTGAAATTAACTCTCTAGGTGACGTTGCACGACTCCGCGTACGACGTCGATACCCAAATCTTGTTTGGACGCTAAGAAACGTCTCACGGTCCTAGGTTGAACATGATACATCACAGAAGAATATATAATAAAAGAACACAAGCAAGTAATATAACAGGATCTCTGCAGGTTTGGCAAGGTACACTTACCTGGGTTCTGAACTCCGTCAACTGCTCCTAGGAAAGTAGAATCTGCACGTACACCTCCGGATGCTGAAACAAACATCACCAATATTTTCAGAATAGTTAAAATAGCTAGAATTGACTACCCATAAGTCCAATTTAGATACAGGGGCAAAATTGACAATTTTGGGTCAAAGCGGGATCCACATGTGGCCCACTACGTACCGAAAAATGAATCAAAGACAAAGTTCTCCAAATTTGTCTCACTCAGTGTCTACGAGTCCAGAATGACGATACGAACCCAACAGAACATCCATAACTGGATTTCGATGAGCCGATCACGAAGTTGCCCATCATATGGAACCATGGGGCCCACAAAATGATGTTTCGTCAACGTTCTCAGAATTGAACCAAACTTGGGTCATAGGACCAGCGTAATACTGCGAATCCGATGACGTAAGTTTTGATGTGGAACGACAAGAACACACAAAGTTATGGCGAGTGTCAGAAAAGGCCGATACGGTATTTTTTGGCAAATACGCGTTGATTCCTGTGTGTACGCACATCCAAATCAAGTTTTACGAAAGCCCACACGTCCGCGTTGACGATACGCGACTTTCGGTGCAACTCGCATACGACGAAGTTGTCTCGTTTGGCGGAACGTACCCTGTATCGCAAGATTTTGGGTGTTTTAAAAATAAGTTTTTGGTCATTTTGGAACAAGAATAATTTAACCATTATAGCAAACTAATAAAAACTAAAAGAACAGTAAAAATCTTGGTTATATTATGAAGAAATCTCTTTAATTATATTTTGAAAATAATTAACGAGATGGTAGAAAATTGGACATAAACATGGAGGTTTGGATCAAAATTCTGAACTGTTTCCGAACAGTTTTTCAGCCAACTTTCGGTCAATTTTTTGATCAAACCGGGATGCCTAAATTTGTTCCACTTGAAAGGAATCCTAGAGGGTTAGGTTGTGAACATACCAGCGAAGACGAGACGCAAATCGGACGAGCAAGAAGGGCGGAGACTGCGCGCGAAGGAGGGGCCGCTGCTGCTGTGTGTGCGCATGGGACAGGGCGGACGGCGGTGCGGTCGGCGCAGGACGCGACGGTGCGGGCGGCGGTCGGAGGTCGGCCGGAGGCGGCGGTGATGGTAGAGGGTAGTGTTGGCGATGGTGGAGGTATGATTAGGTTAGGGTTAGGGTTTTGTATATATATATATATATATATATATATATATATATATATATATATATATATATATATATATATATATATATAAGAGAAGGGGGGGCGTTCCCTATACGTGGAAAATGGGGGGTTTAAGTTGAATTGGGTTTGGGTTTTAGTTAAGTTAGTGGGTTAATGGGTTAGTTTGTTAATGGGTAGGGTTAGGTTTAATTTCTATTTTTTTTTCTTTTGGTTTTATTTCTTTTATTAATTCAATAATTAAACACAAAAATTTTTCAAAAATAGTTAGGCACTTGGAAAAATTCTAAAAAATTTATATCTCCTCCAATAAATAATCTACCACCAATTTATATTAATTAACCAATTTATTTAATAAATATTAATAAATATTAAAAATAATTAAATAAATCTATAAACTTTATTTTTTACATAATATTAAATTGGGAGCATGCAGGGGGTTCGAATAACGCAACTCGAGGGTCATGTGCGTAATAGGACCAGTTAAGCTTATAGCATTAACTTAGTTGGGATCAATGGGGTGGTATGGCGTGTTAAAGTTGTACGCCACGACTAAATGGTTAATTAATCATCATTTTCTCGTAATTGTGTCGCGAAAGTTGTACGACCAAAACAAGGCATGGGATTGCGAATTTATGAGGGACAGTCATGGCAGGAGCCTAATTTGACTAGTCTAAGTCGAGCATGCTAGGTTGGTTGAAAGGGAAAGACTAGTATTGTACTCAAGATCTTAAAACCATGGTGGTTGGTTTCCAAAGTTTGATTAAATTATTAAATAAATATTAAAATAAAAAATAATTATTAATTACCGAACTAACCCTATATAAAAATCAGGGTGCTCACAATTTACCCACCTTAAAAGAATTGCGTCCTCGCAATTAAGAAAAAAAAACATAACCGGTCAGGAAATGTTTGCTCTAGAAGAGATGACACGATTGCAAGACATTTGTTGAAGCATGACACAAAGGATAAGGAACCATGAACAAGAAAAAAAATTTGAGAGGAAGGGTGAGGGTTTTATTCAAGCAGAACACGTAGGGAAGCAATAAAAACTTCTTCTAGGCAATGGAAGATAAGTAACTCAAGAGTAAAGGAGTCTGATTAGAGCGAGGATCAACTTCAACTTATGAAAACTTGGATACCACTTACATATTACTAATCTAGACTAACAAGTTTATGCTAACATAATACTAGGTATAGGCTAGGGAATGGAACTAAGGGAAGCAATAAAAACTTCTCCTAGGCAATGAGAGATAAGTAACTCAAGAGTAAAGAAGTCTGATTAGAGCGAGGATCAACTTCAACTTATTAAAACTTGGGTACCACTTACATATTACTAATCTAGACTAACAAGTTTATGCTAACATAATACTAGGTATAGGCTATAGAATGGAACTAACAAGCACATGCTAAAGTATTACTAGGAATATTCGTTACTATAGTTGGCTATGATAAAACTAAATCTTATCCATATTCGCTACTCCTCGAGTCTGTGCCTCCTCCACTATCATCGCAAAAGCCTGACCAAGTCCCTGTGGTGGTGCCCTCTGTTGTTGCTGGGTCTGCTGGAAGAGTGCTGCCTGTGATGCCAAGGGTGGCCTCGACTGATATCTTCTTGGTACTGGTGGTCTGAATCCTCCATCTTCCGTCTGTGATGCTCCTGGTGCTGGATAAGATGGTAGATGTGGCTGCTGGACTGGCTCTGATGCTGGTAAAGCTAGTCGGTGAACCATTGGTGTTCCTCCCCGGCGCTTAGGACAATCCCTGGCTGAATGCTGACTAGATCCGCAAGCTAAACATAATTCCAATTTGTGTCTGCACTCTCTCTCAATATGGCCTACCTTGCCACAGTAGTGACAAGTAGGAAGGGATGGGGCTCGTGATGCTGCTCTCTGTGGTGGACTCATCTGGGGTCACTTTGCAGGCTCCTCGTGTGGTGCTCGAGCTGGTACTAATGTGTCGCTCAAGCCCTCTCTCTCGAAATAGTAAAAGCGTACAAAGTGTCTACATTTATGGAATAATACATATACGATATTCCAATATTATGTCTTGTATATGTGCTTCAGTTTCGGACCCAATGCTCCAAGGCTCCAGAGTGAACTTCACACCTTAGCACGCACGAAGGGGTTTTTTGCATCGAACGAGGTTCTCCCACACCCTACAAGCAATCTGGTAGATTATCAGTACATGAATGCATTGGTGGGGAGGCTTCTCGCCCGCTCGATAAATCTAAATACGTTATATAGGTTCTGTGTACCATATATTAAGTTATCTTTTTGGTCTTGTCTTAGGATCAGTTTATGGCAATAATGTAAAGCCTAACTCGTGTGGCAGTGCGTCGTATGATATATGAGTAATACGGCGAGACTTACCAACTTACCATTCGTCCTTCCCTGTCCAATGATAAAACTAAGTTAAACTAAGCAGGCCATATATAATAAAATTTAGGGGAAATAACATAAGCAAACACAACTGTCGTGAGCGAGGTTCTGTTTCAGGTGCACGGGTTATACGGATTATCCAGAAGTGTTGCAGAAAATGTTCAAGTGTCTTACACTCATATCGTTTAGGTGATTCCGATTACTGGATGCAATGCAATGACTCACATGCAAATTTTTGCTAAGCGAGGATGACTTATCTATATGAAAAGGAGTCGCTGACATAGCCATAAATTATGAGTTATAATTACGGGACGAAAATGGTATGCAACGCAGGTGGTGAGCCCCGCTACATGCCATTTCTTCCTCCAACAGACGATTATTTAGTCTAAGAGTGAGAATGGCATAAAGGAAGGTTCACAAGGCGCTACACGCCATCCTGCCCGACAAACAGACTAACAGATGTTCCGTCCGGATCGGATCAACTTCAGTGCCCCGAAAATCGTCCGCAGGAACCCATTCAATATCTTGTGCACAAGTTATCCGCGACATGCAAGTCTTGGGTCTTCCAGATTCATAATATGACATGATTATTCTTTATTCTTTTTCTAAACGAGTATTGCTCCACGAGCTATGATTCTTTGCTTTACTTGACATAATTTTCGTTCAGAGTTAAACTTGACTTGATGTATTCTCCTGGTTCGGGAACTACCTTGGCGACCTAACAGTTCCGGATACTTGCAGGTTCATAGTGCACAGAAGGACTATTTTATAGTCTTCTGGCTAACTAGATGCATGCACGATATAGATAGTGTTACTTGATTTTGTGGCATGGATTTGAGTGGCAAACATTGAAATGAGGCAATGATTACAAACTATAGTATAAGCAAGCAAGCATGCATTTGTTGGAGACATAAGCATAAGGAAATATATTGAATAGTCTACCTTAGAACGTAAGTCTAGTCTTTATGTTGCATGGGTCTAAGGGGTCGTACGAGGAGTGAAACCATACAGGGACATTATCGAGCGACATAATCTATGGACGTACAGTATAAACAAGTGAAGCAGTGCACTACAGAGAGTATATAATGATCTACTCGAGGCATAACATGGTCTATTTGCACGAAGCAAAGGTAACATGCGAGGGTCCAAGTTATAAGCTAAATTTTATTTCCATGTTCTAACACAAGCAATACAAGATGGGATTATTCCCTTAGCTAGGTGCGTTGTATTCTTTATTATCATGCAATGGGTGATTCACCTAGCGATTAGCATGTATCGTCCATATTTTAAGTATGCTGGCTAAGCAAAGATAAGTTCATCATAGCCACCTGTCATCCTCATATTTCAATCAAGGGTACTTTGGTAATTTAGCATGGATATTTTTATTTTTAGGATTATTGTATTTAATATTATACATGTGTAATTAATTATTTATTATATTATTTATTGATTGTTAGATGTAGTATTTATTTTGGACTTGTGTAGTGGACCTAACTAATTAAATTAGATGCATGAACTCAACATTTTTTTTGTTTAGATTGAGCCCAATAATTAGGCTCATTCATTAGGAGGATAAATTAATTAGTAAAACCATTAGACTAGAACCTTCCCTCCTTAATTAATTTCCTTATGAAAGGCCCCAAGGGGTAATTTTGATATTTCATACTTGCTTGGGGAAGGGGCTAGGGCCGGCCATATTAGGAGGGAGGAGAGAGAGAGAGAGAGAGAGTCTCTTCTCATTTTTTATTTACAATTAGATCTAGAAATTTCCACTTTCCAATTTCTTCATTCCTTCACTATTCCCTCACAAATTTCTTCTCAAATTTCTTTCCTATTCTTCATTTGAGGCTACTACAATAAGGATCTACAAGAATAAAGCAAGAAGCTACAAGGAGGAGGCCAAGATCTACAAGGAGGAGGCTACATTCTTTATTTAAAAAAATTTATTGGGAATCCATCTCCCAATAGGTATATTTCAGTTTTTTCTCTTTTATTAGACTCTAAATCTGAGATTTAACCATGAAAAAATACTCCACATGCATAGGCTACCCATAGGAATTTGAATTAGGTTCATAGGAGGCCTATGGAGGAAGTTACGTGTATTTTTGTATCAATTTTGGAAGAATTCCGAGATTGGCACATGTGGTATTTGTCAATTGGTCAATTAGATTATTTTGACATATGTTTGATTGTTTGTGACTAGTGGCGTATCCATAATTGGGTACGTGTAGGCCGTATCTCGTCAATTTGGCGATACGGATTATTTTTGGAGGTTTTTCTCTGACACGGGAATTTATGCATGTCACTTCTTGACACGGACATGTAGTTGATCTATTTATTGTTCGTATTATGCATAATTAGTATTCTAGACTTGCTTGTGTCCTTTGGAATATGTTTGGTTGTGTGGTGGAGCCGTATCGCAAGTGTATCGTAGAATAAGTGTGATACGGGTGCGGTGCACTCCACGTGTTTGTTTCATTGCCCTTAATTCTATGTGTGCTTGTATATATATATGTATGATATATTATATGATATATATATGTATGTGAGTATGTATTTATATTATTTGTATAGATGAGATATTGCAGCTAGGTGTGTATAGCTATGTGTCTATGTGTGAGTATATATATATATATATATATATATATATATATATATATATATATATATATATATATATATATATATATATATATACTTATTGATATATATTTAGAGATTGATATATATATTGGTTATATGTGTTGGCAGTATATATGATATGTGTGTGCTATGTGTTTGTATTGTGTGTGAGTGTGTGTCAGTGAGTGAGACTGGCGGTGCACAGCAAACCATCAGTAGGTGAGCAACTGCAACACAGTATCAGAAAGAGTGAAGCCAACTATAGGGAAGCTCGTGCACTCAGGGAGGAAGTAGTATATCAACCACCTCAAGCACATTCCAGCATGAGGGAGCACACTGTGCAGTGGCCAACTGCATAGTGCAGCAGTGTGCACTTCGTGCACAAGCAGCTCGTGCACAGGGTTCTGCAGCAGGAGCAGTGGCAGTTCCTCACTGCAGGGGGCCAGAGGTAGTCCAGCATGCTGCAGTCTAACAGCAAGGTTTAGCTAGGTAGTGTAGCAGACAGTACATAATACGGGGGGAATGTGCAGTTGCAAGTGCAGCAGTATTTCAGCAGAGGCAGTGTGCAGCAATGTAAAGATCTGTAGCCACAATAAGTGGAGCTAGCTGTACAGCAAGTACCTTGAGCCTGTGTAGCAATGCATCAACCATTGAAGAGCACAGTAGCAGTAATAACACAGTATCAGCAGGCAAGGGTATGAGATCAGGGTGTTTAGCTAGGTGAGGATAGTTGTTAGTGTAGTTAGCATAGTTAAATAGTTAGTTAGTTATACACTTGATTAGTTTAATAGTTAGAATGATTAGTATATAGTTTAGCTATATATATATATATATATATATATATATATATATATATATATATATATATATATATATATATATATATGTAAGTTATTGGCTAAGTAACCATATGTAGTATTACATAAGTATTGCATTGTTAAGTTAGTAGATATATGTATTGTATTAGTATATAATATATATCATAGTTAGTATATGTGTTAGCATATAATTTAGTTATATTAGTATAGTCTATGGTATTGTGTATTAGCTATATATTAGCTATATGCATTAGGTTTTGAATCACCTTGGGATATAAGGTAATGTCAAGGTAATGAGTCGATACTCAAGGTATTGGGTTGAGTATCGAGATAGGTGTGTGGTAGTGTGATACGCATTGGTGAAAGACCAAGGTATCCTATTTGTATTAGTTAACTAAGGTATTATATTAAAACTTGCGTATCTTATGATACAGCATTTGGTGTGTCTCATAGTATCTTAGATTAGCTAGTATAGCTTAGTTTTATAATGTGTAGACCTAGTATCCTGTAGTTGGACTCATACAACCTAGAAATAGTCAGTTTGACTTAGAAATGGCTTTATGACCTAGAATTGCATAAGTTTAACTTATTTTTATTCCAAAACCTTGTCTTGATGCAATATACCATATATAGGTCAGTGTGACACCAGCTTGGGCATCGAGAGACACACCTTCCTTAGGACTTCAGGCGAGTATATTTCTCTGTTAGTTTTCAATTCATAATAGTGTATATATATTCATGTTCTAGAACTTTTGTATACTTGATTCTGACACAGTGATTTCACGGACTAGTACTACATAGATCCCGTCAGGAGATGTTATCCCCTACCGTATTCAGCGGGTACTCCTGTACATATATTTCATCGTGTACATTGGGTATTAATTTATATTTTATGTTTACACACTGCTCGTGTTCAGTGTGCTTATTCATGTACACACACTGCTCATATTCAGTGTGATTATATCCGTGTACACCCACTGCTCGTGTTCAGTGGTCATATTCATGTTCGTAACATGTCGTGATTGGATCTATTGGTATTAGTTGGGGATGGGAGAGTAGAAGTTGATTATTTGATCAAAGCCCCATTGTTATTTGTGTACATACCGATTACATACCACACTTGTAATCGACTTACCTTATTGATCATGTTCAACCTAAACCGATCATATAATGAACTTGTATTCTGAGGCACATTAGTTAGATTTCAGTTATTTTTTTATATTACAGATATTCATATTGTTGTTCTCTATTCCAGTATATTACCTGTATCCGCTTGTTCATTTCATGTATATGTTAGTATCTTGTATTTCATTTCTATTATTTATTTTATATGCTCGATTATGTTATTGAAACTGCTTTCAGAGGTATGTACTTTGCTCCAATCTTGACTGGATATATTTTTTTAGATGATTGGCTCATAGATCAGTGTCCCATATTCTACAGACCACATGAGGGACTACCTATAGAGGATAGTCCTGTAGATCAGGAGGACTTAGTTGCAGAGCCCGAGGAGATTTAGTTTATTTTGTGTTAGACTTGTATTAGACTTATTTGTGGAGATTCATGGCTTGTATATTATTTCAGACTTGTGGATTGTATCTTGATTCTTTCCTTTGCTATTCCATTCATGATTTATCTTCCTTAGTTTGCTTTATGATTGAGTTTAGTTATATTTGTGAGATACCATATTGTTCCTCCGTTTGGAGTTGAGATGATTGACGTGTACCATATATATATTTTTGAGATGCTAGTTAGATAGAATTGACCCAGACAATATTCTACTACCGATTCTGCGGCGTAGGATGGACGTACCCACGTACTCGTGTCCAAATATTCGGGTGCGGGTAGTGACACCACTCATCTTAGCGATGATTTGCCTCGGTCGAGCGATACTCCGAGCGAGCATTTGAAAGTCTAAGTCTGAAGTCCTGAAGGGCCAAGTCTGGAAATCCTTTGCCTCAAACGAGTCTTATCACTGAGCAACGCGGGTTGGGTCATTGTACTTGCGCCATTTGAATCGGTTGTCTGCTTGAACAGAATGGATCATTACATTATATACCACTCAAAAAAAGTCTCATCCCCGAGACTTCCTGAGCGCAAGCCGTTCTATCATATACTATCGAATATATCTCAAGCATAACAATCGGTACCACTAGATTCGTTCGAACATAATTTCCTACTCGTTCCTTATACCGTATCGCATATATGTTGGGTCAATCTTTGTTGAATGACTCTATCATTCACTACGAGCTCTGATTCGGTCTCTAATGTGCCTTAGCGCGGAACATATAGCTTAATGCGGGGTATATTATAATCCATCTTGAATCATGATCTAAGGCTGAGACAAACTTATCCAAATTGTTATATCCGTTCATGCGAATCTAACATATTCACTTGTATTAGCATTCAAGATCAGCATATTACGAGTCTAGATCGTAAATATATTCAAAGCGTCCTTCAAACATATGCATGTCAACCAACTTAGCGATAGCGAAGTCTTTGTACTCGAGTTTAACATATCATTGAGTCTTGGATCGTGCACATGTTCAAGGAATCCCTCAAACATATGCATTCAACTAAACTTAGCGATAGTAAAATCGGACAAGCTACTTGCAAAAATCTCATGGGTTCTCGTCTTATAAATCACGATGATACTTTCGACAGGGTCAATAAAATTCCAAGTCATTCCCATTCCAACCAAGAATTAAGCATTGCACTACCGTTAAGCATGATCTATCCAATCTACCGACTAGCGTCTATCAGTTTGGTTCAAACATATCATACACTTACCATTTTTAGTCTAACACTAAGTCTTGCTTCCCCAGTTCTATGGCTTGCTTAAGCAATATTCTAAAGTCGGTTACACAAGTTCTTTCACTCGGCACATGGTCGCATGCCTAATTACTAGGTCAGCTCACGAGGTCATAGGTACAAGTCCAAGCATACGATTTATAGTACAAATTTGTTGCATGATGTTTGCCCCAATTCCTAAGGTCAAACTATTGTTCATTTGCACGGGATATTCTACCCAAGCTCATTTTACTCAGATTTTTAAATATTGAACACATATCATCCTACAGACATTAGCATATTCGTTTGTACAGGGTTCGAGTCCGTTCAGACAAATCCATGATATATCCAAGTTGCAGGACAAGCCTAGCAATTCATATAGTCTATCTTCTTAAAATATGTTTTGATAGAACCCATATATATTCTAAGTCTAGATAACCAAGCCAGATTCAATTCTAAAACCTTGATTATAACTCCAAGTCGTCCAACAAGATTCATGTATCCGTTCACGAAACTATCAAGTGTGACTTTCTCCAGGTTCTAGACTAACTTATGCTTGAAACACTTCTGATTCACTTGTATTCCCAAATTTGTCTTATCATGTTGAACCACAAGTCAAGACGATCCATCAGTTGTCATGCTCCGGTCTCCCACAAGTTTGATCACCCTCGTTGGACGTGAGATCACTACGCCAATGCTCCCGCTAGATAATCGTCCAAATTCGGGCGTGACGCATGTACGAGCATAGAGTTACGCTCGCACAAGACAAGAACGTCAAATATTATGGTTATCATCAAAATGATTGAGACACCTTATCATTATACTTTGCTCCATCCAAGATATATATAAAATCTATCAAGTCATGTCCGTTTATTCATTGATTATAATTCGTCTAGCAAAATCATCCAACTTCAATGTTACCATTTTAATAAATTTATAGTCTACTTCTGGCATTCCTCAAACAACTAAGTTTAAAATATTCAAGCCAAAGTCTACCACTTTTGATATATTTCATTCATCGAGTTCATTTGGAATAATTATGGAACATGTTCCCGTGAGTTCGATTATCCCCGCTGTACGTGAAATTACCACGCCGACGCTCCTGTATGATAATCGTTCGGGACTGGTTTCGAAGGTTATCTTTTTGAACTAGATTCAAGATCGTTCTTCCAAACTCTAGGTCAAATTCGTTATCGCTTACATCTTTTATCGAACCACAATATTAATTCTCGGGCTAACTTCTATTCGAGCGATATTCTATTCAAGTTCAATCTATTTGATTCAATTTGAAATCGCTTGTACGATCCTCCAAGTTTCTAACAGGTTTCCTTGACCAAGATATCAATTTTATTTTCTTGAATCCCTATTCGATATAAGCCTTATCACTTGTTCTAGATATTCTCGAATTGTTCTTACCAACTATCGTACGAGACCTAGGAATCTGTTTGAACATTTCTAAAATGATCCATACACTACTCAGGAATTGAGTCACCCATTTAAATCCTCAATCGTGTTTGCATCACTCGCTAACTTATTCACCAAGTCGTTCCTTAGAATTCCTGCACGATACCTAAGCATCGCCTGATAAATCTTAGTCTCGTATATATTTCTGTTGATAGTCATCCAAGAAAATCATATTTGATTTGTATCTGCCAACACGAAATACCGTCCGAGCTATTTTCCAAAATTCAAGCACGATTCTCTATATTCGCCTTAGCGATAAACTGATAAAGTTTCCATCGGTTGTCATTCTAAGTTTGACTTATCTTTTTCTGAACAATATCCCAATCTAGCTTGCAACTAGCTTGCACTAAAAAGGGCTTTGGCGTGCGATACTCAACACAACTTAGCCGAAAGGCTGTGTGTATAGCTAACCGTCCAAACGATATTCTATTTCGCACACTAACCAACTGGGTAATCAGGTATAAATATTTGGGTTTGCATATAACTTACAATTTCTAGCATGAGTCTATTCCCATAAAGTCTAACATAGGTCAGAATAAGGGTCATCGTATTTCTATCCAGTACAAGCAATCATAATATTCACATGCAACTTTTGAAAGTATTTAGACTCATTATATGGAATATCCCAATCGGGTCAACGAGAGAGTGTATGTACATAACCCACGAACAAGATTTCAAAAATAAGAAAATTGATACGAAGTCCAAAGGCGTAAAGCCATGCTCTGATACCAATATGTCACACCCCGATCTCCTGCAGGTAATCGATCGACCCCGCTGGGCGCGAATCACCGCGCCAACGCTCCCGCTGGATGATCTTTTCCATCTGGATGTGATGTCGTATGAGCACAAGCTGCGCCCGTGCAAGGCCAAGATTCAAGCAGACAGTAAAATGACTAAGCCACAGAGTCACACAGATAGTCCGAGTGCAGCAAAATAAGAAATAAACAGGCGATTGGTAACAAGTTCACAAAGTTGTCAATAACAGAAGCATTGAATAACACAAGTATAGAAGTAAAACAAGCTATTTATTGATATTGAATAAGTATTACAAGTGGTGCTAGGCCGAGGTTATAAGTTGCTCAAGCCCTCTCTCTCAAAACAGTAAAAGCATGCCAAGTGGCTACATTTGTGGAATGATATATAGGCGATGTTCCAATATTATATCTTATATATGTGCTTCAGTTTCGGACGCAACGCTCCAAGTCTTCAGAGCGAACTCCACGCCTTAGCATGTACGAAAGAGATTTTCGCACCGAACGAGGTTCTTCCGTACCTTGCAAGCAATCTAGTGGGTTATCAATACATGAATGCACTGGTGGGGAGGCTTCTCACCCGCTCGACAAATTCGAACACATTATATAGGTTCCATGCACCATCTATTAAATTATCTTTCTAGTCTTGCCTTAGGATCAATTTTATGGCAATGATGTAAAGCCTAACTCGTGTGGTAGTACGTCGTGCGATATATGAGTAACACAGAGAGACTTACCAACTTACCATTCATCCTTCCCTATCCAATGATAAAACCAAGTTAAACCAAGCATGGCATATATAATAAAATTTAGGGGCAATAGCATGAGCAAACACAAGTGTCGTGAGCGATGTTCTGTTTCAGGTGCACGGGTTATACGGATTATCCAAAAGTGTTACAAAAAATGTTCAAGTATCTTATACTCATATTGTTTAGGTGGTTCCGATTACTGGATACCATGGAATGACTCATATGCGGATTGTCGCTAAGTGAGGATGACTTATCTATATGAACAAGAGTCGTTGGCATAGCCATAAAGGACGAGTTATAATCACGGAACATAAATGGTATGCAACTCAGGTGGCGAGCCCCGCTACATGCCATTTCTTCCTCCAACAGACGATTGTTTAGTCTAAGAGCGAGAATAACGTGAAGGAAGGTTCACAAGGTGCTACACGCTCTCCTGCCCGACAGACAGACTAACAGATGTTTCGTCCGGATTGGATTAGCCCCAGTGCAAAGGAGACCGTCCGCAGGAACCCATTTAATACCTTGTGCACAAGTTGTCTGCGATATACAAGTCTTGGATCTTCCAGATTCACAACATGACATGATAATTCTTTATTCTTTTTATGAACGTGTATTGCTCTACGAGCTGTGATTCTTTGCTTTACTTGACATGATTCTCGTTCAGAGTTAAACTTGACTTGATGTATTCTCCTGGTTCAGGAACTACCTTGGCGACCTAACAGTCCCGGATACTTGCAGGTTCATAGTGCACAGAAGGACTATTTTATAGTCTTCTGGCTAACTAGATGCATGCACGATATAGATAGTGTTACTTGATTTTGTGGCATGGATTTGAGTGGCAAACATTGAAATGAGGCAATGATTACAAACTATAGTATAAGCAGGCAAGCATGCATTTGTTGGAGACATAAGCAAAAGGAAACATATTGAATAGTCTACCTTAGAATGTAAGTCTAGCCTTTACATTACATGGGTCTAAGGGGTAGTACGAGGAGTAAAACCGTACAGGGACATTATCGAGTGACATAATCTATGGGCGTGCAGTGTAAACAAGTAAAGTAGTGCACTACGAAGAGTATATAATGATCTACTCAAGGCATAGCAGGGTCTATTTCCATGAAGCAAAGGTAACATACGAGGTTCAAGTGTCACTACCACATCCTAAAATAGGAGTATTCTTGTCATTTTATTTATTATTATTATGTATATTTATTTTTAAATAATGGTATGATATGTGCATTTATATATATTATTGTATAGTGTTCATTAAATGTTTGAGTTAGTAGACTAGACCTAGAAGCCCACTAGTTGAACCTCTGACCAAATTATAGGGTTATGATTTTAATTTATATTATTCGGGAGTAAATGTTGAGGATTATAATTAATTACCATAATTTTATTTAATTGTTGCGTGTTACCGTTGCATCGATATTTGGAGCGCTACCCTAGCTTTTGCCTTCCAACAAATTTTATACCTTTATCCTAGACGTGCTCGTCTTCCATTCTGACCCTTGTGCAACTCATAAATATGCTCTCTTGTGCTTCAATTTAGTCGCACAATATTCGTCGCGGACGTTTATTTTAATTCTAAATAAATTCGATTTTGCATCTTTGTGCGTTTCTATCGAAATTGGAGACACAATCTTAATCCATTTTGTGCAACCCAAATTATGACAATATTCTATTCTGAGTCCTCTACATTCATGATACTTGCATCCTACCTAATTTTAATCATATGTACTTCCAATTAATTCAAGAACACCATTTATATTAATTTTAATTAAATTGATGTAAGGACCCAACTTGACCCAAAACTAGACCCAACATCAAATCAAACCCCCATTTACACCCTCAAGCTTCATACTAAACACCACACACCCTTTTTAGCCAATACATCACACCAAATATGGTGTTTCCCTCATTCAATCCAAAAACCCACTTTCTGTACAATTTTTCAATTGTTGGGACTTTATTGCAAAAATGCAATAATGTGTCACCATCCTATTGGTCAAGCACATGAAAAAATCAACCCTCTCCTCCTTTAACCGTTCAACTCTCTCTCTCTCTCTCTCTCTCTCCTCTTTTGTTTATGTATTTTTCCTCCATGTCTAATCTAGGCCATCCATTTAAAATGGAGCCATCTACATCACACACCCTTATATATATATATATATATATATATATATATATATATATATATATATATATATATATAAATCCTCAACTCAACCCCATCCTAAAGCATGGTCGGCCCTAATCCCTAGGAGGTCACCATCAACCCCTCCTTCCTATGCAAAAATCCTTCATTAAAATCCTACATCACCATTACCATCCACCTTCAAAACGCAACCCTATACTAAACCAACCCGGCCATCTCCCCCGGCCCGATTTCGGCCAACTTCGGCCTCTTCTCAGACCCTCCACCAGAGCAGCACCCCTCCACCGTTCTCCTCCACCCGACTCCAGTCTGCCCCCGACCTCGTCATAGCTATCCCGCCGGATCCCTACTCGACGAGCCACCGAGCTCGACCCGTGCAAGACCCCCACTCCCCGCCGGAGTCAACGAGCACACCACCAGCTCCACCACCCATCTTCCCTGCGTTGACTCCCTGCTCGCCTGAGCCACCTCTCACCCGACCTTCAACAGCGGCTACACCCCCGCCGTTCTTCTCCACAACCCGCCGGCCTCCTCGACCACCAGTCCTCCGCCGACTGGACAGCGGCTAACACCACCGCCATTAACGCCACCAACACCTCTCTTCTCCTCCCTTCACGACCTCGACATCCCGACATCCCTCTCCTTCCACCCACCTGTATCCCGACCTCGTCGACCACCTCCCCACGACTTTATCTGCACCACCAGCACGACCTCGCCGAGCCCCTCTACTCCGGCAGCCTTCGTAATCACCATCATCTTTATCATAATAATCACCATCATCTTCATCATAATCATAATTATAATCATCATCATTATCATAACCATCATCATCACCATCATCATCGTCGCCATCGTCGTCATTGTCATCATCGTCAACATCGTCGTCATCATCAACATCGTCGTCACCATCGTCATCGTCAACCTCGTGCGTGCCCGCTAAGATTTGTACCTGTCCCTTACTCCTTCGTGATTTTATGTACGTATGTGTGAAATGTTAGGATTTAACGTATTCATTAGATGTCAATTTCTTGAGACCCTGCAATGAACCCAACTCGTATACGCATACGTACGCGTATGCGTATATTATTCAATAAGGTATATATATAAATATTTAGTATGTGTACATTATTCAATATGATACAAATATATATTTGGTATGTATATATTGTTCAATTTGGTATATCTATATATGTATATTTAGTATATGTATATACTGTGTAGCAATTAAATACTATACTAGTATATATATATATATATATATAAGTACTGAGAGACCCTAGTGTTAATTACGGATATCCCGTATTTATATTGGCCATGTAACCCTGTAAATTGTTAGAAGGCTGTCTTATGTACACTGACGTACTGGCGAGACCCGTGTTATTTTGACTGTCTGATCTTGCACAGCAATTATAGACGTGACACCCATGCAGCTAGATGCACATTTGACCCTGATAGTTGACCAGTGTCATACCTAGTGTAGCCCCTGAGTTCAGAGTATTTATGATTGTGTGTATGTTAGTGTGATGTCTGATGCAATATTATATTATTTAATGATGTCTATAGGACTGTTGGATTATTCAGACAAGACCTCAGAAACCGGACATTGTTATTGCCAACAGCAGGACCCCCAAGCGAGTACATTCTCTGACAGTTTTCATTATATTGATTATCTCTATAATTTTAGTTGTATGACGTACATGATTCTGACACTATTGCATACACGATTTGGCATCATCGAGACCTGTCACGAGGAGTCGTGATTGGGATCCATCGTGCTAGCTGGGGAAACGGAGAAATATTAGTAGATTATGTGATCATACCCAACTCTACATGCAGCATAGCTCATCCACACCTCATGTCGGTGAAGCCTGACCATTACATGCCTCATAGCCCGTTACATGTGATTAGCCTGACTATTGCTCGTATCATAGCTATCCGGATGGTTAGCCTGACCTTACATGAATCATAGCTAATCATATATAACAAGCCTGATCAGTCTCAAGCCGATCACATGATATGCTAATGTTTCATACACTTAGCTAGATATTCTTGACATATATCTCTAGTATATTGATCTAGCATTCCTTATATTCTAGTTATTGTTCTAGCATCCACTGATATTCCAGTTCAGGGTTCTAGTATATACTTGTACCTCTGTTCATTGCTAGTGCACCATTGATGATGACATATACTCCAGTATTTCTATTTCTAATATATTTATGCTCACCAGTATTCTTATTTCTAGTACATATATCCATCTTGTATTTTTTATACTGTATTATAGTTTTTGTCAATATACATGGAACTGCTGATAGAGATGTACTTTGTTCCATCCTGAGTGAAAATATTTTTCCAGACTACGACTTAGAGGACTTGTTTCTAGCATACTTGGAGGTATGGATATTATGGATTGCAGGTTAGATTATTTTTGTTGTTTAGACTTGTCTTGTATTTCATTTATTTCTTCGATATCTCATCGTGCTTAGTTATGTGATTGAGTTTTCCATATTATATTGTGATATATGTGTCTCCTTATGGACTTGGATATTCGTGAGAGATTGTTTAGATAGTATTGTGACCTAGACAGTGTTCTACCGCCGATGCTGCGGCGTAGGCTGGACGTACCCACGTACTCGTGCCCCAAATTCCGGGTGCGGATCGTGACGCATTTTTAGTGGTGGCCCATGCAGGTCAGACTTCGCAAGTTGTACGATATCGTGGTAGTGCGACATCTTAGTTGTACTACTGCATGCCTGCGATAGGATATAGTACATAGGATACTCGGATGTGAGAGGATACTCAATCACAAATTTTTTGAGAGATTCCTGGGATGACCCTTGAGAATCTTATTATAATTTTCAATTTAAATCTTTCCCTTGTTCCGTTCGCTCTCACTTGTTGCTATTGGATTTGATTCTTGTTGATCGGATGTTAAATTTAATTCTTGGTGTCGTTGTTGAGTTTGATTTCATATCGAGATAAACTTTACGGACTAAAATTTATGGTATCATCTGATGACATATATTGATGAGGACAGTAAAAAAGGTAAAATGTCTACTTTGGTTATGGAGCCTAGAGTTTATCGCAGACACATTAGCTGTCATAGCGAAAACGTAGGAACCTGACCTTGGATGTATATATCTTAGTTATGAAATTTAGAGTTTCTTGCAGCCATACCGGTTGGCGTTGTGAGAATTCTAGATGATGTGATTATAGAGTTGCATACCTTAGTTATGGAACCTATCATTTATCGCAGCTATGCTTACTAACGTGGCGAGGATTCTGAGTGTCATGATTTCGGACAGACGTGTATAATTATCAGGTTGTATCTTAAATTGGTTCTTAAAGTATCATCTCAATAATTATCTACTTTTGTTACTCTAGGACCTTGTTCCATCATTTTCTTGGCAATAGAGATACCTTCAGTCCTTAATCCAGTTCCTTTTGAGCTTCTTTTCTTTGAGGATTCCTTGTTAGTGTGATAATTGGTGACTTACAATTAAGTCTGTGTCTTGTATCAGTGTTGACTGAGTGTGACTTGTGAGTTTGTAAGTGTTTCTTAGTTGGATATATGAATAGTAGGCATCAATCTAGAGTTAACCCATAGCGTAGTACCTCGTAGCAATAGTTCTATAAACATGTGTCATTGTAGTTAATATTAGTACTATAGATAGAAGGAGGAGTAAAGAGTATCAGTGAGGGTTCCAGGAGTTAGTATTAGAGTCAGCATGCCAGTCCTGGATAGTCATGAATTCATGTAGTTGGGTAATATATATAAAATATTAAGTATCAAGGAATTGTGTTGAAGATTAACGGAGCATGATGTTCAATTTGATGATTGATACTTGGGTGTGTCAAGAGTAAAGAAATGTACATGCATAAAGGGTATTAATGAGTGTGCCATGGGTAGAAAAGAATATCAAGATTGATCATAAAAGGTATAAAGTGTATCACAGATTAGTGTAACAGTCAGTAAAAGATTAAAAAGGGAGATAATTATACATCAATTGAGATATGGAACCATAGGCTTGCCTTTGAGAGTGAAGTAGAGCATGTGTATTATATAAGTTAATAACTAGTGCGAATGATCGTGAGTTCTAATAAGTTTGATGAGGTGATCTAATGATGAAGCTAGTATTACTATACCAAGAGTGCTAAAGTGTTCTATATCAAGGATTAGTTGAGCAATGTGCTAGTAACAATAAGTACCTCGTGTGATGATAGTAGATTGGTGTATCAGTTAATATGGATAGAAAATTATTGGGAGTATTAGTGCAAGTAATCCGGACAGTACAAATTTTAGTACACAGTTGAGGCTATAGACAATTGGTGCATCTGTGTATATCTTGTGTGTTAGAGACTGTGAGTATTTATATGTATACTTAGATAGATGTGGATTTAAATCTATAATTTAAAGAGTGGAAATAAATTTTAATTTTTAAGAATTTTGAGGAGTTGAGATTTTATGTTATTAAATTTTTTGAGGATTCAAATTCAATTCAATAAACATAGTCAAAGCTATAAAGATTTTTGGAAGTGATTAAA
Source organism: Iris macrosiphon (assembly GCA_036927795.1). NCBI lineage: Eukaryota > Viridiplantae > Streptophyta > Magnoliopsida > Asparagales > Iridaceae > Iris > Iris macrosiphon. The sequence goes on from JAYESA010000008.1 coordinate 95,619,441, forward strand.
ATTTTATATTTGACTTTTGAGGAAAGTATATACATTTTATTTTAAATTGTTCGAGAAGTTAAATTTGAGGATTTTATTTTGAGGATAAAATTTTATGGTGGGTAAGAAATGTGTATTAGTATATGAGTAGATGATGTGCATGTGTAAGGATCTGTTGGCTTGAGCATGCTTGAGATGGCACTATAAACAGACTTGGGTGTCCATCTAGAGTTGTATTAGAGAGATAAGTACTTAGTGTATTGTGCTGCACTTGGTGTGCACTTGAGTGATAAGAACGACTAGTATAAACAATTACAGTAGGTAAGAGAGCTAGCAGTGGGTGTACTTGTTGTAGAAATAGTGGTACCAAAGGACAGGGGTATCAACTTTGGATGCATCATTAAACCATGGTTATGTTAGGAGGTTCTCTTCTTTCCTTCTGTTCTTTTTTTGTCTATTTTATTGATTGATTAATTTCTTAGTACCGTAGTTTGTATCAATAATTCTCTTGCTAGAATATAGTTAGTAGTACACCCCGACAAAGACTATAATACCATGACAAAAGTGACCATAACCATGTATATTTTCTCTAAATTGCATGTTGTGTGATTGTAGGTAGGATTTTCTTAGACCTTGATTGTTGGGGGTTTGACCGTAGTAAAATTAATGAAGAGGTTATGACTGGACAGAGAGAGACAAGATGCATTGAATTTCGAAGATAAATATTAATTTAAATAAAGAGTTGAGAACTTAATATGGCAAAATTGACAATTTTGTTAAATAATTGATTTTATGAAGATTACAATATGATTAAATTTGTTATTAAATTTTGAGAAATTTAAGAAGATTATCATTATATTTACTGACTGCAAGATATAGATTTTAAAACTTACATTTTGAATGTTGCATATGAAGACTTCGTAAGTATTATATTATTTGAGTATTGTATGAAAAAAGAAATCGAGGAGTAAGATCATTAATGGATTAGATCTTGAACTCAAATTTTTGATGAGATTTTTAAAATTTCTAAATATACATTGATTGGATTTAAATTAAAGGATTGGATATTAATTTTTTGAGTATTTAGATACGAACTTAAAATTTTGGAGGAGATTATGATAAAAAAATGGAATATGATTTTAAACTTGAAGATTTTCAGGAATATGATATCTATAGAATTATGAAATTTTTTGTGAAATAACAATATGGATTTACTTCATGATTATATGGGTTGATGAATTTAAATTTTGATGGTAATAAATAAATAGATAAATACAACTATTTATGATCTTAAATTTGGAGGACGAAATTCTTTTAAGGAGGGTAGACTTGTCACTACCACATCCTAAAATAAGGGTATTCTTGTCATTTTATTTATTATTAGTATTGTGTATATTTATTTTTAAATAATGGTATGATATATACATTTATGTATATATTATTGTATAGTGTTCATTAAATGTTTGAGTTAGTAGACTAGACCTAGAAGCCCACTAGTTGAACCTCTAACCAGATTATAGGGTTATGATTTTAATTTGTATTATTCGGGAGTAAATGTTGAGGATTATAATTAATTACCGTGATTTTATTTAATTGTTGCGCCTTACCGTTGCTTCGATATTTGGAGCGCTACCCTAGCTTTTGCCTTCCAACAAATTTTACACCTTTGTCCTAGACGTGCCCGTCTTCCATTCTGACCCTTATGTAACTCATAAATATGCTCTCTTGTGCTTCAATTTAGTCACAAAATATTCGTCGCAGACGTTTATTTTAATTCTAAATAAATTCGACTTTGCATCTTTGTGCGTTCCAATCAAAATTGGAGACACAATCTTGACATATTTTGTGCAACCCAAATTATGACAATATTCTATTCTGAGTCCTCTACGTCCTTGACACTTGTGTCCCACCTAATTTTAATTCCATGTACTTCCAATTAATTCAAGAACACTATTTACATTAATTTTAACTAGTATATACGCACGTGCGTTGCACGTATTTCATATTACTTGGAAAAAAAATAGTTTATTAAAAGAGCAAACGATAATTTTTTAATTTTATTATAGGTGAAAATATAATAGGCAAGAGCATGAAAGTTGGAAGAAATTAAATGAAGGAAATATGAAAGGTTTCTTTTATCTCTTGGGCTCATGTGCCTACTTTGCATGCATGCTTTATTAACTTTTGTTTTATTCTCCAAACTACCTACTTTGCATGCATGCATATCTTTGTTTTATTAACTATCATTCTCCAAGTTGACTCATGCATGCATACATATATTTAATATGTATTTAATTACTTTTTTAATTACTTAGATATCCTTATCAACGTTAATACATATTGAAATATAATGAAGGATATTTTTGGAACAAAAACTTTCACGGTGAAGCCTAGTTTTGTCATTATATAGTAATAGATTGTAATGTATGAAGGGTATTTTTGGAACGAAAAACTTTCACGGTGAAGCCTAATTTTGACATTATATAGTAGAATAGATTAAATTGATGTAAGGACCCAACTTGGCCCAAAACTTGACCCAACACCAAACCAAACCTCCATTTACACCCTCAAGCTTCATACTAAACACCACACACCCTTTTTAGCCAATACATCACACCAAACATGGTGTTTTCCCTCATCCAATCCAAAAACCCACTTTCTGTGCAATTTTTTAATTGTTGAGGACTTTATTACAAAAATGCAATGATGTGTCACCATCCTATTGGTCAAGAACATGAAGAAATCAACCCTCTCCTCCTTTGACCGTTCAACTCTCTCTCTCTCTCTCTCTCTCTCTCCTTTTTTGTTTATGTATTTTTCCTCCATGTCTAATTTAGGCCATCCATTTAAAATGGAGCCATCTACACCACACACCCTTTTATATATATATATATATATAAATCCTCAACTCAGCCCCTTTTCCCAAAGCAATCCCATCCCAAAGCATGGCCGGCCCTAATCCCTAGGAGGTCACCATCAACCCCTCCTCCCCATGCAAAACTTCTTCATTAAAATCCTACATCACCATTACCATCCACCTTCAAAACGCAACACTATACTAAACCAACCCGACCATCTCCCCCGGCCCGACTCCGGCCAACTCCGGCCTCTTCTCCGACCCTCCACCAGAGCAGCACCCCGCCACCGTTCTCCTCCACTCGACTCCATTATGCCCCCGACCTCGTCATAGCTATCCCGCCGGATCCCCACTCGACGAGCCGCCGGGCTCGACCCGTGCATGACCCCCACTCCCCACCGGAGTCAACGAGCACACCACCAGCTCCACCACCCATCTTCCCCGTGTTGACTCCCTGCTCGCCTAAGCCGTCTCTTACCCGACCTTCAACAGTGGCTACACCCCCACCGTTCTCCTCCACAACCTGCCGGCTTCCTCGACCACCCATCCTCCGCCGACTGGACAGCGGCTAACACCACCGCCATTAATGCCACCAACACCTCTTTTCTCCTTCCTTCACGACCTCGACATCCTGACCTCCCTCTCCTTCCACCCGCCTGTATCCCGACCTCATCGACCACCTCTCTACGACTTTATCTGCACCACCAGCACGACCTCGCCGAGCCCCTCCACTCCGGCAGCCTTCGTAATCATCATCATTACCATCATCTTCATCATAATCATCACCATCATCTTCGTCATAATCATAATCATCATTGTAACCATCATCATAATCATAACCATCATCATCACCATCATCATCGTCGCCGTCATCGTCATCATCGTCAACATCGTCGTCATCATCAACATCGTCGTCACCATCGTCATCGTCAACCTCGTGCGTGCCCGCCAAGGTTTGTACCTGTCCCTTCCTCCTTCGTGATTTTATGTACGTATGTGTGAAATGTTAGGATTTAACGTATTCATTAGATTTCGATTTCTTGAGACCCTGCAATGAACCCAACTCGTATATGCATAGGTACGCGTATGCATATATTATTCAATAAGGTATATATATACATATTTAATATGTGTACATTATTCAATATGATACAGATATATATTTGGTATGTATATATTGTTCAATTTGGTATATCTATATATGTATATTTAGTATGTGTATATACTGTATAGCAATTAAATACTTATAGAAGCATAAAAAATATGCTGAGAAATTATATGCATAAAACCCTCAACATGCAGGAAGCAGCATAAAACAGAGTCCCAGCACTGGGTGGCGTAAGACATGACTTCAGAGCCATTGGCAAACAACAGATCTTCAACACTATTCAGTGTAAAATATAGCTCCAGAACAACCCGCGTAATGCAGTATTTCCAGACTGTTTCAGCGTAAAAAAGGTTGTTACATCGCCACTTCGGCGTAAAACCTACCTGCTTTTAATGTAGTGAGAAGTTGTACGAGGAACTATTCGTATTCCTCGAATGAACCTGTCAGATCATGCAGTGAACCTGACTCCTGACAAAGAGTACTGCACAGCGATCGAGAGGACGGCTGAAATGATGATTCGGCATAGAGCCCCAGACTATCGTCTAGTGACATGACCCTTGATATAAGATATTGTTTACGCATTCAAGGAATACGCTGCCTATTCTACACAGGCAGACATGAGCTTTTACGCTCAGGATGAGACGAAAACAACCGCTACGTCAAAAGCTGCTCTTCGTATAGAACTCGAGGCACGTCTCTGCAGTTAATGCGCATGATGGGGGCAGATCTCTGCATTTAATACACGAGATTTGGTTCTACTTTTAATGACTGGGTGAGCCATAATTAGGGCTAATACGTCCATATCACCATTCCCGTATATTACGCCAACTAGGCTATTTTCAGCTATAGGAGCATGTTGTATGCTATCTCCTTGAAATACGTCGACCTGGCTACTTTCAACTATAGAAGTACTCCATATGCTATCTCCTCGGAATACACCAACTCAGGCTATATTTGCAAAGGTGTGTGATAAGGCTATTTGGTCCAAAATACGCTCAAGATCTCGGTCAAGGAAGGATAATCAACTATCTTTATGCTGGCTACCTATCCATGCAGCATCAGGCTTCTACGCCTACTTGGCTTCTATGCCAACTTGACAGCTATCCGGCGTCTACGCCTACTTGGCTTCTATGCCAACTTGACAGCTATCCGGCTTCTACGCCTACTTGGCTTCTATGCCAACTTGACAACTATTCGGCTTCTACGCCTACCTAGATTCTACGCCAACAAGATAACTATTTGACTTTTATGCTAACGAGACAGTTATTTGGCTTTTATGTCAACCTTCTCTACGCGAGGGGCAGTTACCTACGTAGCTTGCATGCCGTGATCTTCGACGAGCAGTTATACGCATTACCTCATAATGGGACACGCGTTACACGCCGATTCAGAAGATCATTCATACGTGGGTGGCAGTTATTATAACCGCCGCGTAAAAGATGCAACTTTCTCCGATGTTCGGTTTTTATGCCGACTGTGCCTAAACCCTATAAATAGAGACCTCCGGCCACGGAGGTCAAAGGTCGAAAAATTTAAGAAAAAAGGGTCAAAATATGGACAATTAAAGTCAAAAGAGCACATATAGAGAGCTTTGGCAACGAGAGTTCAATCCCTCCTGCAGTCTTTTGAAGCTTCTTTTTCGTCTTCTACAACACTTCTTCATCATCGTATGGTCCAAGGGACAAAGTGATCGACCGCAGATCAGACTCCTATAGCAATATTTCCCCAGAATTAAAATTTTGTACTTAACATCCTCGTATAGGATTAATTGTACTTCTTTTTCTTGTTTGTAAACAAAAAGAAGGGTTTCGTATAAACCTAGTTTCGATTTCTTCGTTTATTATCAAACACAAGATGGCGACTCTGTTGTGGACTACTTTCTCATTCGACGAGAAAGTCATTACTCAACACGATGCTATATCTGTAGGATCAACGAAGAAGACCTTGGTTGTCCAATTCGACCAATCGGCTTACGAAGACATGCTTCGAGCAGGGGTAGCTCTCATTCCCTCTCTGTCCAAGACAACAAAAAATTGCGTAAAGTATGGATGCTTAGGACATCCTCTACCCTTCCTGCGGACTCTCTCACTCCGACCAACAAGGTTGTAGCACCGCAACCTCCACGCCTTGCGCGTAAAACTCTGTCTCCCGTCTGTGACATGGCAGACAAAACTTCTGGCAATGCCTTAGTGCCAATCCAGAAGTATACTCCGCACCTTGTGCATAAAATTTTGTCTCCCGTCTATGACGTGGCAGACAAAACTTCTGGCAATGCCTTAGTGCCAATCCATAAGTCTACTCCACACCTTGCGCGTAAAACTCTGTCTCCCGTCTGTGATGTGGCAGACAAAACTTCTGGCAATGCCTTAGTGCCAATCCAGAAGTCTACTCCGCACCCCGCACGTAAAATTCAGTCTCCCGTCTGTGACATGGCAGACAAAATTTCTGATAATGCCTCAGTGCCAACTCAAAAATTCCAAACACGCTCCGTGCATAAAAATACATCTCCCCTCTGTGAAGAGGCAGATGGTCCCTATAACCAGCGCAAGGGAAAACAAGTGGCGAATTTCCTGATCTCTCGGCCTTTACGCCATCAAGAGAAGAATCTGCCCGCTCTTCAGATTACGCGGAATGTCGACGGCCGATTGAGGACTTCCTTAGTTTTACGCCAACCTGTGCAAAGTTCCAGATTACGCCAGGACAAGCCCTTCAGCATAAAGAAGGCCCAGTTTGTGGATAGATACGCTCCTCATGGATTATGTGCTACTCACATGGCTGAACTGCTGTATTCGTATGGCAGGAAGAGACTTATGATTCCCAATATCCGCACTCCAACTGATATAAAAAGGCAGAATAAGCCTTCTTCTTCTTCTGTTAATCCTCCTGACTTGCGTAAACTCCTGATCCAGAAGCACAAAGATAGGGAATCTTCTAACATGTCTATTACATCTCCTAGGGAGCAATGTTGTAATAGTCATAAAGTTGTAGTTAACTATTGCTGTTCTAAGGCAAAACGGTCAGTTTTCGACCGGTTGAACTACTCTTTGTCTTTACAGGAGGAAGAGCCTACATTCGCATCAGTGAACATGGCTTCACACGTTCCAAGAGAAAGGTCAAATTCAAGACATCATCCCTCTAGAACTCCAAGCCAAAGGAGATTCAACAGACTCCTTGAGAATATTGAAGCTGGTGTATTCCGAAACACCCGTTCGAGATCACGATAACCGACTTTATATTCTTCTGATTCCGACACTAGGGGTCGCCAATTTCCCGAATCGGATGCTGAAAGTATAGATTCAATCTCTACAGAGCTTTATACTGATCCTTCCATAGCATCCAAAGAAATGGGAGTCTATGCCATTGAAGATGAACGCAAAGAGGCTTCCCCATCAGGAAGTACTGAGCAACGCATCGCTGTATTGGAGACATCACTGAAAGAGATGCATTCCATGATGGAGAATATGCACCAGATGATGCTGACTCAATATACAGCTGCTATAGTTCTAACATCGGTTCCTCTGACTCAAATACATATGGGGGTGGACCTACCACCAGCCAATGCGAACCAGGAGCCTGTTCTAAACCAAGAGTCAGCAACTCCTCCAATTCCTAATTCGGAGAATGTATTGCCTCTTGTTGGAGTTACGATACAACCGATCTTTCACCACTCTGCGGTCCTTTTACCAGCTGAAGACCCGATGCAGGCAGTACGGGAATTGAAAGCCCAATTTGATGTCTTGAAGCATAAGGATCAACTCAAGAAGTTAGGAATCAACCAACCTTACCCAGCTATCTGGGATGAGATCCCTTTCCCTCCAAAATACAAACCATAGGCTATGGCTTTATTTGAGGAAAAGACGTCACCGAGCCAGTACATGAACTACTTTAGCATGATGACGGTGTTGTTGCAAGGGAATGACGCCCTTCTCACTCGAGTGTTTAAAGGCTGCCTGTCTGGAGTGGCCTATCAGTGGTACCGTAGTCTTGCAGACAACTGCATTACTTCTTTTAAAGATTTCAAGACTCTGTTCTTCGCGCGATTCTACGAAGGAGGGATGGACATGTCTATGTCCTCACTCATCGAAGTAAAGCAGAAGGAGAAAGAGAACGTTCATACTTTCATCGAATGTTTTCGTCAGGCCACTCTGCAAATGCCTTCCGGAGTTTCGGATTCAGCCTTGGTAGATATTTGCAGGAAGAACCTTATTCCACTAATCTCGGTGTTCACAGGACCATATCAGTTCCATGATTGGCCCTCGTTTATCATCTCAGCGGTAGCCGCTGAAGACAATAGTCGAAAGGCGTGTGACAATGGAATCATGATCTCTACCTCTGATAGAGGGAAGAGGTCATCCTCCAACAGCAACCATCCTTATGGTTCCAAAGAAAAAGAAGCTCTGGCGATCAATACGTCCAGGCAAAATACTCCGACAACCACATAGACGAAACCTGGGACTTCCAGGCCCATTGAAGAATATTCTTTTGACGACAACGATATTTCGAGCATATTCGACTGTCTAGTCAAAAGTGGCAAGCTTACCCTCCCCGAGGTAAAGCGGCCTAATGAAGTCGGCAGTACCAATAATCCTAAGTATTATATTTTCCATAGGTACATACATCATCCCATAAAGGCATGTTATGTACTAAAGAGGAAAATCAAGGAGTTGATCGACGCCAAGGCCATCACTCTGCATAATAGCGAGAAGACGGTCACCGCCAACATGATCTCCCTCCAATTCGGCAATCTGCCTCCTCAAGAAGTTTCGGATGGTGTTGTACCTATTTTCTGAACAATGATGAACATCATTAATCTCCCTTCGGCCAGGGGTCAAAATCATGACCTGGTACCCCTAACTACCTAGCGTGGTGAGATTATGTGGGTTCATCCTGATCTGGTATCAGAAATTGAGGAAGAGACTCAAGCTGCTAAGGCTAAGTCTAAGAAGAACTCAAGACGTAAACGATACCATATGGTTGCAATATCCTCGACATCAGAAGAAGAGGCTTTAGCTACCAGAACCTGTTCAGGGAAAGCCTACCTCAAGGACTATGGCAGAAATCAGGAAGATGCAACGGCAGACACTTCAGCTGCCAAACTTCCAGAGCCTGAACCTGTCATACCAGAAGCAGGTCCTTCTAGACCAACTTCGGCGGACAAGGGCAAGCAAAAAGAAGTACTCTTTGATAAACCTTTAAAGAATATTCAAAACAAAGGTTTGGACAAGCCATACAACTTCAACATCCTGGCCCAGTTGGCTAATACACCAGCCAGATTGTCCATTTTTGAGCTCCTAAGGTTGTCCAAAGACACTCGTCAAGCCTTGAGTGAAGCGTTAATGCAGGCAGATGTATGCTTGACTCAGCTTAAGTCCCCCGATAAAGAACCTATGGCATGCCCTCTATGAAACCCCAAATCCTGAAAACCGTATTAGATATTTTTTTATTATTTGAATTAATTATTTTAGTAATTATGTGCTAAATAGAGAATATAGAATTTATTTAATTTTTATTTGAGGTGTTTGTGCATCTAAAAAATTTTTGGAGCCTTTATAAATTTTTTCTAATTTATTTCATGTAGGAGGCCCGGTGGACAGTTGCTAGCTTGAGGGTGTGCACAAATTATTTTTTCTAGAATTTTATAGGTATATATATATATATATATATATATATATATATATATATATATATAATTATATATATAGAATTTATATATATATATATATATATATATATATATATATATATATATATATATATATATATATATATATATATATATATATATGTTAGTTAATTAGAAATAGAAAAAAAGAAGAAAGAAAAGATAGTGGATTTGGATCCTTAATGGATCCAAACCAAAACCCAAAATCCATAAACCCAAAAACCGTTTAAACAAAACCAAAACCATTCACTTTATAAAACAACAGCAGTAGCAAAAGTGAATGGTTTAAAGTATGTTAGTAAGAAGCAAACTAGAAAGAAAGGAAAGAAAGAAAGTTAGAAAGTAAGAAGGAATGAAAGACAGAAGAAGAAAAAGAAAACAGCAGCAGTAGCTGCCGTGGTTTGGAAAACCACGGAAACACCCCCTTCTCCTTTTCCACCGACTCTCTCTCTCTCTCTCTCTCTCCCCCTATGTATACCCATTCTCACAAGCCCATCTTTCCTCTCAAACCACATAACCTCTCGGTCCACAGAGGAATTCTCAGCCACTCTCCACTTTTATTTCAACCAAAACCCCTCCTTTGCAACCCAAACCCACTTTATCAAGAACCCATTCACCATAGAAACATAGACCCATCTCCACTTCTCCTTCCCGCGATCGAGAGCTCGTTGACATGGCAGGAGCTTAGAGCCGATCATTCTCCATCGAGCTCCGATCGACGCAAGCTTTGACAGTCCTTCGAGGATATGGAGCACTAGCAGCTCCAACGGGCTTCCTCACCGGCACGTTCATCTCGCGGCGGACTCCGGCGGATCCAGCAACGACATGGCGATGTGATTCCTCCAAACAATGGAGCACCCTGCTCCGGCCTGACTTCTCCCCCGCTGCGGCTGACCGAGCCACTGTTCCGGCGGACCACAGTCCCGCTGTGCAGTCCCCCCCGACCCACAGCGGCTGTGCAGTCCCCGTCCGGCCTACTCCCTGTCCAGTCCGACTTCATCGAACACCACCACGACGGATATCATCTCTGGACCACCCCACAACGACCCCGACTCGAGCAGTACCGGACACGACGTAGTGCCGGACACGGCAGAACCCGGACACAGCAACCAGGATACAGTACAGTGACCCAGACACAGGAAAATCTTTGTTCCACGGAGCCCTGTTCAGGTAACCCGTTCTCTCTTCTCGTTGTTCCATTTTTCATTCTATCAGTTATGACACGTAGTCTATGTAACCCTCTCGATGTCCGTGCAACCCGCTCGGTGCATCGCGTCCTGTGGCGATCGCGAACCGCGATCCAAAAATAGGAAAAACAATGCCCCGTTTCACCCCGGAACTGAGTATGCCCCGCCAAACGGGATGACTTGGTCGCACGCGGTCTTTACCAAAACGTGCGTGCCATTGATACGGACGTGCAAGATTTTGCAGAAGTTGATTTGGATGTGCGTGCACACCGGAATCAACGCGTATCCGCCGACAACGTCCCGTATTTGCCTGTTCTGGAACACGTTGTAACTTTGTGTACACATGTCAGATCAAAACAAAACTTGTGCCATCGGACTCGTAGCAATATGCTGGTCCTGTGATCCAAGTTTGGTTTGATTCTGAGAACGTTGACAAAATCCCGTATCGTGGGCCCCATAGGCTCCACTTAACGGGCGATTTTGTGATCGGCATATCAGAATCCAGTTCTGGACATTCCGTTGGGTTCGTATCGACATTCTGGACTTGTTGACATTAAGTTTGGCAAATTTGGAGACCTTTGACCCTGACATATTTTTCGGTGCAAAGTGGCCCACATGTGGACCCCGCTTTGACTGGAAACTGTCATTTTTGCCCATGTGTCCAAATTGGACTTAAGGACAGGCGTTTCTAGCTATTTGATATTTTCTGAGACTGTTAGTGATATTTATTTCAGCATCCGAAGACGTCCATTCTGAGGCCATAGTTTCTGACTTTTGGGCATTTGACATCTGGACGTTACATTTGCAGTTCTGTTGCCAGGCAAGTATACCTTGCCTTGTTGTACTGTTTAAATTCAGTTATTGTTAGTTACATGTTTATTTATTTTAAATCATATAAATGTGCGCGTCCGAGAAAACTCGGGTGCAGTCAACGAAGGTGTTAACGTTAGGATTGTATCTGACCTAGTGTCTAGTAGACCCACCTAAAGTTGTGGAGTTATTGGTATGACTCCCCAGGCCTTGACACGTATCATTATACGTCACAGAGTGATTCCATGTAGGGACGCGTGTCTCATGCACGACTGGCCATCAGTATGAGCAACACGTGTAACGGTATGAGCTTAGTTATTTATTCTATTGAGACTTGCATCATAGTAGGAGGTGTCCATGTCGTTTTCACGACTTGTACATCTATATTGGGCGAAAAAGACATCTAGTAGGCGTGTGGGACACCCCCCTCCTTGAGTTTTTATCCTTCATACTATGCTCCTCGGAGATGGTCGATTACAGAGTGCCCATGCGTCTGGGGGCATATGACACATATACTAGCCAGTCATGACGATTGGTGAATTACGTCAGTATATGTCTAGCCTACACTTTCCCATGCGTACTACCAGGTCTTTAAATTGCATTCACTTAGATGGTTAGCACACCCCATTTATTTATTCAGTATTTATATACATGGCATATTATTTTTCTGTATCTTGTTAAGTCCCTCTGAGGACCTGGTCCCTTTCCAGGTGTAGATGTTCATGAGTATTCGCGGGAGCACAGATCCGGACATGCTACTTATATTTCGAGGAGGCCTTCTCTTCGAGCCTCATGATTGTCAGATGTTGTTCTTATATGGTGTGTATCTGGTTCCTTTTATATTCTATTTTGGCAGTGGATTTATTTCCATCCGACTGTCATTCTTTAGATACTTATTATTGAGATCTAGTCACCTGATTATTGGTTATTCATGTATATGTGATTTCTGTGGATGAGATTTAGATATTACCCTGTGACTTGTGATAATTTTACCACTTATGAATTATTGTTCATTATACAGCGTACACTCGTATATATGGTTTCCATATATTGGAGTTGCCATATATACAGGCGGCTGGCATATTTACGTGTCCTAGTCCTACGTATTTTGGGACTGGGGCGTGACATATTTTTAGTGGTGGCCCATGCAGGTCAGAGCATATTGTCTCGGTTACGTTACTGTACCGAGCAAGCCTGCACCTAGGATTAGAATATAGGATCTCATCCATAATTGACTATGACTTATCTTCTTTCCAGTCTGTCCTACTTACATAATTGCATCCTGCTTGATTCATGTGCTTTCCTGATAAATTCCTTAAGTATAGCCCCTGCTAGAATATAGAAATCCATGTTGATAGAGTAATACTTAGGGTAATATTCCTACTTAGAATACAACTAGGGCTTTGACACCTCACTAAGTTAGGATACTAAATGAACCCTAGTCTTCCATATTAGTAAATGAATCATATTCTTCCATATTACTAAATAAACCCTAGCCTTCCATATTACTAAATGAACCCTAGTCTTCAATATTACCTAATGAACCCTAGCATCACTACCTATAGATTAACTTACCATTATCCCTTGACGTATTTATGTATGACTTGAGTGTAGTAAAAATACTACTAGGATTAGTTAGAGAATTAACCATAGTATTAACCCTAGTTTTGAGGAACCAATAGAAATCCAAAGTTAAATACTAGGACTGAAATCTCATCCTGTGTTTGGATAAACCGAGTTTTATGCCAGATACCCTTTACCCTTGTTGGCGTAAAACCTATTTGACCGTTGTTGGCATAAGAACCAAACAACTGCCTAGTTGGCATAAAAGCCAAATGACTTTCTTGTTGGCGTAAAAACCAAATTATGCAGGAGATTCTCTCCTTTACACCGCAGTTATGACAACCACTACCCACGATCCCTTAATCTTCCTTATCCTGCGTCATGCAAGCCACGTAGGTAACTGCCCTGCGTAAACTTGATGATTCTTGAATAAATAGATAACCAGCGTAGAGTAACCTGATTAGGCATAAAATATAAGGATAGATGTGAGCGTAATTGTTACAGCCTTAGCTTTCCCCAGCCATGACCCAATCTTGTGCATTAAATGCAGAGATATGTCTCGAGCCCTGTGCAAAAAGAAACAGCTTTTGAAGGGATATCTGATTTTGTCTCACCTCAAGCGTGAATGACTTGTAACCAATAAAGTCACTAAACGACAACCTGGGTCCCCGTGCAAATTTATCTTCACAGTCGTCATCTCGATCATCGTGCAGTACTTTTTGTCAGGTGTCAGGATTCACTAATTTGACTGACAAACTCACGAGTTCCTCGTATAACTTTACGCTGCAACGCAGGAGATCCTTTACGCACGCTAATTTTATGCGCAGATTTTAGTGCAAAACTTTTACGCTCGGACTTTCACACAGATTTTACGCGCAGACTTTTTACGCGAACTTTGTGCAGACAAAATCTTTGTGCAGACTTTACGCGGGCACATTTTACATGTGAAAACTTTGTACGCAGACTTTGCACAGGAAGTATAGCAGACTTTTATACGGATAGCTCTGAAACCATGCTTTACGCCAAACTACGTTAAAGCTCTATTTTATGCAGACTGTCTCAAATCCCTACTTTACGAGGACTACTTTAAATCTCTATTTTATACGGACAACCTATAGTGTATACTAAGATAGTAGAACTTAGAAGGCCATACCTCTTTTTGGTTAAACTAGCATCTTAGAGTAGGAGTTAGAATAATAACTGTAGAGATTGTAGAGTCTTATCTTTTTGTGAATTTGAATTATTTTAAAATTTCTCATATCATAATCTAGCGTACTTATATTTACTATACTACCTTGACTTATACTGCTATTATAGCCTAGTTTTGCAAGCTTATTCTTTATCAAGCTTGATCATGATATATGTATTATTGGAGTACTACACTAATACATTTCAGAATCAGTGTATTACGGTCTGATCAACCATAGTGCACTTGGTTCGTCCTTCGCATAACTACCTTACGTGGATTAAGATATATAGTGATTAGTAGACAAATGTACTTACCCTCTAGATATGTCTGAGCATATCGTATCAGCTACCTAACTGTGCTGATAAGAATATGTGAATAGGGATTACCAGAATAGCATTTCAATCCACGACTACCTTGACAATTCTCATTGAATTCTTTAAATGCCTCGATCCCCACACTTATAATCTATTACCTCCCCCTTGAACTCTTGATTATCGTTTTCTGTTTTCCCTTATTTCGGAAGGATGAAACCTCGTGCTTAGTATAAATACGATAAGTGTATTGTTTCTGTAGCCATTTTTGTTTGTTTCTTGGGTAATTACCAAACCATATTATTAGATTAGATTGCAGTTTAAAACTGTGCTACCTTTAGAATGACCTTCGCTACCTACCTACGTTTTATTGCGTTCCTGATGCGTGCATCACTATGACAGTGAAATTTTTATTTTTGCCTCGTAACTTGGGTCAAGTTCAGAACTCAAGTATTACGATGAAGAATGTATCATTTTGCTGACAGGAGTCTAAATGGATTTTACCCGGATGAATAATTAACTGACTCCTAAAAGGATAGCAGCACCTATGACTAGGTTGACTTCTTAGGATTAAGAATTCCTATGGACCGACTCACCAAGTCAGCACATTTCATACCTTTAGAATTGGCCAGTCTGCAGAAGCTTTAGCTAACTTATATATGAGATAAATCATAAGATTGCACGGCATAGCCGTCAGTATTTTACCAGACAAGGATTCGCGTAACCAGAGTTGATGGTCAACACCGTAGAGACAGTTAAGTAAATACAAGGACATTTGCAAGCAGTACAAGACAGACAGAAGCAGTGGGCAGACCGTCATCATCGTCCCTTGGAATTCAAAGAGGACAATCATGTCATCTTGAGGATATCACCTACTAGAGACACCATTCGATTCGGAGGACGCAGCAAGTTGAGTCCAAGGTATGTTGGACCATTGATGTGCTAGAAAGAGTGGGAGTAGTAGCATATCAACTTGCGCTACCACCTTCACTTGAGGAAATACCTGATGTATTCCACGTGTCGCAACTCAGGCGATATGTGACAACAGCAGTCATGTTTTCGACCATTCGAAGATCACCATTAGGCCGAGCTTGTCATACCAAGAGCAACCCGTGGAAATCTTTGATCGTCGAGAAAAAGTATTAAGGAACCAGTCTATTCCCTTGGTTCGCGTGGCATGGAAGCATGATGCGCCAGAAGAATCAACTTGGGAGCGCGAGGACGACATGCGCTAACGTTTTCCGAACCTATTCGTAGACCAAGGTATAAAATTAATTTGTTAATTTATATCTTATGCCATCCCTGACTTTCTACCGTGACTTAATTTTAATTTCGAGGACAAAATTTTTATAAGTTGGGTAGATTGTGAAACCCCAAATCCTGAAAACCGTATTAGATATTTTTTATTATAATTTGAATTAATTATTTTAGTAATTATGTGCTAAATAGAGAATATAGAATTTTTTTAATTTTTATTTGAGGTGTTTGTGCATCTAGAAGATTTTTGGAGCCTTTATAAATTTTTTCTAATTTATTTCATGTAGGTAGCCCGGTGGATAGTTGCTAGCTTAAGGGTGTGCACAAATTATTTTTTCTAGAATTTTATAGGTATATATATGTATATATATAATTATATATATATATGTATATATATAATTTTATATATATATATATATATATATATATATATATATATATATATATATATATATATATATATGTATATATATTAGTTAATTAGAAATAAAAAAAAAAGAAAAAAAAGATAGTGGGTTTGGATCCACAAACCCAAAATCCATAAACCAAAAAACCGTTTAAACAAAACCAAAACCATTCACTTTATAAAACAGCAGCAGTAGCAAAAGTGAATGGTTTAAAGTATGTTAGTAAGAAGCAAACTAGAAAGAAAGGAAAGAAAGTTAGAAAGTAAGAAGGAATAAAAGATAGAAGAAGAAAAAGAAAACAGCAGCAGTAGCTGTGTTTGGAAAACCACGGAAACACCCCCCTTTCTCCTTTTCCACCGACTCTCTCTCTCTCTCTCTCTCTCTCTCTATGTATACCCATTCTCACAAGCCCATCTTCCTCCCAAACCACATAACCTCTCGGTCCACAGAGGAATTCTCAGCCACTCTCCACTTTTATTTCAACCAAAACCCCTCCTTTGCAACCCAAACCCACTTTATCAAGAACCCATTCACCATAGAAACACAGATCCATCTCCACTTCTCCGTCTCGCGCTCGAGAGCTCATCGGCATGGCGGAAGCTTAGAGCCGATCACGCTCCATCGAGCTCCGACCGACGCGAGCTTCGACAATCCTTCGAGGATATAGAGCACTAGCAGCTCCAACGAGCTTCCTCACCGGCACGTTCATCTCGCGGCGGACTCCGGCGGATCCAGTAATGACATGGCGACACGATTCCTCCAGACAATGGAGCACCCCGCTCTGGCCTGACTTCTCCCCCGCCGCGGCTGACCGAGCCACTGTTCCGGCGGACCACAGTCCCGTTGTGCAGTCCCCCCTCCAACCCGCAGCGGCTGTGCAGTCCCCGTACGGCCTACTCCCTGTCCAGTCTGACTTCATCGAACACTACCACAACGGATCTTATCTCTGGACAACCCCGCAACGACCCCGACTCGAGCAGTACCGGACACGGCGCAGTGCCGGACACGGCAGAACCCGGATACAACAACCAGGACACAGCACAGTGACCCGGACACAGAAAAATCTTCGTTCTACGGAGCCCTGTTCAGGTAACACGTTCTCTCTCCTCGTTATTCCTTTTTTTATTCTTTCAGTTGTGACATGTAGGCTATGTAACCCTCTCGATGTCCGTGCAACCCGCTCGGTGCATCGCGTCCTGTGGCGATCGCGAACCGCGATCCAAAAACAGGAAAAACAATGCCCCATTTTACCCCAGAACTGAGTACGCCCCACCAAACGGGACGACTTGGTCGCATACGATCTTTACCGAAACGTGCGTGCCGTTGATACGGACGTGCGGGATTTCGCAGAAGTTGATTTGGATGTGCGTGCACACTGGAATCAACGCGTATCCGCCGACAACGTCCCGTATTCGCCTGTTCTGGAATACGCTGTAACTTTGTGTACACACATCGGATCAAAATGAAACTTACGCCATCGGACTCGTAGCAATACGCTGGTCCTGTGATCCAAGTTTGGTTCGATTCTGAGAACGTTGACAAAATCCCGTATCGTGGGCCCCACAGGCTCTACTTAACGGGCGATTTTGTGATCGGCACATCGGAATCTAGTTCTGGACATTCCATTGGATTTGTATCGACGTTCTGGACTTATTGACACTAAGTTTGGCAAATTTGGAGACCTTTGACCCTAACATATTTTTTGGTGCAAAGTGGCCCACATGTGGACCCCGCTTTGACCGAAAACTGTCATTTTTGCCCATGTGTCCAAATTGGACTTAAGGACGGGCGTTTCTAGCTATTTGATATTTTTTGAGACTGTTAGTGATATTTATTTCAGCATCCGGAGACGTCCATTCTGAGGCCATAGTTTCTGACTTTTTGGCATTTGACATCTGGACGTTACATTTGCAGTTCTCTTGCCAGGCAAGTATATTTTGCCTTGTTGTACTATTTAAATTCAGTTATTGTTAGTTACATGTTTATTTATGTTTAAATCATATAAATGTGCGCGTCCGAGAAAACTCGGGTGCAGTCAACGAAGGCGTTGACGTTAGGATTGTATCTGACCTTGTGTTTAGTAGACCCACATAAAGTTGTGGAGTTATTGGTATGACTCCCCAGGCCTTGACACGTATCATTACACGTCACAGAGTGAGTCCATTGTCACCACCACATTCCGAAAATAGGGGTATTTTCGACTTTTTACAATAATTAATATTATTGTAGTTTCAATTTAGTAATTTCGTGATAGATATATTAATTTAAATAAATACGTGAGGTGTGTAATTAAATATAGTAATTATATACAGTATTCAATTGTATTGTGCTGGTAGACTTGACCTAGAAGTCAGTAGGTGAACACCTGTCCGAATTGTGGGATTCGGTATTTTAATTGTTTATTTTAGAATTTAATTCTTGGAGGTAGTAATTAATTACTGTATTTTATTTAATTATTGCGCGTTGCCTTTGCTTCGATATTTGGAGTGCTATCCTGACTTTTGTCTTCCAACAAATTTTACAATCTTGTCCTAGACATGCTCGCCTTCCATTCTGCTATTTTTGCAGCTCATAATTATGCTCTTTGTGCATTATTTCTGGCCGCACAAAAATCGTCGCGGACGTTATTTAATAAATCCCTATTTTGTATCGTTGTGCGTTCCAATTAAAATTGAAGGCAATCTTGACCTATTTTTCGTACGGCCCAAATTAGGGTAATATTCTGTTCTGAGTCTTCTTCATTATTGGTATTGATGACCTGACCTGATTTTGGCCCCATGTACTCCTAATTAATTTTAGAACACAACTTGTATTTAATTCTAATTAAATTGAGGATACTATTTAAACCAATTCTGAAAATCCTAATTTAATTCCAGTGCCCTGCAAATTGAGCCCATACCGATCATACAGCGCTCCCTGACCCTACAAAACATCGGATACCGAATCGTCCGCCAAATTTTCGTCATTTCATGCGCCTGTGCAAATACCCAAATTTAAGGGGGCTAATTTACAAATTTGCATTTTGTGGCAACATCTCATTTGATTAAACCAATGAGGGAGCCCTATTAATTTTTAATTAGCCTCTCACCCTCATCCTCACATGAAAATCCTTCATGTCCAATCCTGGCCACTCAATTAAAGTGGGTACATCACCACCCTTCATCCACATCTCACCCCCTCCTATTTAATGTACTATCAAGCCCTAATCCCAAAAATTTAACCTAGGAAAACACACCCCAAGCTTCCCCAAACTGTAGCCCCTATTTCTATTTTTCCTTCTCTTCTTCTTCTTTTTTTTCTCCTTCTTCCTTCTTCTTCTTCTTCCCTTCTTCTTCTTTCTTTGTTTTTTTTAAAATTCAAATAGAAGAAAAAGGGGGGGGGGATCCCATCTTCACCTTTACTGTATACCCGAGCCCCTTCCCTGTGCACTCCGGCCGGCCATCAGGCGACCCGGCCAACCTCGGCGGCCAGCCCCGAGACCGGCCAGGCCGACCCCATCTCACTGCTGCTCTTCCCCCTGTCCATCCATTTCCGACCAGCTAGCCGACCCGCGGGCGCCCCACCTTGCTCCGCTGCTCTCCCCCTCCGGTCAGCCGCTGCTCCGGCCCTCTGCTCTCCGGCGGCTTCCTCCATCATCCCCGCCGACCTGTCCAGCAGCGCTCTGTAAGCGCTGTGTCTTCCCATCGTGCGACGTCGTGAGCTCAGCCCGTGAGCGATCGGCAACGACCACAACTTCGCGCCGTCCCCGTTCACCTCGTTGTCGACCCACCAGCGTCACCACCCTGCACCTCCTGCTGTCGGAATCCGATGAGAGGGATCCGACGTGGAGGCTCAACTTCGACGGGTTCCGACGGTGGGATCACCAGGAGAAGCCGCCACGTGGACTCCAAGATTGTCTAGGCGTTCGTGGTTCTGCAGATGTAGTGGCCGAGTAGTATCAACAACAGGTTGAAATGTTGGAAGGCTTTGATGAAATGGATACCTTGACTGAGTGTGGTTTTCTTCCTGGCATGTCAAAGGAAGATCGTGAAAGGATGGCTAGAAATGAGATATTTGCCATTCGGATCTCAAACATAGCAAATATGGTTCTTTTTGCGGCAAAAGTTTATGCTTTTCGGTAAGGAGTCGCTCATTAGCAATCTTTCCATCCACACTGGATTCTCTTATTGATCTGTTTTCGGGCTTCATCTTATGGGTTACTGCATTGTCCATGCAAACACCTAATCCCTATCAGTACCCTATTGGGAAGAGGCGCGTGCAACCACTGGGCATCCTCGTTTTTGCATCTGTCATGGCAACACTTGGTCTCCAGATAATTTACCAGTCGGTGCTTTCTTTGATATCTGATGAGGGTGAATTCAGCTTAAGCAAAGAACAAGAAACTTGGGTTATGAACATTATGCTATCAGTGACAGTGCAATTCTTGCCCATTACATAGAAGGATGGATAGACCCTGTTGGAGCCATCATTCTAGCATTGTACACCATCCGGACATGGTCGACTACGGTGCTGGAGAATGTAAACTCTCTTGTAGGCCGGTCTGCTGCTCCAGAGTATCTTCAGAAGTTGACATACCTGTGCTGGAACCACCACTCCCATTCCTCCCTCTGTTGTGAGTTTCCTCCTCCCCTCTTTCTTTCTTCACAATGTATGAATGTATATATATATATATATATATATATATATATATATATATATATATATATGTAATGTGTATATACATATATGACTAGTGTATATGTATTTGTATGTATATAATTAATGTGTAGAAGTATATGTATATACGTATGAGTATAAATTCATATACGTATATGTGTATTATTTATTTAATTAATGTTAATACACACATAATGTATATTATATATAATATTGGTATACGTATAAATATATATTTCGTATATACTTAATATATTTTTAATATTAAATGGGTATACATGTATATATGTATATATATTTTGTATATGTATGTAATCAATAATTGGTATATATGTATGTATTATTAAATGGTCCATATATATATTGTATATATATTTAATTTAGTATAAATATATATTTGGTATATAAATGCATATATATATATATATATATATTAGTATATGTTAATTGATATATGTTTAATAAAAACATAATTTGGCATATATAAATAAATGTAGCATAATATATATTTTGGGTATAAATATATAAACGTATTTTTGTATATATATATATTCTTATGTACATACAGTTATACCTATTTTGTATATACTTTAGAATAACCAAATATATGTATTATATTTGATTATTAATAATACGTTTAATTGGTGAATATACTCGGTAACCCTAGTTGACTAGTGCCCTGCCTAGCATGGCCCTGAGGCCAGTGTTTTGACTGTGTGTTAGTGTAGCATCTGATGTAAATATGGTTTTGCTTGTGATATGTTATAGGACTGATGGTTTACCCAGGGGATACTCTGGAATAGGACATCAATAATTACCAGCTAAGGACCCAAGGCGAGTACATTCTCTGATTAGTTTCTAATTTATGATATCTCCTATGTTCACTGTATCTAGTGTAAATATCCATGTTCTTGACACGTTGGTTACACGGATTGGTATCCATGGATCTCGTCATGAGATGTTATTCCTTATACATGGTGTAGCTTGTACAAGACTTGTTTCCTTGATATCTTGTGCATGTACAGACACTGAGACCCGGGGAGATTTGCTACCTCCCTAGGGAATCCCGTGCCATAGCGTACCATGATTGGATCTACTATACCAGTCGGGGGTGGGGAGTATTTTAGTGTAGATATGTGATCATACCCAACTTTTCATGCATCATAGCTCACCCCACATCTCACGTCGGGTGCGGCCTAACCATCTCCATGCTTCATAGCTGTTACGTGTGATTAGCCTGACCTCTCCATGCATCATAGCTAACCAACGGTTAGCCTGACCTTCGTGAATCATAGCTAATCACATGTAACCAGCCTGATCAAGTTCCCAAGTCGATCACATGTTAAAGCTAGTACTCACACACTTAGTCATAGGACTCTTGCTCATTGACATATTGCTTCTTTTCCTGCATTTACTTACAGTATTTTCAGTATTTCTTTTGTTGTATATTTCTTGTACCTATACATGCATCTGGTATATTTCCATCTAGAACTGCTACATAGTTTATATCATTAATAAAGAACTGCTATTTAGAGATGTACTTTGCTCCTTCCTGACTGGAAAATATTTTTCCAGACTGTGACCTTAGTGGACTTGGTTCCGACACTTGAGGATTGGATGTTACTGATTGCAGGTATGATTATTTTGTTATTAGGCTTGTGTTGTATTCTTTATTCTTCAAATTCCTATCGTGCTGTAGTTGTGATTGAGTATGTTGTTAATATTTTTATAGTATTATCCGAGTCTCCTTATGGAGTTGGATACTAGCGTGAGATTGTTTAGATAGTACTCGACCTAGACAGCGTTCTACCGCCGATGCTGCGGCGTAGGCTGGACGTACCCACGCACTCGTGCCCCTAAACCGGGTGCGGGTCGTGACATCCATGTAGGGACGCGTGTCTCATGCGCGACTGGCCATCAGTATGAGCAACACGTGTAACGGTATGAGCTTAGTTGTTTATTCTATTGAGACTTGCATCATAGTAGGAGGTGTTCACGTCGTTTTTACGACTTGTACATCTATATTGGGCAGGAAAGACATCTAGTAGGCGTGTGGGACACCCCCCTCCTTGAGTTTTTATTCTTCGTACCATGCTCCTCGGAGATGGTCGATTGCAGAGTGCCCATGCGTCTGGGGGCATATGACACATTTACTAGCCAGTCATGACGATTGGTGAATTACGTCAGCATATGTCTAGCCTACACTTTCCCATGCGTACTACCAGGTCTTTAAATTGCATTCATTTAGATGGTTAGCATATCCCATTTATTTATTCAGTATTTACATACATGGCATGTTGTTTTTCTGTATCTTGTTATGTCCCTCTGAGGACCTGGTCCCTTTCCAGGTGTAGATGTTCATGAGTATTCGTGGGAGCACAGATCCGGACATGCTACTTATATTTCGAGGAGGCCTTCTCTTCGAGCCTCGTGATTGTCAGATGTTGTTTTTATATGGTGTGTATCTGGTTCCTTTTATATTCTATTTCGGCAGTGGATTTGTTTCCATCCGACTGTCATTCTTTAGATACTTATTATTGAGATTTAGTCACCTGGTTATTGGTTATTCATGTATATGTGATTTCTGTGGATGAGATTTAGATATTACCCTGTGACTTGTGATAATTTTACCACTTATGAATTATTGTTCATTATACAGCGTACGCTCGTATATATGGTTTCCATATATTGGAGTTGCCATATATACAGGCGGCTGGCATATTTATGTGTCCTAGTCCTACGTATTTTGGGACTGGGGCGTGACACCCTCAATGCCATAGTGTGATGGAAGTGGTCCCTAACATCATTTTCACTCAAGATGACATGTTGTTAAAACATAACCGGCATGACAGGCCCCACTATTATACCGGATATGTCGATTCCATGGAGGTAGACCGGATTCACATAGATCCGGGATAGTCGATCAGCATTATCCCTCATAGTCTGCTCAGACCGCTGAGAATTCCTACAAGCGAACTGGCTTACACCACCACTACAATCGTGGGCTTCAACGCCAGGAAAAGTAAGCCGTTGGGAAAGATTCAGCTGAGGATCCAGATATAAGATCTTAGATCAGTGGCTACATGCTACGTCATTGATTCAGAGGTATCCTACAACATTCTGCTAGGCAGACCATGGATCCACGATCACAACATTGTTCCTTCGACTCTACATCAATGCTTCAAATATGTAGATGCCCAAGGAACAGTAAAAACAGAGTTTGCTGACCTTAACCCGTTCAAGGGAGTAGAGTCCTACTATTCTGATGCCATGTTATACACCCAAGACTACATGAGAGAGGTATCAGGCAAGACGGAGGAGGAATCCCACCGGTAGCTAGAAGAACCCTTTGTTGAGCAACCCCTGTCGATCCAGGTGAAAGGGCGGACTACCCGTCCGAAAGTCATGGAACCCATGGCTATTCAATTGAACAGAACCAAATCAGGAGAAGAAAGCGATCCTCTAGTGATCACTTTGAACCAGAAGCCTCCACCTTTGGTCATCAACCTCAGGCGCAACAAACAGCCGACTGATGTAAATTCAACCAGGAACGTAGTTTCTGACGATAATAAAGATTATCTTTCCAGTATACTGACGCTCAATTTCTAAATCAGGAATCCTCCCCCCATGACGATATAGAGCCTATAGCACAAAAATTCTTGGAAGCTATAGACTCCTATCATCCGTATGTGTGGGAGGTGGCGTCAACATCTAATGTCATCACGACATATGAGCCACATGAAGATTCTATCTTTATTATCCCGCCCACTCGCAGCAATCAGCATCCAATAGTCTTCGGTCGCAGGTGCAGCAGACCGATTGTACAAGAAGACTCTCACGAGTCCGATGCTGGCAAAATACAAATTCACAGATATAGCCCACAAGCTTTAAATATTATGTAAAATATGGGTTATGATCTGAAGTCAGAGCCAGGCCTCAACTATGGGAAAGGCAGACGAATACCGTTGCATAGTGACCCCTACTGTCAACAAACTCATTTTGGGTTAGGGTATACCACCTCCCTCGCAACTTCTGAGTCAAGTGAGGATATCTTTTCCTCTTCTCAAGATGACTCATCGTCCTCCGGCTCATGTACTGATCTCGAACAAGCATCATCAGTAAATACGATATTGACAGATTCTCTCGAAATAGAGGAACAAGAATCTGAACCATTCGAAGATGAATCCTGGGCTCAACAAATGGATACACAATGGGAACTCCGGTTCGAGCAGAGAGAACCGGCCACTGAAGATAAAGTTATCCAAATCGATGTTGGGGACGAACTTTCACCAAAGTCGATATTCATCAGTAACAATCTTTTCGAAGAAGAAAGAGAAGAAATAATCCAGCTGATAAAAGAATATATCGATGTCTTTGCGTGGAATTATGAGGATATGCCAGGTCTTGATCAAAAAGTGGCTACTCATAAGCTCAACATACTGCCCAATTCAAAACCTGTAAAGCAGCACCAATACCGGTTTTGCCCGGATATGATGGATGCCATCGAAGCTGAAATCGAGAAGTTGATAGCCTGCAGGTTTATCCAGGAAGAACAACATCCTGATTGGGTCACCAACGTTGTCCCGGTCATGAAGAAAAGTGGAAAAGTTCGCATTTGTATCGACTTTCGAGATCTTAATGCGGCGTGCCCCAAGGATGAGTTCCCTCTTCCCATCACAGACGTCATGATCGACAATACATGCGATTTTGAATGCATGTCCTTCATGGACGGATTCTCAGGATACAATCAGATTAAGATGCATCCTGAAGACGAGAAGCATACTACCTTTCATACACCACTGGGGGTATACTGCTACACAGTCATGCCCTTTGAATTGAAGAATGTCAGGGCTACGTACCAACGAGCTATGAGTAACATATTCCATGAGCATTTACGCAAAATAGTAGAATGTTACGTAGACGATATTGCTGTCAAAAGCCGCCTCAAGGATCATCACATCCAAGACTTGAAGACAATATTCGAGTTGATGCGCCGACATCAACTCAAAATGAATCCTACAAAGTCCTTTCTTGGTGTATCTAGTGGCAAATTCCTGGGATTTGTCATAACCGCTATAGGCATTCAAGTGGACCCTGATAAAGTGAAAGCTATCTTAGAAATATGACCATCCCGTAATCTGAGGGAACTCAGGGGATTCTAAGGTCGTCTGGCTTATATCAGGAGATTCATATCCAACCTCTCTGGAAGATGTTAACCTTTTTCTCGTCTCATGAAGAAAGGTGTGTCCTTCGTATGGGACGAAGCCTATCAGCAAGCGTTTAATGATATCAAACGCTACCTCACTAATCCTCCAGTTCTGGTGCCTTCCGTCATAGGAAGACCATTTTTATTGTATGTTCGAGCAATGGATCATTCTTTGGGAGCTCTCCTCGCACAGAAGAACAATGAAGGTCATGAACAGGCTATCTACTATTTAAGCAGGAATACTGGTATAATCCAGTGAAAAAAGAATGCTTGGCCTTAATATTCGCCATTCAGAAGATGCGACATTACGTCACAGGCCAAACTATTTATATCATCTCCAGGATCAATCCTCTTCGGGTATTGATGAACAAGCTGAGTGTTCTCAATTCCCGACTTGCGACTTGGGCTATGTTACTAACACCGTATGATATGGTGTACGTTCCGCAGAAGTCCATAAAGGGTCAGGCCTTGGCTGATTTCTTAGCTGCTCATCCGATTCCGGAAACCTCTAAACTATACGAGGATATTCCCGACGAAGTTGTAGAATGTAATTCCGCAATGGAAAGTGTTACATGGCATCTATTCTTCGATGGTGCCTCCAGGATTGGTCCCAGGGGAAACGTGGTTTCAGGAGTAGGAATTATCCTGGTCACTCCTGATAAACTCGTCATCTATCGAGCATATTCTCTTAGCGAACCCTGCTCTAATAATGTGGCAGAGTATAACGCCCTATTAATCGGGCTCCAAGTCGCAAAAGAATTGGATGTGGAGTACCTGGAAGCTTTTGGTGATTCTCTGCTAATCGTCAATCAGGTCAGAGGAATATATGAAGTCCGCAATCCAGACCTCATTCCTTACCACCAAGCAACGGTCGAGATTGCAATGCCTTTCAAAGGATTCTTCCTAGAGCATGTGCCTCGATCTCAAAATTTAGAAGCTGATGCCCTAGCCAGCCTAGCTGCAGATCTAGATATTCCTATAAGGAGGCAGAATTCGGTGATTCTTCTCAACAGAGATCTATTCTGTGTGAAAAATAACTTTCACATAGAACACAGCTACGCTATAAACACGGTGCCTCCTAAGAGAGACTGGAGAAGTCCCTTTGTAGATTTCGTGGCATACGAAATCTTACCGGAGGATCCTAAAGAAGCAGTATCCATCAAAAGACGATCATTACGTTTTTATTTTGATGCTTCTTCATAATGTTTATATCGTCGAACATACGATGGACTGCTATTACGATGTCGCTCCGACGATGATGCAAAATAGGTTATCCGAGAAGCTCACGACGGTGTATGTGGAGCACATCAACCCGATCCTAAGTTACAGGATCGTATCAGGAGGATGGGCTACTATTGGCCTACTATGATTGCAGATGCAGTGAAGTATGCAAGACAATACAAAGCCTGTCAAGTTCATGCGGATTTTATACATCAGCCTTCTGAACATCTATATCCTACCATCGCATCATGGCCCTTCGAAGCATGGGGTATGGACATCATTGGTCCTATTCACCCGTCATCCTCTAGAGGATATCAGTTCATATTGGCTATCACCGATTATTTCTCTAAATGGGCGGAGGCGATCCCCCTTGCTGAGGTAAAGACATCCAACGTGATCAGCTTTATCAAGCACCATATCATTTATCGCTTTGGGATACCCCGAAGGATAATTCATGACAATGGGCCTCAATTCATCAGCCAAGCATTTCACCGATTTTGCGATAAGAATCGGATACAAAATATGGCCTCTACGGCATATAATCCAGCTGCTAATGGTTTGGCAGAATCCTTCAACAAAACCATTATCAAACTCTTGAAGAAGTTCGTCTCTACGAATAAAAGAGATTGGAATGAGAAGCTGGGAGAGTGCCTCTTGGCATACCACACAACGGTACGAACACCAACAGGTTATACCCTATTCTCATTGGTCTATGGGTGTGAAGCAGTTCTCCCCATTGAAATCTAAATTCCATCACTCAGAATAGCAGTGGCTAATGAGTTGACTCAGGAAAATAATGATCGACTACGGCTTCAAGAGCTAGAAGGATTAGACGAGAAACGCCTCCAAGCTTAACAGCGTATTACATTCTACCAGGCGCGCATCTCCAGAGCTTTTAACCGAAAAGTAAAGGAGAGAGTGTTCAAAGTTGGTGAGCTAGTTCTAGTTGTGAAGAGGCCTATGATCATTATACACAAGAGCAAGGGTAAATTCTAGCCCAAATGGGAGGGCCCTTATGTGATTGAAATGATGTTTTCAAATGGCGCCTACAGATTAGCCAAGCCTAACGGAGATCTGATAATGGCTCCTATCAATGGCAAATTCCTAAAGAGGTACTACGCTTAATCTTCTTTGCTCAAAGGAATATGGTGAAGATCTCATTCTGACAATACTACATACAAAGAACTGGTTGGAGCATATTCTATCATGTTCTCATGACCTCTGAATATATATGTTTAACTAATTTGAAACGTCAAAACCTATCATGTCCATATTACCTCTGATAGTATTTTGTACACAAATTTAGTTGGATCATATTCTATCATGTCCATATAACCTCTGAATAGATATATCCAGCTGAAGCTTACCGAAGGGATATCACATCCATATTACCTCTGATATCACTTTCACCCTAGCCTGTCATTTATATTCCAAAATGATAGGTCCACAAAGTCAGATAAAGTCTCTTTATTATCTCCGAAAAGAGCAAAATTACATAGAAAAGCAAAAAGTACATCATTGGGGAGTAGCAGTCAAATCACGAATCTGCTGCGCCAAAGAGGCCATCCTCTCATTCCTGGAGTTCAAGACGTTAGCGCGAGCCCGCTCCAGCCTTGCCTCCTTATTGTTTAAGAAAGATAGTTCGGATCGAGCATGAACAAAACTGGCGCAGGTGACTCCTGCACGTGCCAAGTTCTGCTGAGCTGTATCCAGTCGGCCATTCA
This sequence comes from Iris macrosiphon, assembly GCA_036927795.1. Lineage (NCBI taxonomy): Eukaryota > Viridiplantae > Streptophyta > Magnoliopsida > Asparagales > Iridaceae > Iris > Iris macrosiphon. Next base: position 95,648,578 of record JAYESA010000008.1, read on the forward strand.
CCATATCTAGAGCTGCCAATGACTGGAGAGCCCACTTCTTTGCCAGAGCGAGTTTGGCTTCCAGTTTACGGACCCTTGCTTCATTTCCCTCATGTTCGGCCTTGCACTTTGTTTGAAGAGGAATAACCTCCTCCAAGACGGCTTTCCCTTCATCCATCTCCTGCCGCTGTGTCTGGATGGATTTATTCAAGCATTCCATCTGTTCAGCAAGCTGCGCAGTCAAGGAATCGTACTCGTCCTGGATCATATCATCGATGTTGCCTCGAGATAATTATAAATATTCGTTAATGGGTTATTCTAAACCATTAACTATTTGCTCCAGCGCATTAACTCTCCCAGCGTCGTTGAAATTTCTGATCGGCGCTATCGCAAGCTGGAAGGACATCTTCAGAGCATCGAAGCCTAGATTCTTCTCCAGCACCATCGATATCAGCGTTTTCAAAGTGATGTAGAAAATGCTAGTATACTGCTCAACTAGCATGGCAAAATTTGAATGGACGCTGGGAGTGACTGCGATATCGGTAAATCTCCCTCCAGGAATGACTGTAGAGGATGTTGCCACAGTCGTTGCCTCCACAGATGCCGCTACAAAAGAACAAGCACCAGCAACGGTTGAAGTGGCTGGCGTACTCAACAAAGGAGGCATAGTCGTGATGACAGGCTCATCCTCCTCTGAAGATATCGGGACTGTATTGGGCGAGACAGCACCCGAAAATGTTGCCTCTCCAAGGTCTAATACCGTCGTTTCTTCGGCAGGAGCCGCAACAAAGTCAAAGGTTGCGTCGACGCCGCCTTCCCTGAGATGTCTTTCCCTGAAAAGAAGACAAGAGAAAGTTAATATCAACTCGATGTTAATTTTCCTAAAAAGGAGGCATAAAAGACGATATTTACCCATAGCCGATGGTATATATGTCGCGTCCGCAGCCAGTACAGCTAAATCAGTTCTTAATGAGGCTAAGCGAGCTGTCATACCTGGGGAAGAGGGTGCACCAACTAACGTTGGAGGATAGTTTTCCCAGTCGTCACCAAGATCCAATTGAGGCTCATCGGGTGGAATCTCGCTGGAAATACTTACAGACGAAGTAGGGGTTACCCCCATTATTGGTCTGGATAAATGTATTCTTAAAATGCTCAGCCTTGTAGGCGATATCGTAGCACTACTTGAAGCAGTAGTAGCAGCAGCGATCTCGAGCAAAGAATCTCCGGTACTGCCGGCCGGAACTATGGAGGTTCCCTCTCTAAAAGGCGAAGGACCTCTAATCAACAAATCATCCCCAACCGGAGAAATAACAGGCTCGCTCCTAGAAGCCTCCCTGGTAGAAGCCCTTTTCGGACCTCTGGCAATCCTCTTCTTGCGGGAAGAAGGTTCTTTCGAAGCAGAAGCCTTCCTTTTATGGGGGATAATGAGAGGCTCTGCAGACGGAGCTAGTACGCCTCTCGGTATTGTCGTCAAGAATTCGTCTGCCCCGGTGGTGTCTTTATTCTCATCCGAGGAAACAGACGAAACATCCTCCCTTCCAGTAGACCTATGGGAGGGCATTCTAAAATTTCTACGCATATCAAAATCACGATGGAAGGTATTGATGGACGCATAAAACTACGCGTACGAGTGGAGCATGTGCAGCTCCATGGAAAGAGAAGTCGCAGATACCACAAAAGTTGCACCAGTGCAGCCCACGATGAAGTACCGCCAACCTCTGGCTCCATCAATAAGTCCACCTCTGGACTTGAAGCTGGTGATGGCATTTCCCACATGCAATTAGTCATACCCAAACTGCCTGACAAACCGACTGGGCAGATAGGGCTCCAAGAAGCAATGATCATCACTCCTGTATAGCAAGTGGGAAGGTCTAATATAGACCAACCAATAGAAGGCTTCAGGAGAAAGAATGGTTCTCCCATGACCTTCATCCTTGAGTTTCCTCCCCTGTTGATTTATGTGTACAGGGGGAACGATACAGAAGATCTTCCAGCTGTGGGCTACGTTTAACGCCCGCCGACAATCTGTGACGGTCACTACTTTCCAAGAGGAATTCTTGTAATTCAGCAAGAAATTATTTCCTGAACTGCTGGCGGAACCGGGAGACATCACCCGGGCATTGTGAAGAATTAACCATCCCATCAAGTATATGAATGGTAATTCTACCCTGGGAAAGTTTTTACGCTGCGTCTCATCAGCGAGCAGCCCATCAGTAAGGGCCCTCAGACCTGCTTGTATTCTACATACCATAGCTGGAAGCAGGCCCAGTCTTGCTCCGAACCCCAAACACACTGCGGGCCATAAAGTATTGCGATGGATGCGATCAGCAGACGCGATACCCGGCACTACCCAACGGCGTAGCCAGACGGAGAGAAAGCCAGCCAATTGAGCTTCCTTTGACAGAGGCTTCCGACAATGCCTCATATAACTGAAGGCTTTTGTGCATGTAGGGTAACCCCTATCCCCTCGTCAAAAATATGATCCGGAGCTCCTGCATCTTCAATGAGGTCGTCGACCACGTTAGCATTGAGCATGCTCAGGAGGTTCAAGGGCCTATCTTGGCTATCTACCACCTTGTCCGATTTAGCATTTCTGGCCTGGTGGAAAAAGAGGTATGTTACCCACTTGTTGATGTAAGCTAAATCAGATGGCTCTTTGTAGAAAGTGGTACAAGCAAGGTAGTAGCTCATCAGCTCCTGATATACTGCCACCGCCCGAGGGTTTGTATCCCTCAACTCCCTATTTGTAGGGACGTACTCTTCATAAGGAACGTCCCCCAGTGGCAGCTTTGAAATCTCTGCCATCTCATGAAGGGCTAAGCCTAACTCCCCCAGCGGAGTGGCAAAAGTCCCAGTGAGCGAATTGTATCGCTCCATCAAGGCTAAGAACAAGTTAGGGTTGACAGGCAACCCAACACTTGTGGCATTCATGGCCGCGAACAAGCCAATACTTTCTAGCTCTACCTGAAAGTGCTTCAGGGCCCATGTAGTCAAACTGGCCCATCGGAGATTCCCCGGGATAAGCCATCCACTGGTCCGAGGGTTGACTCTGGGGTACATTCCTCCCTGCCCCATGAAGTCATTGCAGAAGGTCGATATCTGAACCGGCTGGATCAGCGACGTATCCTCGCTCGGGACACTACCCAGCAGTAATCCCCTAAAGGGCATAACAGGGCCCGAAGGACGGCTCATATAGGCCCCCCGGTTGCCTCCCTTGTTGTATAAAATCTTTCCCAGTCGACCGTGAAGATCGGGAGTCAGCACCCACATCATTTTCCTAGGATATGTGGCATGAAAGAAGGCCGAGATGGGGTAATCCCTGGGCATCTTCGGCAAATACATGACCGTGCCCTCAGTAGTGAATACCCAGTCCTCCTTCTTGGGCTTGGTCTGGGATTGCTTGTCAATAACATCCCCAAATAAGAAACCCGGTTTCTTATACTCCGTCCCGTCTATATATGTCAGGGGCTCCCCACTGATCATACTCAGCAGCATGCGCTCTCCTTGGGACGATATTAGGGTTCCCCTCTCTTCAGGGTAATTGGCTCCAGAAATGGGGAATGTCACATGCGATAAATCCTCCAGATAATTCGAGTTCAGCATCCCGGCGGCAGAGCCCATCACCTCAGCCAAAAGAGGGATCTACAAGTCCACTACAAAATGTAAGAGAATAAGTCAGTTTCTACACTAGATATTACACTTTTGTAGTTTGCTCCAAAGATTACCAGTCTGTGCTTTTACGCCAAGACTGCAAAAACTTGAGCTTTTACGCCGGAACCTATTTCCGAGGCATAAAATTCAAGGTTGACAGTATACGCCAAAACTTAACAGTCTGTGCTTTTATGCCAGACTGCCAAAATTTGAGTTTTTATACCGAAATTCTCATCCAGCGTATAAAACTCAAAGTTTGTAGTATACGCCAAATTTTGACAGCCTGAGCTTTTTATGCCAGACTGTGAAAATATGGTTTCACGCTGACACATTAGAAATGTGGGCGTGTTGGTTCGCATACACGTACAACATGTGCGGAAAGTCCTCTATTCTCCCTTGAAGTCCCTTTACCTATGACATTCGGAGCACGGCTCGACGGAGGGGTACCGCATTCCGATCGAGGCTCATTCAGTCTAACAGGAGTTGCTCGTGCTTGAGCAGAGGATCGAGAAGAGGAAGAAACCTTCTTTCCCTTAGCAGTGGAAGCTTGTTTAGGGGCCATGGCGATTCTGAGTTCTCAAAGAAGAAATGAAGAAGAAGGATTCTTGAAAAGCTAGGGTTTTTGTGAAGACAGATAAAAGTTTTCTCTCTCAGGACCTTGGGCTATTTATAGAGTTTGGATAACTTTTTGAATTCCTAACCAAATCCGATATTTAATATTCGGTTATGATTTGGGGACCACGTCAGCCTATCACTTGAAAGAAGAAGACGGACGGACAGTGGATCCATAATTTACGCGCAGAGCAGATCTATGATTTTATGCTCAGGAGCTTTTTTACGCTCAAGAGGCTACAAATCTATGATTTTACGCTCAGAGGCTATAAATCTACGGTTTTACGCCCGGATGCTTTTATGCTCAGCAGATTTTACGCTCGAGAGGCTACAAACCTACGATTTTACGCTCAAAGGCTACAAATCTATGATTTCACGCTCAGAAGCTTTTTACGCTCAGAGGCTACAAATCTACGATTCTACGCTCGAAAGCTACAGATGGCCAATTGTAAGGATTTACGCAGAAAATGCTCCTTCTTGGCCACAAAATATTCCAAGTACCCAAAACATATAGAGTTCAGCATTAAAGATGACTCTTCTTCTTGGGTCGATTGGAAGTTCATCCAAAGTCCAGTCGGAATCCTTTCTCAAAAGTTCAAGTATGGCCTATTTTGATGGCCATTTCTTGCCCTATTTCAAGGGATTTTCGGGAAATTATTCTTGAAGATGATGGTCTGAACAAAAATTCTTCGTATCAGGGAAGTGACAGTTCAGAAATTCTACGCGACTCCTCGTTCAAAACAGCATGACAGTCCGGATATTCGACTTAAATGCTAAGCAGCTTTCTATGCGTCTTCTGTTACACGTAAAAGATGGGACGCGATCAGATACTCTTTTATTAGAGTCGGCGTAAAATTATTCAAGACGTGCCAAAGTTGCACACTATTTAGACTTCTTCACAGCAAATATGGCAAATCATCAGATGCGTAAAAGAAGATAATTTTATTAATCATGATTACATATGATGGAAATCCAGTCTACAAAGGGTTTTACATCTTCATGATTATATATGATGGAAATCCTTTTTCTACAAAGGGTTTCTTATTTAAGATCACACCAAGAATCTATTCTGCCAGGTTATCATATTGGTGGAGATCTTTTTCTGTCTTCTACGGCCCTTCATCGGCTTCTGCGGCCGATGAACAAGAAAATGGTAAATGGCGGGAGGATACACTACTGGGCCTGTCTAAATTATTCAAGCCCATCCTCCATGCGCCATGGCAGGCATGCCCTAGAATTGTGTTGGGGGTTCAGACCCAACTCAATACTGGAAGACAGGGCCAAGCTGCCTGCCTTCGTCCGGCACCATGATGGAAGAAAATACAGCTTGCAAGCTGTGTGGTCCAATATGACCCTTTCTCTCTCTTGAATGAATCACCATATAAAATTGCTGATTATCCCGAGCAAAGGAAGCTATGATATCCTTCCATGATCTATCATTGCAGATGATATTTGCTCGAAGATGCCTTTTTTTATGGCTCCTTACATGCTGGAAGAACATGATCTTCTTCTTCCTCAAGTCGACCCGACAAAGCTCGGCAACCATCTTTGTGTGGTGAAGGAAGTGTGAGAAAAATAGGTTAAACTCAATCGCCTTTATATAGGCAGAGGAGATCACACCAAATCCCAACAAATTCCTAAATATTTGCCGAGAAATCAACCTCGCGGAACGAGTCAAACTTGACCGTTTCATGCTTCATTCAAAGTATTTCAAATTACGAGAAATTTAAAAACTTTGAAGGGGGTATTGTAGAAGCATAAAAAATACGTTGAGGAATTATACGCGTAAAACCCTCAATATGCAGGAAGCAGCGTAAAACAGAGTCCCAGCACTGGGTGGCGTAAGACATGACTTCATAGCCATTGGCAAACAACAGAGCTTCAACACTATTCAGCGTAAAATATAGCTCCAGAACAACCCGCGTAATGCAGTATTTCCAGACTGCTTTAGCGTAAAAAGGTTGTTACATCGCCACTTTGGCGTAAAACCTACCTGCTTTTAATGTAGCGGGAAGTTGTACGAGGAACTCTTCGTATTCCTCGAATGAACCTGTCAGATCATGCAGTGAACCTGACTCCTGACAAAGAGTACTGCACAGCGATCGAGAGGACGGCTGTAATGATGATTCGACACAGAGCCCCAGACTGTCGTCTAGTGACATAACCCTTGATATAAGATATTGTTTACGCATTCAAGGAATACGCTGCCTATTCTACACAGGCAGACATGAGCTTTTACGCTCAGGATGAGACGAAAACAACCGCCACGTCAAAAGCTGCTCTTCGTACAGAACTCGAGGCACGTCTCTGCAGTTAATGCGCGTGATGGGGGCAGATCTCTGTATTTAATGCACGAGATTTGGTTCTACTTTTAATGACTGGGTGAGCCATAATTAGGGCTAATACGTCCACATCACCATTCCCGCACATTACGCCAACCAGGCTATTTTTAGCTATAGGAGCACGCTGTATGCTATCTCCTTGAAATACGTCGACCTGGCTACTTTCAACTATAGGAGTACGCCGTATGCTATCTCCTCGGAATACGCCAACTCAGGCTATATTTACAAAGGTGTGTGATAAGGCTATTTGGTCCAGAATATGCTCAAGATCTCGGTCAAGGAAGGATAATCGACTATCTTTACGCTGGCTACCTATCCATGCAGCATCAGGCTTCTACGCCTACTTGGCTTCTATGCCAACTTGACAGCTATCCGGCTTCTACGCCTACTTGGCTTCTATGCCAACTTGACAACTATTCGGCTTCTACGCCTACCTGGCTTCTACGCCAACAAGATAACTATTTGGCTTTTACGCCAACGAGACAGTTATTTGGCTTTTATGCCAACCTTCTCTACGCGAGGGGCAGTTACCTACGTGGCTTGCATGTCGTGATCTTCGACGAGCAGTTATACGCATTACCTCATAATAGGATACGCGTCACACGTCGATTCAGAATATCATTCATACGTGGGTGGCAGTTATTATAACTGCCGCGTAAAAGGTACAACTTTCTCCAATGTTCGGTTTTTACGCCGACTGTGCCTAAACCCTATAAATAGAGACCTCCGGCCACGGAGGTCAAAGGTCGGAAAATTTGAGAAAAAAGGTCGAAGTGTGGACAATTAAAGTCAAGAGAGCACATATAGAGAGCTTTGGCAACGAGAATTCAATCCCTTCTGCAGTCTTTTGAAGCTTCTTTTTCGTCTTCTACAGTACTTCTTCGTCATCGTGTGGTCCAAGGGACAAAGTGATCAACCGCAGATCAGACTCCTATAGCAATATTTCCCCAGAATCAAAATTTTGTACTTAACATCCTCGTATAGGATTAATTGTACTTCTTTTTCTTGTTTGTAAACCAAAGAAAGGGTTTCGAATAAACCTAGTTTCGATTTCTTTCGTTTATTATCAAACAATACTATACTAGTATATATATATTTATATATGTACTGAGAGACCCTAGTGTTAATTACGGATATCCCGTATTTACATTGGCCATGTAACCCTGTAAATTGTTAGAAGACTGCCTTATGTACACTGACGTACTGGCGAGACCCGTATTATTTTGACTGTCTGATCTTGCACAACAATTACAGATATGACACCCATGTAGCTAGACGCACATTTGATCCTGCTAGTTGACCAGTGTCATACCTAGCGTAGCCCCTGAGTTCAGAGTATTTATGATTGTGTGTATGTTAGTGTGATGTCTGATACAATATTATATTATTTAATGATGTCTATAGGAATGTTGGATTATTCAGACAAGACCTCAGAAACCGGACATTGTTATTGCCAGCAGCAGGACCCCCAGGCGAGTACATTCTCTGACAGTTTTTATTATGTTGATTATCTCTATAATTCTAGTTGTATGACGTACATGATTCTGATACTGTTGTATACACGAGTTGGCATCATCGAGACATGTCACGAGGAGTCGTGATTGGGATCTATCGTGCTAGCTGGGAAAACAGGGAAATATTAGTAGATTATGTGATCATACCCAACTCTACATGCATCATATCTCACCCACACCTCACGTCGGTGCAGCCTGACCATTACATGCCTCATAGCCTGTTACATGTGATTAGCCTGACTATTGCTCGCATCATAGCTATTCGGATGGTTAGCCTGACCTTACATGAATCATAGCTAATCATATGTAACAAGCCTGATCAGTCCCAAGCCGATCACATGATATACTAATATTTCATACACTTAGCTAGATATTCTTGACATGTATCTCTAGTATATTGATCTAGTATTCCTTATATTCTAGTTATTGTTCTAGCATCCACTGATATTCCAGTTCATTGTTCTAGTATACACTTGTACTTCTGTTCATTGCTAGTGCACCATTGATGATGACATATACTCCAGTATTTCTATTTCTAGTAATTCATGCTCACCAGTATTCTTATTTCTAGTACATATATCCATCTTGTATTTCTTTATACTGTATTATAGTTTTTGTCAATATACATGGAACTGCTATTAGAGATGTACTTCGTTCCATCCTGACTGAAAATATTTTTCCAGACTATGACTTAGAGGACTTGTTTCCAACATACTTGGAGGTTTGGATATTATGGATTGCAGGTTAGATTATTTTTGTTGTTTAGACTTGTCTTGTATTTTATTTTTTTCTTCAATATCTTATCGTGCTTAGTTATGTGATTGAGTATTCCATATTATATTGTGATATTTGTGTCTCCTTATGGAGTTGGATATTCGTGAGAGATTGTTTAGATAGTATTGTGACCTAGACAGCGTTCTACCGCCGATGCTGCGGCGTAGGCTGGACGTACCCACGTACTCGTGCCCCAAATTCTGGGTGCGGGTCGTGACACCAAGTTATAAGCCAAAATTTATATCCATGTTCTAACACAAGCAATACAAGATGGGATTATTCTCTTAGCTAGGTACGTTGTATTCTTTATTAGCATACAATGGGTGATTCACCTAGCGACTAGCATGTATCGTCCATCTTTTAAGTGTGCTGGCTAAGCAAAGACAAGTTTATCGTAGCCACCCACCTTAGCGATGATTCACTTCGGTCGAGCGAAACTCCGAGCGAGTATTTGAAAGTCTAAGTCTAAACTCCTGAAGGGCCAAGTCTAAATTTTTTTTGCCTCAAACGAGTCTTCTCGCTGAGCAAAGCGGGTCGGGTTGTTGCACTTGCACCATTTGAATCGGCTGTCCGCTTGAACGAAATGGGTCATTACATAACTCGGTATTGAAAATGATAATCGGAGTGATTATGAGACTTAGTATATATGCTAAATGAGACTTACCATTAGACTTGAAATCTTGCTAGACCAGTTTCTGTTAGGTTTCGGAACGTAATTTCTGTTCCAAAAACCCATCATTCTTTGACTTTCCCTATTGCCTATGAGAACCTGCATATCGACGGTATACTGGTATATACCGACATTATAACGATTTTGTTCGACTTGGAATCCTAGAACTTGTTGTGCCTGGACCGACATACTAACGGTATATTGGAGTATACCGACGGTATACCGATTTGTTGGAATAAAAAACCTGTTGTGATTTTACTATCTATTGTCCGGCATACTGGTGGTATACTGGATTATCCGACGTTATACCGATTGCCCAGACTTGTTTTTTCTGCCTTTCTAGTTTGTTCTTGGACCGCATACCGACGGTATACTGTAGTATACCGATGGTATACCAATATTTTTACTCTTGTATATGTTTTTTTTCTATAGTACTTTTTTATTGCTCTTCGCTTGGCGCTTATGCACATATTGCTTGTATATTTTTTCCCGTGACAATTCTTGTCTCTACCTGTTTATTATGTTTACATACCCAGTCCCGACTTCATGTATAGTTTGGTACACCTACCCATTATATCTAGTTCCAGCTTCATGTATAGTTTGGGACATCTACCCATTATACCCAATCCTGACTTCATGTATAGTTTGGGACACCTATCCATTATACCTAGTCCCGACATCATGTATAGTTTTTGGGCCACCTACCCATTATACACCTCCCGTATATAGCTTTGGGGACACCTACCCATTATACATATGTCTAGACTCTTTATCCGGTATAGTTTGGACCACCTACCCATTATACACCTGTCCAGTACATGCCTTATAGTGGCTCATAGCAGCACACTCATGTCTTATTGTTTGTATATCCCCTGTTGTGGCTTGTTTTAACATGTGCTTGTAACTATCAAACATTGTCTTGTCTATCCCTGCAGGGAGCATCATGTCTAGAATGGATTATGTAGAATGTCACACTCGAAATTCTGAAATAAACTGCTAAGGATTAATGACTAGTTTTAAATGAATAGAGCATCGGGAGGGGATAATCTCTAGGTTGCATGCAGTCCCGTTATATTGATGTCAATCATAATGGATTTGTAGTATGCCGTCGAGTAAGGCATATTTCTAGCACACCGTTGAGTGGGACACTAGTATATATTTGATTATTTTATGGTCCGAATAGCTTGGATAGACTGCAGGGCATGCAGCCATAGAAATTCTCAGTTATTGCATCTTGTTAATAATTAGGACTTGTGATAATCCTAGTTAGCTAACATAGAAAGTCGTATACTTCTTGCTTGGCCATGATTGTTGGATGGAGTCAATTTATTGCTATGTTCTTGTGCTAGATCTTGTCTCATTTTATTTATATTTTTTTGTTCCTGCCACGATTCTAATACTGTATTTTTTTTTACTTTTCTTGCCCAGTTGCTGTATATGCAACCTGTACCCATTTACTTATATGCTACTGTTCACCTTGTATGATCCCGTATATGTTCACCTGATCCCGTACATGTCATCCGTCCAATTTTCTTTACATATTTTTCGTCTTTATTTTCTTGTTCCTAGTGCACTTTATATTTTTTTTCTGGTAGTTACATGTTGCTTAGGATCTTGTAGCTCTATGTTGTATTATTGGTTTTAGTTCATAGTTTGGCCTCCTTTGTGGTACTTGCTATTTGGGGTATGACCCTACTGGTTTTGCTTGGACAGATCCGGTAGCGGTGCTAGAGGATCTTCCGTACATTCCTGAGGATGGTGATGACATGGAGCACCAGACCGATTGAGTGAGTTTCTATCATGTTCTTCCACTTATTGTACATATTCTTTTGTGGTGTTTAGCCCCGAGCACCCGTTAGCTCATATTTTGGACTTGATACATCGCCTACTGGGCATGACATGATTAGCATATTCCAGACTATAGCTAGAGCTGATCATGTATGACTTATACTCTTGCTAGTTATTTATTTTGTATTACTAGCTTCATTATCATCTATGTATATATGGTTTGAGACGCTTTACTATTTTGCTTCAGATGATCATATTTTTTGTATATTGTGGATTCCTGCCACTAGGATTGCTTGATTTAGGTTGACTGATAATTTGTAGTATTAACCCCCCCATATCTATTTACAGCCGTGACCGTATCTCGGGGTACTGGAGTACTCTGGTATACGTAGCTACTTTGTCGGCCCTCCGCTCTCCAGTATTCTGATTCTGGGACCTGACAGTCATGATGAATGGGGACACAAATTACATAGATTGGCCCACTTACTATTGCATTGCCACAGCTTTACAATCGATAGTGTCACAAGCTGGAGTCGAACCAAAATCTCTTACACTCACCTTTAACACTCTACTAACCGGTATCGCATTAGTTGATGGATATTTGACAAAACATACGTAATAAAATAGCTACCGTTAAAATTTATATGGATAAAATGGCATTTCTAGATATTATTATCGTGATGATGTAGTCAAAATTAATTTATAAATAACTACGTGCTATGTTAATTTTACTTTTCTTATTTGCAGTGCATCTTCTTAAGAAAACTCGTCGACTTCCGAATAATTGGAGATCATATTTATCGATTGGTATTGTTTTTGTTTCTAAAAAAGCAAAATGAAAGAAGTTTTTAAAAGCAAACTCCAATTTTTTATCGAAAGTAACATTCCTATTTTTCTAAAGCTGTTAAAAAATGTACTAGTTTTCGAAAAAAAAAGTTATTTGTTACTAAACAAAAGTTCTACTAAGATTATTTACGTTAATCTTTCATATATTTTATGTTTATTACACGAACCTCTTTTATTTTGAAGATAATTACATTAACCTTCCATATAATTTATGTTTATTATACGAAATTCTCATATGCTTTATATAAATAATTATTATCCTCACTACGCTTAAAACATAAAGCATATAAAAAGTCCTGTAATTATTTTTTAAATAAAAAAGTTCATATAATAAGCATAAAATATAGAAAAAATTATAGTAACTTTTTACTTATATTCAAAATAGATTAACTATTTTTGTTTTTTATGAGGCTTATACTCAAACCTATAGCCTCTCTAATAATCCTCACTAGTCCTAATCGTTGGACACCCAAATAAGATGTCGTTTGTGTTGCCAAAACCAACACAAATAATCTCAAACTCACGATAAATCCATGTTCACAAATAATAACTATAAAAAATTCAAAACTTTTTTGTAGCGTGCATATGCAATAATGAATAATTTAGCGGGAATATATGCAAACATCCAAAAGAATAAAAAAAAGTAAAACTTCGTTCGGCTGACACTTTAGGCTGTTGTTTCCTTTCTTTTCTTCCTTCTATAAAATCTGTCTTCCTGTCCCGTTGAAATTTTCCTAGGGTTGAGAATTTCTAGTGTTGAGAAAAATTTCTAGGGTTTCGATCCTTGGGGTTTTGGAGATGTCGACGGCGTCGGCAACGGTGCGGGTGGAGAAGGCCACGAGCGACCTCCTGATCGGTCCGGACTGGACGCTGAACATGGATATCTGCGATTCCATCAACTCCGATCAGTGGTGAGTAATTTTTGGACCTTCAATTCATTTTATTTGTTGTGGATTCATTCTCATATTGTTGGTTCTTGAACTGTATGCGCTGGAAACAAAGATTCGTTTTTATGGGAAAAAGTTGATGATGTGATGTTGTTGATTAGGTTGAATTACTTCCCGTTGTTGTTAATTCTGCGTTTTCTTTGTCGCTTTTTGGTTCTTGAACTGTGTGGGATGGAAAAGATGCGATTTTTATAGAAAGTTTGATGATATGGGTGGTGGATTAGGTTTGGATGCTGAGTTTCTTGATTCAGTTGATCATGTGATATGAATTTTTGTGGATGGGGTTGATTGGGATCAATTTTGGAATTAGAAATTATTGTTGAAGTTTTGGTATTTGTTTATGACTGATAAATTTGTCCTGCATGGAGATGATTTTTTTTTCCAAAGACATCGGTTTCTAGTAGTTTATAGTTGATGGTGAATCTTGTATGATGGAGATGAAATTGGGAATCATTTGTTTATTATTCTTACTAAAACTGTTATCTAGTTTCCTACGAATAATAAGGCGTAACTGTGGCCGTTGTGGTGGAGCTCAATTTTTTCAATTTTTTTTACCATTATATGGTCTGTGGTAGTTAGGTTGGCTGCAAGAATCTACATGATTTAAGTTGGGTCCCGGGAAGCAGTTACAATTTTTCGGACAGAAAACTTCTCATATGAAGAGTTCCTTGATGTGTTGGCAAAGATGATCAAGGGCAAAATGTTTTTTGGGAAGTTAATAGAAGTCTATTCTTTGGTGCTACAATCTAAAATTCGTGATCATAGCATATTTATATGTGGAGGGATGCAAGTATTGAGATAGATGGCAGAAGAACAAAGTTGCAAAGCGAACACGGAGCAGATCGTGCATGTAAATTTCTGTAGTAGGATGATGGCCGATGGTCTTAGAATGTAAATTTGATCTTAAATCTCAAAGACGACCATGGAATTTTTTATTGATTCCACTGCTCATTCTCTTTGAAGGACACCAACATATTTTGTTTTATGTTAAGGTGTTTTGGCATGGTTAAGAAGCTTGTGCGTAGCACTGTGGTTTAGTAGTCTTTTGCGTCGATGAATAAAAAAGTCATTTGCCACCAACAAGGACTTCTACCAATATATGAAAGATTTTGGAGTGAGCTGAAAAGTCAGAGAGATCCCCACCATTATTAGTGAGGTTGTAGGGATACCAATTACTTTATGTTAAAAGGCTTAAACGTTATCCTTAATGAAATGTTTTTCTGAATAATGGTTGGTTATTTGTTTTCTTTCTTTTTCTTATTTGTTATTAGTTGATTATGACCGGTTTGGATTGCAGTTATGGTTCATCAAGGACTCAATTTGGTACCAAACTCAAGGGGCAAGCCAAGCTATTCCATTATTGATGGACACTTTTCAAAGGTGCCATCTATTTCGGGGAGCGTACCACAAATGGGCATTTGAGCTAACTGGATGAAACACAACTGCAATCTAAACTAGCCCTAATTTCATGACTTCCTATTAGTTGGTTATTGTCTAGCACATATGCCCAAAGCATCTCAAAGGATTTCATCTTCATGTTTATTATTTCTCTTTTATATCAATAAATGCTTAATTTAACTTAGGTCCCTAGGGACTAGCCACCTAGCAGCCATGTCTGCTTTTCACAATATTAATTTTTTATTACGATAATCAAGGAGGCATGACCTAATCCCTTTTATAGCCACATGTAGAGAAATTAGAATGTAGTTGGCCTGGAGAAGCAATTCAAAACTGTTGTTCTGGTTGATCTGACTAAGAACTGTGACAAACAAATCCTAGTGCTAAACGTGGAAACAAAGTACCAAAAGTTAAACGAGAAAGAGGGTGATTATAAATTCTAGTAACAATACGTAAAACTGAAGCAAGAGATTAATAGTATCTCCTCTCTTTAAAACTGAGGCTTTATTTTGACCTCACATGGTGCATTATGATAATTAAAAACAAACTTTATAGCATGACAATACCATGTTGACCTTTATTTTATCGAAAACAACAAACCTAGATGCATACCTTATTATTTTACATTTTGGAAGCTTCCATGTGGAATTTAAGATAAACTCTAGTGTTTCAGATGATGTTCTTAACACTGACATCATTAATGAAAAACAATTGAGCTCTAGGCCTATAATTTCTTCATGATTTGTACATGGTCTCGAAAGCCTCAAAACTCTAAAGTGATTTAATTGTACATGCTCATTTATGAATATGAATGTCTAGTACAAGCTTAAGTGTATAGTGCTTTCTTTTGTAGTAGTATATCATACGGCATATTTTAATATGAATATTTGGATATTCCAATCGGTTTATTAAGGCATTGGTGTAGGTGGCACTCTAAGATGTTATTTAGTGATTACTTATCCACGTTTGAATTATTTAGTGATTTCTGGTGTCCGCGTTTTCAACCTAAGAAGAAACCTGTCTATGCTTGAGTGGCCTAAACGCTTGGGCGGTGGATGAGTCACTCACGTCTTTATAACTTCTGTTTAAAATATTTGGGTTCTTGGTTCAATTCTATCTATGTCATATGCTATCCATTTCAAACTATCAAAGTACTATTAATGGTCATTAACATCAACAATTTGATGCTTGTCTTATTAGCTGAGTCCATTTATTTTGAAATAAAACGAAGAAGAATGCCATTTTCGACTTCTATGGTCATTTGATAATATTTTGAGCAGATATACAAGTTTCTAACCATTAAGTCTTAGTCAAACACATCTTGCTTTTGTAATTGTTCATTTTTTGAGCTCTTGTTTGCTGGCAAGAACTCTCTGAAACATATAGATTATTTTGGTAAGCAATTTAGAACTTTCCACATAACTTCGTTTTTTAAATTATAGCAGTGAAAGGTAATTATGCCAACACTCTTTTTTTGTTGATTGTAATTATTGCAAACATCTTCTGAAAAAGCTTTGTTGAATGATTTAGGCAAGCCAAAGATGTGGTCAAAGCAGTCAAGAAGCGCTTACAACATAAAAATCCGAAGGTTCAGTTTCTTGCATTGACGGTATGTAAAACCACACAAATACTCCAGGGATATGTAACACATTAAATTGTTGGATACCTGGAATTTGTCATCTAGTAGTTGTCTCACTGGTTAAAATTTGGTTTGGGGTTGCACTATAATTGTTTTCCTTACAAATAAAATTTTGTACTATTTGCAGCTATTAGAAACAATGATAAAGAATTGTGGTGACTATGTGCATTTCCAAGTTGTTGACCGTGATATTCTACAGGAGATGGTTAAGATTGTCAGGAAAAAAGTAAGCTTCTCTTAATTCACTATATATGATATCTGGAGACTGTGTGATGTGATCCTAATCAGCTATGACAAATTATCAGCGATGTCTTCGTCTATTTCTGAAATATGATGTTTGGTTGTCCTTATGATATCTAGAGATTATGTGTTCAATATAATTCCTTGTCGACATTGTAGTCATTAAAATTTGACGAAGCTATATATCTAGAAATTGACAGGATTCATCCATCTTACTCTTGTTCTATTCAAAACTATTTATGTGGGTGTACTTTGTCTAGAAGTAAGTAAATAAACAATAGTATCTACTACGGGCGAATTAATTTATCAATGTTGAATGTTGTTCCATGCAAAGATATAGAGAAACACCAAATAATACATAAAAGTTATGCTAATTTGATCATATATTTTTCTAGCTATTAATTTTTTATTTTTTATTTGCATTTTGAAACGAAAAACTCTGAACTTCTTCCGATCCAAAACAACTGAAAATTTTGATACCGATACTCATAAAGAAGAATCCATTACCGATTCTGATACTGATATATAGCGAACCTTGATATGAGAATATAGAGAACTTGATATGAGAATATACTGAATCAGCATTCTATCTTTGCATTTGCGAGATATAACCAAAATTATATACATGCCCATTCTTGGAAAACATCTTTTATCTGTTTAAACTATTGTTTTTTCACAGCTGTTTCTTGTATGTATATAACATATTTGATCCTACAGACAGACATGCAAGTTCGAGACAAAATTTTGGTACTGCTAGACTCTTGGCAAGAAGCTTTTGGGGGCCCTGGAGGGAAGTATCCGCAGTACTACTGGGCATATACTGAATTGAAGGTACATATTTACTTATGTTTCATTTGCGGTTGTCACAAGGTTCCTTTTTTTCTGATAAATTCTCATGATGCTAAACATGTGCTCCATGTTTGAATGTGTGCCTATGTAGTTAGTTTTGTTATTTCTTGAGGTTAAATACCAGGAGAAATATACAATTATTATAGAAGTGGCATATTTTGTGCTTCAAACTGTAACAGCTGTTTCTTCCAATCAATTAACTATAATTCTGTGGAAGCATGGGTCGATTCTTTCCTTATAACCTTGGCAAATTATTTACCATCTAAGCTGGTTCTTATGTTGGACATGTACGTTACAACATGATTGAACATGGGAGACAAGAACACGACACTGATCTGGCACACGTTGTGTAGTTAAGAGTCTGTCATATGTCTAATCCATCTCGACAGATACGGCATGATACAACACGAATTTGGAATATCTCTACTTCCTTAGCTGGTCCTGTAATATACTATTTTGTAATCTTCTCTCTTGGAAGGCTGCCCGAATTAGTTACTCGTACTATGTTCCTCTGGCATGCTGGACATTGTGTCCTTTTTCATTTTGCTTATGTTTTGGACACTATCAGTTAGATTCATCTACATGTTATTGATTATAACCAGCATTTGATTATATTACCTTCACAGTTCATTAGTTATTGATATAGATAATTTGACAATACTGAGAAGATATTACCAATATCTGCTGCATAGTCACAGCTGCCTTATCAGCTTTTTAGTTTGGTTGTAGGATTACATTTTTTGAATTTTGGGGGAATATCAATGTAGGTACATTGAGGTTTTACTCTTTATATTCTAAATTTGGTAGAGAAGTGGGGAGCTACCTACTTAAGTGTGTGAACTTAAGAGAAGTGTAATATTAGACAGTTGAACTATATGTTAACAATATGTCTTGCATATTTCATTGTTGTGTTTATTTGACTATGAATAGTCTTGGTAAGTGGTTTTAGTTATCAGAGTTTTAATCAAGGAAGTCTTGAAGTAGGGGGTTTTATATACAAAATGAGTTAACTTGTATGTAAGGTTCGGGATTGGATACCCGCATCCGAAAGCAGCACTGAAGATGTCTGAAATTTGTAATTGATAGTCTTGAGTGAAAGTGCATTGAAGATTTGAGCAAGATTGGCAATATGGTGGTTCTGATTGTAGTATTGGGTTTAGGCACTTCAGAAATTATTTTTAAAAATGTTATTTTTTTTTATTATCAGAATATATATGGTTTGTCTAAGAATTAATAGTGGTTTCATGTCCAACTGCCAAAGTGACGTCAACCCTGTGTCGGTACCATATTCCTAGTCAGGGTAGCTATGATCAAGAGAGGGCCTCGCCATAAAACCTAGAAGGAAATAAGTTAACCTACTATTTAGTAATGTAGTCTAAGCTCATGTAACTACAAAGCACCCTCAAAGTCCCCTTTTAGACAAAGAAGAGTCTAAAGGACGTAAATTGTTAGTAGCATGCCCCAAAGTCATCTAATTGGGATACTATATTTGGCTTCTACTTAACATAGTATTATAATTGATTGATTATATAATAAAATAAGTTATCATATTTGGTTGTCAATTTATTAGTATACCAAGTAATTATCATTTTGTTTTAAGAGTAATTGAATGAATATACCATATCATTGTAAATCACATATATGCATTACTGTTTAAATGTTCCTGCTCGTGCAAATATCCAAATGGCTGTTTGGTATTCCGCCGAAACTAGTGACTAGTGAGACATTTAATAGATAGTGCTACTATCATAAGCTGTGTAGCCTGAGATGTTATATCATGTGTAGGTTCTCATTAAAGAATGAGTTCACTAACTTTATCGTCAGACATAGATGATTACTTATTTTACCTATCCTAAATGGCTGTATCCATCACTGATTCATATTCGTGTCTATATTCGTGATATTCGTGCAAGGTAGCTCAACAAACCAGCGCTAAATCATAATATATAGTCCTTACATTTAACGGTCACCTGATATATATACACGTGCATTGCATGTATTTTATATTGCTTGGGAAGAGCAAACGATAGTCCCTTAATTATAAGTTATTTATATTTAACCCCCCCCCCCCCCCCCCCCCCCCCCCCCCTCTCTCTCCCCCCCAACAACAACAACAAAAAACACCCACACCCACACCCACCAACCATTTAGTGTTAAATAATATGCGTGGGTGGGTGGGGGGGGGTTAATACAAATAACTCCTTAATTATTTACTACTCGAGAAGAGAAAACAACACCCCCTTAATTTTCTACTATTTGGGAAGAACAAACAATAGTCTGCCTAATTTTTTTTTCTATACGTAATTACCTAACTACCCATGTTAAATTTAATGAACAATTTTAATAGGAAACATGAATAAGGATATTTTTGGAACAAATTTTTTACGCTAATACCTCATATTTTCTTTATATATATATATATATATATATATATATATGGAGTTATGTGTAACACAACATAGGATCTATGCCTCTCGTGATAAGAGAGATTATGGGATGGAGATCCAGTTCGCATCTACATTTATACAGTTTATGGTCCATGGCATAGGAGACCTTTAGATTAATTTCAGAGTAGTTTGATCTATTTATTTAAATTTCAGTTGATTTTAGGTCTAATTGGGTCTATCCGAGTCCGGGTTTGAAATATTTTTGTTACCTTGCAATTTTACTTTATTTAGGACGGACTTGTTTGCCAAGTCCAGGGTCTAAATAAGGATGTACTCAAATCTAATTAATGGATTGAAGAGTTGAGTTTTCTAAGTAAGAGTTGCATGTGAATTGCAGATTGGTGTGGAGCCAAGGGTGTGAAGCCCAAACCCTAACCCTAACCCTAGGTGTAAAGCCTAGAACTCGTATCTCCTTTTATCAAGTTATTTGGTTTGTTCCTTCTTATTTTCTTCTTTCATCATCATAATTTATTTTCCATACTGTAAGTTAGATCTCATTTTTACCGGTCAACATTGAAAGTCCTTTATGATCTTTCAGGAAACGTTAACAAATATTCCAAAAACATCCCTACTCCTTGTTTACCTTAAGTGAGATAATATTCCAACTCTAAACCCTAGATTTGTCCCAAAACCCGCTTCCCGCATTCATATTTCTGTCCATCGAGCCTTTTTTGTCTTCTTATTTTTTCTTAAGTTTTAACCCTATAATATAGCTACACTACCCCATTCTCGATTTAGAAATCTTTTTATTCCTTGCCTTCCAAAATTAGATCCAGTAAAAAGTAATTACGCAAGAAATAATGACAAGTATAAAAATTAGAAATCTTTTAATAATACGGGCGGTACCAATGCACGTATTTGAAGGAATAATGACATGTATAAAAAGTAATTACGCAAGTAACAAGATATATACAAGTAATGATAAACATTCACTCGCGACCAACCAAATCATGCGACTTGCCATCATTAGCTAACTAGGGTTATCATAATCCTAATTAGTATAAGAATGCTATTGAGGAATCCTTCGTAACATGCGCTACATGCACCAAGGTTGACCGAAGTCAAAGAGAGAACCCTCTACTCACGTCCTCCAAATACAAGCATGACATATAGTGCAACTCTCGACGGAGTGCGTAAACTTTATACACATCCTTCAAATATTAGCATGGTATCAAGTGCAACTCTCAACGGAGTGTTGGATCACGTGCCCCTCTCGAAGGAGTGCTCCGTGTCTACAGATAAATAGGTAATAGACCTAGTCAACGAGATTGCATGTATTTTGGAACCCCTATCCCATGACATTTATCTTTGTAGTTTATCCTCGATCCCCGAGCCCCGATACGTGGACTCAGGATCGACCCTATATACCGCAGGTAAGAAAGATGGCCATAGCTAAAGTTGAATCCACATTGGACTCCCTTGGCATGAGATAGATCAATCGACCCCTCGGACCAAATCAATGTCGAGATGCAAGAGACTTAAATGAGAAACATAAGCACCACATATCCACGGTGTCAAGGCAAGAAACATGGAATATGGGTATAAACGAGTGCAGGTGCAAATACGAGTATAAGTACATGAGTTGGTACATGTCCCCATGGACTAGTCACTAAGGACTATACTGGCATATCATCTATGACTGCATATCATGTACGTGTACATGTACTGGAGCCCCTCTTGACTATACAAACAACACATCGTGAACAAGTACGGGGTCAGGAAAACGAAACTCAATAGCTAATATTCACAAAAACATATATAAGTGAATCCCAATCAAACTTGAAATCAATCAAAAACGTCATATTTTCCATAGTTTGCAGTATCGACTGATACTAATACGGTTTAGCATGTCTTGATACTTAATACTGACCGATACCGACATTGAGAGTCTTTTCCGGTCTATTCAACAAAGAAAATTGAACGACAAAACCAATCAACAAGGGTGTAAAATCATAATAAGGTTGTAAAAGAAGAATACTTATTTATTACATGTAAACAATCGACCAGGGTGACTACTATTTATTCAATTTCAAATATAGTAAGCAACAACACTGTAAATACTTAAAATTATGCCTAAATGTATGACATATATTTTCTAAAATGTTAATAATTTATTAATAATTATTTGTTTTTCAATACCAAAAAATCTGATACTCAGATCCGAAATAGTCGATAATGCCGATACCGCGATCTCGATACTCATAGGAATGGTCCTATAGCGATTCCGATTCCGATACTACGAACCTTGGTATTTTCTCTATAAGGACAAATTGATACGTCGAGGAATAAAAACCAGGATTGAAAATATCGGTATCGGAATCGGTATCGGACCATTCCTATGAGTATCGGGATCGGCTGTATCGGTGATATCGGCAGTTTCAGATCGGAGTATCAGATTTTTTGGTATCGGAAAGCAAACAACTATTTGTAAATTATTAACATTTTAGAAAATATATGTTATACATTTAGGCATAATTTAAAGTATTTACAGTGTTGTTGCTTACTATATTTGAAATTGAATGAAATAGTAGTCACCCTTATCGATTGATTTATATGCGATAGATAAGTTTTTCTCGTTTATATGCTTTTAGAACCTTACTATGCTTCTACACCCTTGCTAACGAGCCTTTTTAATTCAATTTTCTTTGTCGAATTGACCGGAAAAGAAACCTCTAATGTCGGTATCGGTCAGTATCGTGTATCGGTCGGTATCGGATCGGGACATGTCAAACTGTATCGGCCGTCACTTCAAACTATGATAAAAACATCACAAAAACCTAGACAAGTGTAAATAATCATGTCATACAAGATAACAATGTCCATGACAAGGATCGATCGAAATCGGAACGATAAAGAACGCGATTCATAACAGTTTTTTCCAGATCCCGTTCTAGCCGAAAATTGGGCTACTAGGTATACTGGCAGGATATCGATATTATACTACTGCCAGTATACTGTGCGAGCGATTTTCTGTCCATAATAGGTTATGGATATTCGTGTTTTCGTCGTTGCTCGACCGGACTTTTAAATCAAAATCCGGTTGTTAGGTTATGACCCTAGTTACTAGTGTTTCGTGCAAGCTTATATTCGTACCGAATCATTTAGCCAAAAGTAGATATCACATTGTCCATAAAACACGAAATGAATAACGAGCGATCGATTCGCGGATCAAAACAAAAATCTTAAGTATTTCTAGCAAGTTGTGATTATAGTAATCAAAATATCAAATCCCAATGGCTGGATTCAAGAAAACAAGTAAATTCCGAGACCAAGCCTCCATTCGAGCAAGAAGTACTTGCCTACGGACTGACGCTGTGAATGCAAGTCCTAGAATGTCGTGCACGTGTTCTAGTCCACCTCCAAGTCGGCTCAAGAGCACAAGTCTTGCTCCCTCGAGTCTCTCTAGCTCATCACGTGGGGAGAGGTGGAGGAAAAATGTTTTGAAAAGAGAGAAGGTGTTAGAAAAGCTGAGTAGTGAAGTTATAAGTAATGAATGAAAGTTGAGTTATATGTAACTTACCATGAATGATCATGACCGTTGGATTATAATCCAACAGTCCACAGTTAGTATTGTAATCCAGCAGTCCACAATTATCACAACTACTCAAATGGAGGCTTGTAACCCACAGTTAGGATTGTAATCCAACTGCCAGTATACTACAAGTGTTCTTTCCAAGCAAGAATTTTAGGGTTAGCCGTGTTTTATGTGTCTCGATCTACGTTTCCTAGTCGGGTTATATGGCAATGTCATAAGTCTCTACAGATCTCGGGTAGTCTTCTGGTTAGTTTGGTTATTCACGAAATCTAAGAAATACTCATTAGTTGCATAAGTCGCCAATTAATTCGAAAATTCATAGAGTATCTTACGAGATATGATTGTGCGACCCTCGATGCATGCTAAACGAGAAAAAAATCAAGAAAGCCAGGAAAACCAAGACGATATTGTAACTCCAAGAATATACTATAGACAAGACATGTACGATGATCAAGAGCAAGTACCACGAGGACAATGATATAATATCGTAATATGTGATTTCACGCAGTACGAGAAATTCCGTCTCATGATTAGTATATTGTAAACACTAAATACGAAAAAATATAAATACACGCGTGTCAGTATAAAATATTGATACGGGAAACGGGTTATACGTGGGTTCTCCTTTTCCAAATCTTGACCTTTTTTCCCCATTGGTGGACACTTCCATGAATCAATATTTTATTCAAATTCTTCTAATTTGGTGTCTAGTATCTTCAATATTACTGTTGGAGAAACTTTATTGTTATAATTAGAACTTCCATTGCCTAATCCAGACTTTGAAGAGGTCTTGGAATTTGATTAGGTGATTGACATAAACTTCTGATAACTACAACATTTTTTTTTTCCTTTTCATTTCACTAGTTGTTCAATCTCCATGTAATCTTTATTGGCAAGCAAGAACAGTGACATTTATGTTTCCGGATAATGTTTATCTTTCCCTCATTTTGTTTACCACTGCTAAACTACATCTACTTGTTCAGTTGAATGAACTCAATTTGTTGTGATGTTAAAGTTCTGGGTATTATCAAACTTATTTCCCTTGTTATGCTGTTCAATGACTAAACTATCTTGGCAAATCTCTAAACACTTGCACATTGTTTTTGAACTTTATGTCTAAACTGGTTTTGGTCTATCTATATTTGAAGATCTCCTGTCAGTCAATATTCTTTCAGCCTCCTGTAATTGTTGTTCTTGAAATATTTTCCTCTGGAAAACAATTCTTTCATCTGTTGTTAAACATCAAAGATTGGAAATTGATTGTGATAAATTAGAGAATGTTGGCTTATTAATGCTTGTTCTACAGAGAACTGGAGTGCAGTTCCCACAGCGCTCACCGGATTCCGCCCTGATATTTACTCCACCTGTTACGCATTCAACAAGTGCACCTAGACATCCTCAAGCTGGTTACGGGATGCCGAGTGGTTCGTCAGTGACACTTGATGAAGCAATGGCATCAGAGATAGCAAATTTGAGGTAATATTAATACCTACACGACTTCCATAAATTAATATTTTTATATAGCTTTTCACCAATGTAATAGTTGTTTAAGCTTGCCTTTAGCTATAATTCATGTGATGTTTTCTTTGTTATTGAGTTCCCAAACATGCTGCTTAGCTTATTGTTCCATTCTGTATTACCTGGTTTGTTTTTTGGTTTGTGATTTCAGTCTATCAGACTTGGATAGGGTTCGGAGTGTCATGGACCTGTTAAGTGATATGCTTAAAGCTGTAAGCCAAGATGACTGTGAGGTGAGTAATTTGTCATTCACTACATTCTTTTACACTTTGTCAGAAGTTAATACTTAAAGCTGTAAGAAAAGAGACCTTGGTCATTTATATCATGTTAATTTTTTGTGAATATTAAATTGTTTTGTTCGCTCATATGTTGTATGATTTTTTTTTTTTTTTTGCTCTTAAGGCTGTTAAGGATGAAGTGATTACAGATCTAGTTAGCCAGTGCCGTTCCAACCAAAAGAAGCTCATGCAGTTGGTCAATTCAACTGGGTAAGTGTTAATGACCTGGGTGCTTTATATCAAGTAGAATCTAGATATCTAGCTTTACCTCCTTTTTGACTTCTGTCCTTCAATCTATGATGAACTAATAGGAACTAGTTTTAATGTAACATTTAATTTGTTCCATTACACAAGAATTTGGCAAATTCACACGGCATGAATTTGTTAGCAGTTATGTAGTTGATTGTTTTGTCTTCTAAAATCTGTTATGATTGCCAAATTAGAAAAATATGCCTTCCAATACTGCACAACTGAGGTTCTCCATGGGAAGGGGAGGACCGTCTACCCCTGACGGGTTCTCTTATGGGTCTTGTGCTCACAGAGAAACTAAGGGATCATGACCGATCTTTTCACAGTGACAAAAACTTGCTAGATTAGTTTGTAGTCTGATGAAGGAGAACATTTAATATTCGTAAATCAAACTAATTTAAATATGTTATAAACATCACAATTGCTTGGGTATTAGTTTATGGTTCACAAATGATGGAAATTGACACAGCAACATTCATAAACGGGAATAATATAAACATCACAATTGTTTGGAAATAGTATAGACATTAGAGTTACCTCTCCATTCCCAGGCATTCTCCAATTGGAAAGGGCCTTCTTACGAGCTCAAGCACGAAAGTATAAAAACACAATAAACAATTACATAGTGACAAAGATAGAGATAATCTTTTGGCCGCCTCTTCAATGATCTTTTTCCCTCTATTTATAAACAGAAAACGGGTACAATTCCATCTTTGGCAGATAATTTCTCTCTCCTCACGACATCTCTCTCATCTGCCTCTACGTTTGGGTCATGGCTTCATGAAGCGTGCACCACCCTAACATGCTCCCATTTGTTAACCTTCCATGATCATGCTTGTGAAACTCCCCAATTAACTCAGTAATCAGCACTAGGCATAGTTCTTGGCCATAACCACTCGATTGTTTTGATCCTAAAAATCACCAGGGCGAGCGTTTGATTGGGATCTGAATTTGAGCTGATATCTTTTCAAAATATTGGAGCCTAAACTGGTTACTGCACTTTCAGTCTCTTTTTTGATTGAAAAGTGGCAAACTTACTCCCGTGTCTACTGAACCACTGCGTTAATTGGGCTGCATTGCACATGTTAAGGGCCATATCTCTTGCAACGCTAACAAAACCATATTCTTCTTTAACATTTCAAACCATATTCGTCTAGGCATACTTCTAGTCATAGAGGCTCCATTACCTACTATATTATTTCTCCTCCTTACGGGAGCATCTATTGGTTTGCATTTCACATGTCCGAATCACCTAAAGACGATCTCATCTTTTCCTCAATTGGGCCCTCTAATTTTCCACGGATACACTCATTTCTTATCCTATCCTTTAATGTGTTGTCACTCATCCCGCCTTGCATCACTGATGTGTGGCCAAATTATGGTCACATATTCAGCTTAGAGTAAAATTATGTTCTAGTATGGATGGCAATACATGGAAAGATGGGTTAAGATATATTCATGAGAAGTTGTATCTATCGAAGCTCTAAAAAACAAAAGGATTTCTGTTAATGTTACAGAAAAAATAGCCCTTAACAGAGCTTAATGGAAGAAAAGGATTCAAATAGCCATCGCCAAATATTTGGGATAAAAGCTTTTTTGTTGTAGTAGTACAAACATTATTAATACATCACTTTTTCCCCATTATTATTGGTGGCTTGTGCTGTTCTGCACTAGTCAATGCACATCACTGTACTTGTGAAAAAGTAACAAGTAAAAAAGATTATTAAAAATAAAGATAAAAATCTAACCGGAAAGTATGCACATATATTTGAATACAAGACCGATGGTGAGAATTCATCTCCTGTTTGACACTTTTGAAACAACTGCAAATTCATCGTCTGATATGGTATATATCATCCATGTTGTGAATTGGCAGGGATGAGGATCTCCTTGCACAAGGTCTTACATTAAATGATGAATTGCAAAGCCTTCTAGCAAAACATGATGCCATAGCCTCTGGTTCTCCTCTACCAGCTGAATCATCCGGTTTTCCTCTACCAGCTGAAACATCTGAAACAATTCCGGGGCCAAGTACTCCTGTTGCACCTACACCTGCAGTGACTAGCCAATTCGATGATGAAGAGGAAGAAGATGATGATTTTGCCCAGTTAGCTCGCAGGTTACAAGGCTAAAACTTGTTTAACTTGGTTATTAACCTCGCTTTCTATTATTGAACTCCAAAGTATCTTTTGGCAGGAACTCGAAATATAAAGCAGTAACTCGTTCTGCTGAAACCAGCGAAGAAGTAGCCTCATCAAACTATAAGGATGAGATGAATGCAGCTACTGGAAGTACTTCAGAGGCCTCGCCATCTAATGCTTTGGCTCTGCCTGATCCCCCAGCTCCCGTTAGGACATCTAAAGAACAAGACATGATCGACCTTTTGAGCATCACTCTTGCAAACCCATCACCTCCTCATACACCACTTACCCCAGCTTCTGCTTCAGTTCAGAACAGATCTCCGGTGTCTGCGTCCCCAAATGGACCGACGAGCCCTTACAACACCCAGGGACCAAGGAGCCCTTTCAACACCCAGGTACCAGCGAGCCCTTACAATACCCAGCAGCAGCCATACATGATGCATCAAAGTTAC
Organism: Iris macrosiphon; assembly: GCA_036927795.1. NCBI lineage: Eukaryota > Viridiplantae > Streptophyta > Magnoliopsida > Asparagales > Iridaceae > Iris > Iris macrosiphon. Next base: position 95,676,447 of record JAYESA010000008.1, read on the forward strand.
GCTCCATACAATAGTTATATTGCACCTTGGGCTCAGCCTCAGCCTCAGCCTCAGCCTCAAGTGACCCAGCTTCCGTCTAGTTACCCGCCCCCACCATGGGAGGCTACTTCAAATTCCAACCCCAATCCCTTCTCATCATCGAACTACCAGTATCTGTCGTCTGTAGCGAACAATGCAGCTCCCTATGTTCCAAAGCAAGCTTCCATCCCTCCACAACAGTATAACTCACCTGGACCCAGAGCTTTTAGTGTTCCCACCACAGCTGCAGAAACACACGTGTCCGCCAACCCTAGGCAGGCAGGGCAGGGACCTTCTACCCAACCTTATGTTCCTCCATACAAATTATTTGAGGATCTAGTAGATTTGAGAAATGCTGATAGAGGTGCCAAAACATCGTCAGGTTCATCCAGCCAAGGTATGATCGGTGGAAGGAAATAAAGAAAACCAGCATTGTAATTTAGACTTTGCATTCAAATTGGTTTAGACGGGTGAATGTGCATGTATATCATAATGTGTCACAAAGTTATCTTGAATTAATTTGTGTTTGCGACCCCTCTCCCCATGCTATACCGTAGTCCTATGCAGAGAGATTTGTACATAAAACTTCTGCAACTGCGATCATGTATTAATTGGTCATGGTTTTCTGAGGTGGTGTGATTTCTTATTACTAAAGCAACTTATATATATATAGTTTCTATACTCGTATTGCTTTAGCAACTTATATATTGTTTCTATGAAAGTTTTACAACACACGTAAAACGCATAATATTGGCCTTGCCTACATATTGCGGGTACTGTTTTGCGTTACAACCACGTATCTGCTGTGGTATTGAACCTTGCCCACGTATCAGAGTATGGATGCTGATAACAACGGAAAAACTACCCGGGCCCAAGCAACAAGCTATGAGGGTCTAGTCTCGCTGCCCAACTAGAGGCCCAGACCAGAGTCAAAATGGTCAGCTGCTCAGTTTTTAGCCGCCATGCTTGACCAAGTCAAGAAGGAAGTCACGTAGTCCTATCCCCTAAAAAGGTGAGGGTCGAAATAGGGACTCAGATCTTGTCCGGTTAGTTCAACCTTCTATATACAGTGTAAAAAAATGACAAATGTATGCACACTATTAAGTTACTTATGTCATTTTGACACATTTTTAGATTTCTAAGAACTAGTTTGATTGTCGGAGGGGTCGTTGTCACCTCTACCAGGTGACCTTGTAGGGCAGTTGGGGCATTGACATTGTTCTGCGCACGTGCTAACGAACTTCCAATACTCGCGAGCCGCATCACTCCCTTGTTGAGGCTCACCCATCGATGTCAGGTGAACTGGATATGCAAAAATTTGAAGTTGTATCAACATTGGCAGCGACTATCTATAGGAAACCGTCGACCCACGGCCACATGGTTGAAAGTTATGCTCTCTCCACCGTTCAACGAGGATGAGGACCCAGTTAGAAACTCCTCCTCGCCTTGAGGCCACTTCTACTGATGGGGGCAACACTACCGTACCTCCTCTGCCATTGGTCCCGTTGACGTCCAGAGCTAACCATCATTGTGATGTTCACTAGCCCGATTTCTATCGCAAGGATGATGGTGACGACATCGCTTCCCCTATGAATTTAGAACCCGACTTGGTCGTTACCAGTCACCGTCACACCATCAGTCGTCGCAAGTACCCCTTGCATGAGAGTGGACACCGACAACATCCAGGCGACCTTCCTTCAGATCCGGCTGATGCTCCGCCTCCTAGGCCACCTGCCCCATTCACCCATCTACTCAACACCTCATGTGCCCCTCATCTCCATAAGTCACTTGTCGCCTCCTTCACTTCACGACAGAGCATGATGTGTGCTATCCCATTCCTCCGGTTGCTATGACCAAGAAATCGGCTCCTCACCACACACCACCCCTCGCGAGAAGGGAGGATGCCAGAGAGTTTCAAGATGACTTATCTTGACAGCTAGGACGGAACTATCGACCCTGAAGAGCATGTGCAAAACTTCAGGGCCCGAATGGAGCTATAGTTCGCTACTGAGATGACAGTTTGTCGACTGTCACTTTTCGTTCCCGATATACGTATTTGTACGTGTTTTTGTTCATGTATCACGTATTTTATATTTCATGTATCATATATCGATACGGTAGCATGCACGTGGTACGAATATCCGTATTCATTAGTGAGTTTATGTATCATGTTATTAACTTTTTTGACAGTTTCGAGAGTCGTGCGGACAACTCATCTGTAGTGTGATTGATAGGACTAAACTTAGTAGCTGATTTATGCAACTGTATATGGGTTTCTAGTTTTATAACTAGATAATTATGTATGAGAGTATCCAAGACTCGTAGAATACTCATTGCTATTGACGTAGACCCGTATTAGGCCCTATGAGTAGATCGCAGTGTTATGGAATTGTCCAAGATAAAAATTTACCCATCATACCAGCATAATGTTGGAATACTGCGAAACATCGTCGGTATATCGTCGGGATGCAATCTGTCCAGTCAGCAAAGCTGACCAGGCCACTCCTTTACCCATTTATCCTTTGTGTTTCTCCCTAAGGGATGTGATTGGTCCCGGGGGCATAGATTCACTAGGTGACAACATCCTAGTGGCTCCCCTCTTTCCCCTCTGCATCTCTATCTTCAAATTTCTCTCCATTTTCTCTCTCTTATATATACAAAAGGTTATATTCCACTAAAAAATAATACATATTAGCGATGCCTAAAAACATCACTAATAGGTAAAAAATGTCGCTAAAATTTATTAGCGACGTAATTAGCAACGTTTTTGGGTTGTTGCGTAATCCATGGTCGCTGACAACAAAAAACGTAGCTATTTGTCGCTATAGCGACGGTATATTTACGACGTGTTCACGTCGCAATTTATTTTGTTATTAGTGACGTCTAGCGACTCGACGTCAGTACATCAACGACGATATATATTGTCGCATAACCTCACCAAATCAACGACATTACCAGCGATATTTTGCTACAACAATGCTGACATGGCAAAAATTGCCATGTCAGTTATTTAGCGACGTGTAACGATGTTTTGTAACTCTGTCGATGGGATATGAATCTTAGTCAAGTCCTTGCCCTTTATTTGCTTTGTTTCAGTGTTGGTTTTTCTTCCTACCCAGAGTAGCTTTTCTTGTGATACTAGTTTTCGATTTATAAAAATGACAAATGGAAGGCATGCTTCTCCCCACGAAAAACAAGGGAGGAGTTTTGTCAATAAGTGCAACAGATTGTCCCTACGGCGGGAAGTTGACCAGCAACTGGACGCTCCCATCATGGGAAGCAACTAGAACTCAACCAGCAACAGGCTATTTCCGTGGCGGAAAGTTAATCAACAACCGACTGCTTCCACCGTAGGAAGTCAGTTAACAATTAAATACTCCTATCATAAGAAGTCATGAAAGCAACATAACTGTTCCACCTGCTAGTCAACAAGGTAGTGTGCATGTGCCTCCCTCATTAATGAGGGGCATGTACAGTAATACCAAAGGACATTGTCTTTTGAGAAGTCATGTTAGCCACATGAAGAATGATTTGACATTTAGTGTATTATAAATACTTGACGGTGATGATTGGACTTAATATGTATCATAAATGCACTCAAACACGTGACTAGCTCCTATTGGTCCTCACATAAAGAAAGTATGTAGTTGGCATCTGATGCTTCCTACGGCTGAAAGCAACTTTCTATTTGAACCTAACAAAATACATATCCACTTATGCCTATAAATATCCCTTAACTATTATAAAATGGACATGCCTGCAAGCATAGAGATATATAGAAAATAGTTCTTATACTTAGAGTGCACTATGTTCAACAACGCCTTGAGCTTCGAGAACGCTCTGCCAGCAGAGTAAAGGGATCACGTGCCGATTCAATCTCCTCCATCACACTTTTTCATAATCATTACCTTTTAATAGAATTATTGTGTATTTATATTCTTAGAAATAGTTGTAATAGGATTATTTACACATAAACAAAGTTCTTTTCAAAAGATATCACTTTTCGATGAAACCAAGATAGCGACTCTACTGGGGATGACCTAGTCCACCAACGAGGAGGTAGTGACACAATCAGATGTACACAAGAGGAGCACTCATATCGATTTATTAGTTATCAAATTTGACCAACGATGGTTCGATGAGACACTCTCCCAAGGTGACGCAAGCCACGATGCTACCAGCATGCATAGGAAGGCCTCAGTAATGGCTAACCACTTTGAAGTTTCGGCCAAAGAAGATTCAATAGAAGCACTATCTGTAATTTCAGCCATTGGAATAAAGAATCATGGGTGACGCAAAAAATAATAGATACCTATCTATATTCAATATGAAGGGCAAACATGCCTGTGCTAGTAAAAGATGGTGAATAGAGGATAATGAGATAGAAGCCTTTCATCAATATGTAGTGTTAAATTATTGCATATAGGAAATAAGAGAGAGTGATACCTAAGAATTCTACTTTTCTAGTTTCCTCTAAATGCCTAGTAATTGTACTAACTCTACTTCTTCTTATCTCAATGTATTTAGAGATGATAAGAATGGGGAGACCTAATATTAGTGAGAAGGAACTTCAAAGAGAGGTTGATAGTAAATTTACGTCTTGAATAACCAAATATGTAAATAATTTAAACCTTATTGGATATTATTATTGTACAATTTTTGTAGATATTAGAACTAATTTTGAATTAATCAATATGTGATTAAATATTTTCTTACTTGAAAATGAACTCTAGAAGGAAAGCCTTCGTTATTTGGCCTTGGACCGATTAAGGAAGCAAGGACTTGGCATGGCTAACTATTAATGGCTTCAACTTTAGAATACTCAAAAACTTATTAATGTTGAATATGTTGTTGATGGGTTCAATATAAAGGATTTTGATGTTTGTGTGAGGGGAACCATCTATGATGATGAAAAATATTTTGATTATTATGGTCTGCTTTGAGACATTATAGAATTGAAATACCCTAATCCTTATGATATGAATATTGTGATGTTTAAATGTGACAACATCAAACCAAGGGTGGAAAATTGACAAACAATTTGAATTTGTCCATATAAATCATTGATGGAGATATAGAGGGCCCGAGTATTTTGTGATGGAAATCCAACATATTCAAGTCTACTATACAAGCTATCCTAAATAACATATAGATCGATTTGACTGATGGCAGTATGCAAGACTAATTCTTCAAAAATATTCAATTACAAGTTATCCTAAATAACATATAGATCGATTTGACTGATGGCAATATGCAAGACTAATTCTTCAAAAATATTCAATGTTAGAAAGCTTGTATACCAGGAGGACGAGGTCGAAGAGACTCAACTTATAGGTCAAAATAAAAATAAATGCATTGGGATAATATGGAGGTTGACTCTATTGCAAGTAAAAACAGAGGTGATAAAGAGGTTGAAGAATTGGATTTGTTATATACAAGGTATAACTCAAAGGAGGAAGAGGTTTCAGAGGAGAAGCCGACACCTTACACACACACACACACACACACACACACACACACACACACACACACACACAAGGTATTACTCACATCCAGACAATTGGATTTGTTATGATCAGGATGAGGAGGAAGAGGTATTAGAGGAGGAGGATGAATTAGAGGATGAAGAAGAAGAAAAAAGAAAAAGAAAAATAAGAAGAAGAATATGATGCACCGGTAATTGGAAGGAATAATCCCCTTCCCTGTGGAATCAAACCCTCCCAGCCAAGATGTGTTATGTCTGCACCTACTAGCCACTAGAGCTAAGAGTCTTTGACACACACACACACACACACACACACACTCACACACACACACATACACACAAGGTATAACTCACATACAGACAATTAGATTTGTTATGATCAGGTTGAGGAGGAAGAGTTATCAGAGGAGGAGGATGAATCAAAGGATGAAGAAGAAGAAGAAGAAGAAAAATAAGAAGAAGAATATGATGCACCAGTAATTAGAAGGAATAATTTCCTTCCTTGTGGAATCGAACCCACCCAGCCAAGATGTGTTATATCTGCGCCTACTAGCCACTAGAGCTAAGATTCTTTGATATGTGTGTGTGTGTGTGTGTGTGTGTGTGTTTTGACACTTCACATATTGCTTAGATTCACCGATATTCGACCAGTTCACTTTTGTATGTCAAAGGAGTTATAAAGGCTAATGTTCTCTTGTCTAAGGATGGACAACCAACTATATCATCGATACGACACCCCCACCCCATCATCAACACGAGACACACCCACTCCATCATCTCCTCCACCAGTTAAATTAACATATACATGATGGAGCAGGGATTGTCCTGTTTTGTACCACGACACAAGTTGAGCCGATACTATATTATACATGCTGCCCCTGTTGTTCCTGTTGCCCCTGTTGTCCAAGTAGTGTCTAACATGGCTGAGATGTTTGAGAGATTCCTTGATTCGCTTCCATCAGATTTGTGTCTCGTTTCCAGGACCCGCCTCCACTACAACCAAACCAGAGCATAAATTTTTATTTTTACTTTTATTTTTATTTATATTCTTATTTGGATAAATGATGTGAACTTTGGGTGTATTTGTATTGATATTGGAAGATCTTTGAGAATTCTATGATAGGTTGTGCCTAATGTATAATTATATTATGTTTCTTGTAATTCTGGATTTTTATCAAGCATTTTATGTTGTTGAAGGTCCCGACTGGACGATATGTTTTAATATTTATGGGATTTTAATGAGGTTTTCTCACTGATGGTCCGATTAGACAGGAATTATACGGTGTATTACACCGAGTCTCATATATTTTTATTTTAAAATATTATATTATTTTAAAATATTATATTTTAATTAATTTTAAATATTTATTTTCCAAATTTAATCAATCTAACGACGGACGGGCGATTGCCAACGATGCCAAGGTAACATGAAGATTCACCACTAAGTGAAGTATCATAATTGGAAATCGAGTATCAAAAACTAGGATTGTCATTGATTCATCGCCTTGTTGTTGTTGAAATCATCGAAGGAACGTCGCTATATAGTCAACCTTTGTGATAACTAAGCATCTCCAGTTGGTCTTCTAGACTTGGCCATTTAGTGTAAAGTCACCAAGGTGTCAGCATTGCGTCACTATTGAGACGTCAATGGGTCATCGTTATAAAGTCAGAGTGGCGACTACCCAGTGATGTCATTCTAGCAATGTTATTTTGTTTGTCGACGCTTCACATACGCCGTTGTATTAATTTAGACGGATATACAACGGATAGATTCGTAAATATCTCCAATAAGAGCCCAAAAAATATATTTTATTGGAATATGATATTATTGGTGTATTAATAATTAATCTATAAAAAAAGTATTTTAACAATATGGAGTTAGAAAAACTAGCAAAAACTACTAAGAAAAACTAGCAAAAACTACTAATATATATTGAAAAGTTTTCTAAACTCCTCATATTTTAAACATTTCAACATAGGTCTTAAACATTTTAATGTACGCTCTTTGAATTTTCTTGACATTCGACCAGTTTACTTTTGCATGTCAGAGGAGTTACAAAGGATGGTGTTCTCTTGTTTAGGGATGGACAGTCGACTACATCATCAACATGACACGCCCCCACCTTATCATCAGCACGAAACACCCACCTCATCATCTCGTCCACCAATTGAGTCAAGACCCATATGATGGAGCAGGGACTATCCGATTTTGTAGCCCGACATTAATTGAGCCAAAACCCTGTTATACATATTGCCCTAGTTGTCCTTGTTGCCTTGGTTGTCCCGATAGTGTCTTACATGGCCGAGATGTTTGCAAGAATCCTCAGTTCGTTTCCATTAGATTTCATGTCTTGTTTACAGGACCCACGTTACCACCACCACCAACTCCAGAGCAACAATAATTATTTGTATTAATTTGTATTTGTAATTGTATTTGTATTTGTATTCATGTTTTGATGAACAATGTGAACTTTGGGTGTATTTATATAATATTGACAGATCTTTGAGAATTCTACGATGGGTTGGGCCTGGTGTATAATTATATTATGTTTCTTGTAATTCTAGATTTTTAGGAAGATGTTTGTGTTGTTGAAGGTTCGATTGGACAATGTTTTCTTATATTTATGGGTTTTTATTGAGGTTTTTTCTGTTGAAGGTTCAATTAGACATGAATTCTATGATGCATTGCATCGAGTCTCATATTTTCTATTTTCAAATATTAAATTATTTTTAATATATTGTATTTTGATTAATTTTTAAATATTTATTTTTCAAATTTAATCAACCTAGAGACGAAATAGCGGCGCCCAAGGACAACAAGGTAATGAGAAGATCCTTGGCTAAGCGATAAAGATGATGTCATTAGGGATGACATTTTTTTTGAACCCGGCGGAGATCTAATTTTTTCTTCGACATGGACGGATTTAGGTATTCAAAATATGGGACGGGACGTGGATGTGGAATAAAAATAAATTCGGTCAGGTTCGGGGTCGAATTTGGATATAGTACTCCCCGTCTCACTATTACTTATACCCATATGTGCAACCCATTGGTATTATTAGACATTAATATCTCTTTCAGTAATTATAAGCTTGTCACTCCATATATAAGATATTGGAATAAAATGATTTTTAAGCTTATATTTTACAGAAAAATTGTCAACGGGACGAGAGACGAGAAAATTCATCCCCAACTCTAAATGTCATCACTAGACATGTTGCTTATTGAAGAACTGGAAAGCACAGATACTATGGTTAATGCAAAGTTTAACATGGCAGTTAGAAAAATTCAGCACTATTATAATTTATATTATTTTAATAGTAAGCATCGTACTCCTAGACAAAAATTTTGGCTACGCCACAGGTTGTGTATCTTCTATTACCTTCTTAGTTTTTATTAAAATTAACAATCAAATGGTGGTTTAGTAGTTAAGTCAGTGGGATACAAATTTAGGGTTCTTTAAGTTCAAATCTCTTTATCTCCATTTTGTCAATTTTATATAATATTCTTTAAATTCTTAATTAAGGTATTTTGCAACCCCCCCACCCCCAACAAACCATAATATTTTTATTGGGTTCGTCCTTGTCTCCTTCCCTTCCTCACATGTCTTATCCTCATCTTCTTCAATATTAAATCTAACAAACTCAAATCATCATACCCAATCATAAGAAAATGTTAAAATTAGTTTTTGATCTAGAGAAGGCCAGGAAATTCTATCATGGTTTGACTTACGAGCTACAAAGGTAAACTACCACCCAGGCGAGGATCTCTTACGAAGAGGTCTTGACAGAGGCTAGAATCCAAGAGGCTATTGGCAAGGGATCGATGAGTCAGAGGCATCCCAGTATAGTTGCACCAGCTAAGGTACAACCAGGAGCAGGAGGACCGATCCGTCATACAGGAGTGCAGACGCAACAGAGGGTTGTGCCGTATCAGCAGAGAGAGCTACCGACATGTCACTTTTGCAGAAAAAAGGGACATGTTTAGAAAGATTGCAGGAGAAGGTTAGGACATTGTTTGAGGTACGGATCGAACCAACATCAGACTCAAGTATGTTCCCAGTATGTCAATAGAGCCCAACAGATAGTGCAAAGGCCAGTTCCACCGGTCATAGGTATGTCCGTAGCATTGCTTGATAATTTATAGCTTATTATGTGTTTGTTTTAATTTCGAGGACAAAATTCTTATAAGTTGGGTAGATTGTAAACCCCCTGACCCAAATCTAGGATTAGGATAAATTTATGATTATTTTTGAATTATTTAATAGAGTTATTAATTTGCCTCTTTTAATTAAATTTTCTTGGTATACCTTACCGTTGCTTCGATGTTTGGAGCGCTACTCTAGCTTCTGTCTTCAAACAAATTTTACACACTTGATCTAGATGTGCCAGTCTTCTATTTTGACCTTTGTGTAACTCATAAATACCCTCTCTTATGCTTCATTTTAGTCACACAATATTCGTTACAAATATTAATTTTTTTAACTACAAATAAATCCAACTTTTTATCTTTGTCCGTTTCGATCAAAATTGGAGACACAACCTCAACCCATTTGTGCAACACAATTTATGACAATAATCTACTATGAGTCTACTACGTCCATGATACTCGTGTTCCACCCAATTTTAATCCTATGCACTTCCAATTAATTAAAAAACACCTTTGACACTAATTTTTATTAAATTGGTGCAATGACTCAACCTAACCCAAAACTAGACCCACCACCAATCCAAACCCCCACTCACACCCTCATGGTTCATACAAAATACCACATACCAATTTTCTCCACTATAACACACCAAACATGATAATTTTCCTCATCGAATCCCAATTCTCCTTTACCTGTGCAATTTCCAAATTGTTGGGGGCCTTTGTGCAAACAAGCAACTATGTGTCCACCTCCCATTGGAGCAAAGCAATGAAGAAAACTTTCATTCATGCTTTGATAGGTCACCCCACTATTTCCCCCCATTTTTTTATGTACAATACAATACTTTACACCCAAAATTTATCCTCACCCTCCATTCAAAATTAACCCCATCCCACCACTCATTCTCTCACGAAAACCCTTCCGACATCCCTAGAAATAGGGATGTAGCCAGACCTAATCCCTATGCTTTCTACTCCCTCTCTCCTTCATTAAATCTCTCTCTCTCTCTCTCTCTCTCTGTAAATACCCAAAATTTTCAGAAATTTAAATATAAATTTTTGGGAATTTTTGCTATTTTTAACTAATTAAAAATAAATATTTTCTGGTATTAAATAAAATTTGTGATTTTATTAAATATTAAAATATTATGAAAATAATATTTTTGAGTGTAAAATAAAGAATTAGACATAGTGTAATTTTTCTGGAATTTATTGGACCCAAAAACTATTTTTAAAGACCTAAAAATAATGTTTTAAATAAACCCAAAATAAATCAAACTGAATCGGATTAAACCAAGCCTTAATAAACCGAACCAAACCGAACCACACCCTAAATAAACTAACCCTAGCGGATTCAGATCTGAACCCGCTGACCCGACCCGCCTACCCGAAACCCGACCCGTTAGTTACCCTGCTTCAGTAACCCTTCAGATCCCTGACGGTTCAGCGGTTCATCTCCGCCGCCGCCGACCTTTCCCCTCCCTGAACGGCTGCCGCGCCCGCTTGTCTCCCCCACCAGTCGTGGCCCTTCTCCTCCCCGCCCTCCCTATAAACCCTGATGAACACCATAGCAACCACCCCTCTCCGCCAACTCCAGCCACCCGATCCCCTCCGGCTTCCCGTAATCGTCGCAGCCGGACGTTTTATAGCGCCGCCGTCGGCCGAGCTCCGCCACTCCGCAATCGCCGCGTCGCGACACCCTGTGAACGCAAAATTCAGTAGTTTCTACCCTTTTTCAAGTGAGTTGTTCTCTCTCCTCATCGCGCCAATTTTCGATCGGACTGTTGCGACACGTTCCCTACGTGACCCTCTCAAAACCCGTGCAATCAGTTCGGAGTATCACGTCCTGTGTCGGTCGCAAATCTCAACGCAAAAACAGAAAAAAAAACCCCTATTTCTGAAAATCAGAAATTGTCCCGAACTCACAAGTTCACGACTGTTTTGCGTGCAACCTGTTAAATAATTCTAAAATTTACCTGAACAATAGTTTAGACCATATAACCAAGTTTTCAACCCTGTATTTAGTTTAATTTATTTTGCTGTAGTTTGTGTTTTATTCGAGGGTGAAATTGACCAAAAACTTGGTCTTTAATAACCCCAAATTTTCCCGAACTGGGTGCGCTCCGCTAAACGAGGCGACTTGGTCATGTGCGAAATTTACTGAAAGGTGCGCACCGTCAACGCGGATGTATGGGATTTCGCGAAAGTTAATTTGGATGTGCGTGCACACCGGAATCAACACGTATCCGTCGAAATTGCCCCATATCGGCCCTATTCTGGAACTCGTTGTAACTTTGTGTGTGCTCGTCGTTTCAAAAAGAAACTTGCGTCATCAGACTCATAGCGATACGTAGGTCCTGTGATCCAAGTTTGGTTCGATTCTGAGAACGTTGACAAAATCCCGTATCGTGGGCTCTACGGCTCTACTTGACGAGCGATTTTATGATCGGCTTATCGGAATCCAGTTCTGGACATTCCGTTGGGTTTCTATCGTTGTTCTGGACTTGTAGACACTAAGTTTGACGAATTTGGAAAACTTTGTCTCTGGCATATTTTTGGTGCGAAGTGGGTCACATGTGGACCCCGCTTTGACCAAAAACTGTCAAGTTTGCCCCTGTGTTCAAATTGGACTTATGGATAGGCAATCCTAGCTATTTCATATTTTCTGAGCATGATGGTAGTGTTTATTTCAGCATCCGGAGGAGTACCTGAAGATCTTGTTGTTACTGGAATAATTGGAGGAATTCAAACCCCAGGCACGTGTACCTTGCCAATCTTGCAGTACTTGCTACATAATATTCTCTTGATTTATTTATATGATGTATCTGTTCAACCTAGGACCGTATGACATTGCTTAGCATCTAAATAAGATTCGGGTGTCGACGCCGTACGCGGAGTCGTGTAACGTCACTAGAGATTGATATAGCGACCCTACATATCTTCGTGCTTGCATTATCAAGTACGTCATACCATAGGACACTTGACACTATTCATGTAACAGAATCTTCCTGAGTCATTCATGGTGATTCTGTATAGGCTACAGGATTCGTGACATAGACTTTATACATATGCTTAGCTATCATTATGACTCGCTGCATCAGTTAGAGGTCATGATCTTGCGTGTTATGGACATGAGACATCGTGGACATGAGACATGTGATTACATTGGGTGGGGAGAGATACACAAGCTACAGGCTGATTTTATATATTATTACGGTGCCGTAGCTACGCAAAGCTAGGCCACTACATGATATAAGTGCTACCGGCTCCCCGACACAGAGCTTGTAGTAGTCTCAGCCTGAGTTCTAGTGATGCTCTCATTTTGCATATCACTTAGCTGGTTACATAGTTTGTCCTATTGATATATTTTTATATACTGCATTTATTTGGCTTGAGTTATTCTTGTACCTTGCTATGTCCCCTGAGGACCTGGAATCCGGATTATGTCCCCAGGTTTAGCAGAGGAGATCTACCCCGAGGTATACGGGACATGAGCAGACATTGGAGCAGTACTATCACTAGAGAACGAGGTGATGCTAGAGGATTTCTCCTGAGTATCTGCTTTATATATACTCAGTCATTTCTATTCTTGATACTCTATTTCATGTCTCGTAGAATAATGTATTAAACTCATTATCGGATTGTTCCCCGATATATTTTATTGAGACTTGTTGATTACTATTTTATCTTGATTATTCTGATATTGATTGTATTTATCTTCTGTGGATGAGATTAGTATCGTAAACCTTTACTGTTGTTTTACAGCTTAAGTACACTCTAATGGGTCCATTAAATTGGGTTTGTCCATTGATGTGTGCTGCTGGCCATTGTCACGTGTCTAGTCCCTCGGTATTTTGGGACTGGGGCATGACATAGTTTTTTTGGTGGCCCATGCAGGTCAACGACTAAATTGTTTCTGTTTCAACTAAGGAACTGAGCAAGCCTGCGATAAGGATAGGATAAGTTTTAGGATCTCATCCACTTGATTGAACGTTCTTGATCTCTATATTGGATTCGAATTAATTACTTGACTTGCATCTTGCCTTGATTCCTCTGTGCGCCTCTTATAGTTTATTTTGGATGCAGAGTAATGGATCCACGAGCAAGCGACAAGACTCCTGCAGGAATACCACAAGGTGTTGTAGCCACCTACGAAGAAGATGGAGTGACACCAGTGGGTGGAGGGCAATCAACTAAACAAAGCAATCAAGAAGATCAGCTCGCCTAAAGATTTCGGCGAGACGATATTCCACCATCGCCGCAGTTTACTCCATCGATGCCTACATTTCCACCAGGACAACTTATGGACGGACAACAGATGTTCCAAATATTCTACGCCATGATACAAGCCCAATAGAAGGTTCATCAAGAAGCCCAACAGCAGCAGAGGACACCACCGCAAGGACGTAGACAGGCTTTTGCGATGACAATGGAGGACGTACAGACTCGAGGATTAGCGAATGCGCATAAGATTTAAGTTTTATCATATCTATCTATTCCTTGTGATGCTTTAGCACGTACTTGTTTATTCTATTTCCTAGCCCAAACCTAGTATTTTGAACTTGTTAGTAATTGATACCCAAGTTTTTCTAGCTGTAGATTTCCTTGCTCTAACCAAATTCCTTTACTCATGAATTACTTATCTCCCATTGCTTAGGGAAATATTTTTATTCCTTCCTTATGTATTCTGCTTAACCCTCACCTTACTCTCGATTCCGCTTATTCATGATTTTTTATCCCTTGTATCGTGCCTCCAACATGTTTTGCAACCGCGTTATCTCTTCTGACCGATTATGTTTCAATTTCTTAATTGCGAGGACGCAATTCTTTTAAGGAGGGTAGATTGTAAACACCCAAAATTTTCAGAAATTTAAATATAAATTTTTGGAAATTTTTGCTATTTTTAACTAATTAAAAATAAATATTTTTTGGTATTAAATAAATTTTGAGATTTTATTAAATATTAAAATATTATGAAAATAATATTTTTGAGTGTAAAATAAAGAATTAGACATAGTGTAATTTTTCTAAAATTTATTGGACCCAAAAACTATTTTTAAAGATCTAAAAACAATGTTTTAAATAAACCCAAAATAAACCAAACTGAACCGGATTAAACCAAGCCTTAATAAATTGAACCGAACCGAACCACATCCTAAATAAACCAACCCTAGCAGATTCGGATCTGAACCCGCTGACCGGACCCGCCTACCCGAAACCCGACCCGTTAGTTACTCTGCTACAGTAACCCTTCAGATCCCCGACGGTTCAGCGGTTCGTCTCCGCCGCCGCCGACCTTTCCCCTCCCTGAACGGCTGTCGCACCCGTTTGTCTTCCCCACCGGCCGTGGCTCTTCTCCTCCCCGCCCTCCCTATATAAACCCTGATGAACACCATCGCAGCCACCCCTCTCCGCCAACTCCGGCCACCCGATCCCCTTCGGCTTCCCGTAATCGCCATCGCCGGACGTTTTACAGCACCGCCGCCGGCCGAGCTCCGCCACTCCACAATCGCCGCATCACGATACCCTGTGAACGCAAAATTCAGTCATTTCTACCCTTTTTCAGGTGAGTTGTTCTCTCTCATCATCGCACCAATTTTTGCTCGGACTGTTGCGACACGTTCCCTACGTGACCCTCTCGAAACCTGTGCAATCAGTTCAGGGTATCGCGTCCTATGTCGGTCGTAAACTGCGATGCAAAAACAGAAAAAAAATTCCTATTTCTGAAAATCAGAAATTGTCCCAAACTCACAAGTTCACGACTGTTTTGCGTGCAACCTGCTAAATAATTCTAAAATTTACCTGAACAGTAATTTAAACCATATAACCAAGTTTTAAACCCTATATTTAGTTTAATTTATTTTGCTATAGTTTGTGTTTTATTCGAGGGTGAAATTGACCAAAAACTTGGTCTTTAACAACCCTAAATTTTCTCAAACTGGGTGCGCCCTGCTAAACGAGACAACTTGGTCATGTGCGAATTTTACTGAAAGGTGCGCACCGTCAATGCGGACGTGTGGGATTTTGCGAAAGTTGATTTGGATGTGAGTGCACACCGAAATCAACGCGTATCCGTCGAAATTGTCCCGTATCGGCCCTGTTCTGGAACTCGTTGTAACTTTGTGTGTGCGCGTCATTTTGAAACAAAACTTACGCCATCAGACTCGTAGTGATACGTAGGTCATGTGACCCTAGTTTGGTTCGATTCTGAGAACGTTGACAAAATCCGGTATCGTGGGCCCCACGGCTCTACTTGACGGACGATTTTGTGATCGGCTCATCGGAATCCAGTTCTGGACATTCTGTTGGGTTCGTATCATTATTCTGAACTTGTAGACACTAAGTTTGATGAATTTAGAGGACTTTGTCTCTGGTACATTTTTCGGTGCAAAGTTGGTCATATGTGGACCCCGCTTTGACCAGAAACTGTCAAGTTTATCCCTGTATCCAAATTAGACTTATGGATAGGCAATCCTAGCTATTTTATATCTTCTGAGCATGATGGTAGTATTTGTTTCAGCATCCGGAGGGGTACCTGAAGATCTTGCTGTTACTGGAACAATTGGAGGAATTCAAACCCCAGGCGCGTGTACCTTGCCAATCTTGCAATACTTGCTACATAATATTCTCTTAATTTATTTATATGATGTATCTGTTCAACCTAGGACCGTATGACATTGCTTAGCGTCTGAATAAGATTCGAGTGTCGACGCCGTATGCGGAGTCGTGTAACGTCACTAGAGATTGATATCACGACCCTACATATCTTCGTGCTTGCATTATCAAGTACGTCATACCATAGGACACTTGACACTATTCATGTGACAGAATCTTCCTGAGTCATTCATGGTGATTCTGTATAGGCTACAGGATTTATGACATAGACTTTATACATATGCTTAGCTATCATTATGACTCGCTGCATCAGTTAGAGGTCATGATCTTGCGTGTTATGGACATGAGACATCGTGGACATGAGACGTGTGATTACATTGGGTAGGGAGAGACACACAAGCTACAGGCTGATTTTATATATTATTACGGTGCCATAGCTACACAGAGCTAGGCCACTACATGATATAATTGCTACCGGCTCCCCGACACAGAGCTTGTAGTAGTCTCAGCCTAAGTTCTAGTGATGCTCTCATTTTTTATATCGCTTAGCTGGTTACATAGTTTGTCCTATTGATACATTTTTATATACTATATTTATTTGGCTTTAGTTATTCTTGTATCTTGCTATGTCCCCTGAGGACCTGGAATCCGGATTATGTCCCCAGGTTTAGCAGAGGAGATCTACCCTGAGGTATACGGGACAGGAGCAGACATTGGAGCAGTACCAGCACTAGAGGACGAGGTGATGCCAGAGGATTTCTCCTGAGTATCTGCTTTATATATACTCAGTCATTTCTGTTCTTGATACTCTATTTCATGTCTCGTGGAATAATGTATTAAACTCATTATCGAGTTGTTCCCCGATATATTTTATTGAGACTTGTTGATTATTATTTCATCTTGATTATTCTGATATTGATTGTATTTATCTTCTGTGGATGAGATTAGTATCATAAATCTTTACTGTTGTTTTACAGCTTAAGTACACTCTAATGTGTCCATTAAATTAGGTTTGCCCATTGGTGTGTGTTGCTGGCCATTGCCACGTGTCTAGTCCTTCGGTATTTTGGGACTGGGGCATGACACTCTCCTTGAAAATTTCAGCACACCATCACCTTCCCTCCTCTCAAGCCGAAACCACCTCTACCACCTCCTTCTTTTCCTTCTCCTCCTCCATTCAACCTCCATCACCATCACCTCACCTCGCCTCCTCCCTAACAGCCAAACAACCACGACCTCCTCCTCCGACCATCAGCCTCCTCACCATCCCCGACCTTCTCCTTCTCCTTCTCCACCCGAGCCTCACGACTACAACCACCATCACCTCCAACCACAACCTTCATCTCCATCACCACCGCCATCACTCACCTCCACCGCCATCAACCACGACCTCCTCCTCCAACCATCAGCCTCCTCATCATCCCCAACCTTCTTCTCCTCCAACAGTGAATGCCACCCTCCACCACCATTACCTTACCGCCGGACAACCCACGACCACCTCCTCCTCCATAAACCTACACCACCTCCTTCTTTCTCTTCTCCATAAAGCCGACCTCCTCCTCCCCATCACAGTAGCCACCACCACCGAGCTCTTTTCCTCCTATAACCGATCAACCTCCACCACCATCACCTCACCACCACCACCACCACCTCCCTCACAACTATCATCCACCACCATCTCAACTCCCGTCGCTGCTGCAAGCCGCTGCTACTGCAAGCTGCTGTTGTGCTGCCTTGCACCGCTGGAGCACCCCCACCAGCCGGAGAATAGGCCATCCATGGGCTGCAGGCCGAGCACCCCCCTCATAGTCGAGCACCCTCTCCCTTAGCTTCCCTCCATTTCCTTGAACCCTAGGTAATGCTCTCCTCTTCCTCTTCTGTAAACCCCTAGAGATTTAGCTATTTTAATTTAATATAATATTTAAAATTATTATTTTTATTATTAATTTGGATTAAGTAAACAAAAGTATCCCTTAAAAATATTTTCCATAACTTTAATTTTTAGGAGCACAACATTAGCCATTACCTTCAAACAAATTTTATATGCATGATCTAGACGAGCCCACCTTAATTTATGATTATCATATCCCACTCAAACATATCTTCTTGTGCTCTATTTTTAATGTAAAATATTCGGGTCAAAAACTTAATTTTTAGCACCTACAGTGTAACCGTTGACCATTCCAATTTAAATTGGAGATCCAATTTCGACCAATTCTTTCGACCTAATGTATGATCATGATCTATACTAGGTCTAAGACACACATGATATCTATATCCCACTCTATTGAACCTCTATGTGCTACCTACCCTCAATAGTCACAAATGACCAATTTTCTAGTGAATCGGACCAACCTAGACAAACTAAACCGCAACGACCCGAACCTGACCCAACTAGAAGTAGTTGGACTTAACCTAGATTGACTAAGCTATGTTTGACCATCCATATTAAACATCATTTCAGTTTTGGACAGCCATGGGTTTACTAAATCATTAGGATGGAATGTGAAAGGAAAGGGGTTATAACTTGTGACCTTTCCTTACCCCATTGGTAACTCCAAACCCTTCCCCTCCCCACTAGGCTATCCATAACCCCCATCTCTTCATCTCCCCCATTAGAACCACCTGATGAAAACTTCTTCCTAACTCTCTTCCTCATATTTTCTATTCACAAACCATCTCCAAATTCCTTCTCTATCTCCCTCCACACCTCCATCCATCCAACCCTACCCAGACTGAATCTTAATTCAGCAATACCCCCACCAATCCGACCCTATCTCCCTCCACAGTAAGTATCTTTCTCTCAAATTTTGTATGCTTCTTCCTCTACCTGTCCTTATCACTTTCTCTTCACAAACCTTCCATCAATATTCATTCTAAGTTTCTCAAAAATATCCCTCTATCAGAGGTGTCCAGGCTGAATCCGAATTCAGTTTATCCTCTTCTCAGGCCACTCCACCACCTACATAGCCTCCAAACCACCACTATAGCACCCAAATATCCTTCTCCTACCTCTTCTTAACAAGTTTCATGTATAACTAAGCACCTAAATCATCCTACAACTCCCCCAAACATCCCTTACAAAACGAAGGCACCCTGCTGAACCCGCCAGCAATAGCACCACTTCAACATCTTGATGCCACCAATATCAGCACTAAAACCCCTTCAACAACTACCCTATCTTCATCCTCTACCTCTCTCCTAATCTCTCTAATCTGCAAAGTACTTGAAGAAATGTTTTGAAGCCCCGGACAGTAGCTACGAGACGAAGTGTCCAAATCTGGACAGATTTGTGCAAGCAGTGCACAACCCTCTTTTGCCTTCCCATTTCACTTTGGTAAGAGCTCCAACTCCTTCTACTCAACCCTTCCTACATGTACTTCATATTCCTATTAAATTTTACTAACTTTGTATGATATTATACCAAGAATATTTATTACTTCTCATGTCTAGACTTGAATGTTATTTATGCACTTGTTGTTCTATTCACTTTGCCATGATCTAAAACTCAATCAACCACTTGCAAAATATAATTTTACTCTAATTATCACTAAATTTCAAAATATATAAATTTTGTTTAGGGTGTTATATATAAATAAATATATGGTTGAGACATGATTAAATATTGTGCAACTAGTAGTGCATTTTGCCTAGGTTTTGTGATAGCTAGTTTTATTGTTTATAAACACTATGTTGGAATATAGAAGATGTCATGCTAAGGTTGTTCACTAGTTATAGTAGTGCTTACACACATATTTTATGACAAATACAAGAAAAAAATGAGGTATATGCCATGATCTTATTATAAATTCAGATTTGACTTGTTTATGTATACTTGATATTTTGTAGTAGAACGAGAGTTGTATATAGTTGGATGAACGGATATACTTGAGAAATATAGTATGTGATTGTTTGTGATGACCCTAACTTGACCTATTGTTAATGCTCATGTGCATGTTTTAATAGACAAAACTAACCCTAAGTTGGTTAACATAGTTTGACACTTAGTGAATACCAAGGTTGATGATATGTTGTATATGGAAATCTAGTATGGGAACACCTAGTACCTATATGAACCTTTGTTATAACCATGTTTATGAGGCTTGATGATGTTATGTGACTAGTAGGCTTGGTGTTTACACACTTTCTTGGTCCTTGACTAGTGAACCTTAGCCAACCTACTTTGTTAGAACCCCGAATTATTTTAGACTCTAAATAATTGATGGCATTGTATAAGTGGTATCCTTGATTAAATTAGACCCTAATTGTCTAATGATTAATGACGTAGAGTAGTTGTACTCTTGTGCATGCTTAGTGAACCATGTCATAGTAACTAATTTTATGATATTATATATTTAGGCTCTTGGGATCGCACGAGCGTGAATTCAAGAGCAGGTTCTTTGTATTATCAACTTGGAGTTCCAGGCAAGTGTACCTTGCCAAACATTACAGTTCTTGTTACATGTTTTCTTTTTTATTTATATTGTGGTACATGCTTAACCTAGGACCGTGTGACTTACTTAGCGTCCGATTAATAGTCGGGTGCCAACACTGTACGCAGAGTTGGGTAACGTCGCCTAGAGATGGACATTCATGACCCTTTACATTCTCGTACTTGTCTTATCAAGTACACTACAACCCAGGACACTTGACACTATTCATGAGACAGAATTTTCCTGAGATATTCATGGTGATTATGTGTAGGATGCATGATTGACATAGACATTATATTCATAGATATTATATAACTTGTTGCATTTAGATATGATCTCGCGTGACATGGACATGAGACGTTATGGACATGAGACGTGTGGTTACATGGGGTGGGGAGAGACACACAGGCTACAGGCTATTTTATATATATCTACTACTATTGTGAGGTTGTAGACTCTCGAGCAGAGCTAGACCCATTACTTGTTATTACTGCTACCGGCTCTCCGACACAGAGCTTGTAGCGTTCTCTGCCTGAGTACTAGTGATGCTCTCACTTGCATATCACATAGCTGGTTACATAGTTTGTCCTATTGTTATATTTTCATATACTGCATTTATTTTGGCATGCTGTTTCTTGTACCTTGTTACGTCCCTCTGAGGACCTGGTCCCTTGCCAGTTTTGCAGCATAGACCGTTGTGGAGCCTGCCTGGAGTTGCTGATGTGTGTTGCTTTGTCTTGCAGGAATTGGTGCCAGGTACTTATATCTTTCTTCCGGATTCATGGTTATTATTTATATTATTTATTCATCTGCTGATATAGCCTAGTTTTATAGACTCATATTCCTTTCTCGAGTCTATTCGAGCTTATGTATTATTGGCGGCCGACTTTAGCACATGTAGCTCATTCTTGTATATTCTGATCAATGTGTATTGAGGTATATATATTTATATTTACTTGATTATATAGATAGTGACTATTTTAATACAGCTTATACGTATTCGAGTCGGACCGGAGTCTGGTCGAATGCGTAGTTGGCATGTTACGTATTCCTAGTCCTATGTATTTTGGGACTGGGGCGTGACATGTTTTTGTGGTGGCCCATGCAGGTCTTGATTAAATCGTTTTGGTTATTTTTTAATACCGAGCGAGCCTGTAATCAGGATTAACAGTATTAATATCTCAATCCACAACTGATTTGAAAATTCTTTAGCATTTGATTATCGTCCTTGGACTTCATAATTGTACTCTTTTATTTCCCTCGGCATCCTTAATATTGTTTATCATCTCTCCTTATTTCAGAGAGATGAATGTTCGTGCATGGTGTTTCCTCCAGAAGCAGATCCTTGTCAAGGCGGAAGAAGGCATGCTAGATATAAATTTTTGAGAAGATGGTTACCCTTAGTAGGATAGGTAGATAGGTTATTCCTATATGCTGAGCTAGTATAGATTGTTAGCATGAGAATTGAATATAGTATTAGAGGCCTAGAACTAATAAAACCTTACCCTTGCTTAAGGTAACCGTAATTTGAAAGTATTAGAAGTTAGCAAGATGGTTTGGAATACTTTATGGAATACATAGCTAGATGCTAGGGATCAGATGTGGTTCATGATGGTGATACAAGGAATTATATTATGACCTTAAGAAATTGGAACCTTACGTAATAGGCCATAGTGGTTAAATCTCTAGTTGTCTTGTGACTTTTAGTATCAAAAATAGATCTTATGACCCTTTAAATTATTGATGACTATAGGTCTGGACTAAATAGATATGTAGATTGCTAGACCTAATGTTTGAGTAATTAGATAACTCAAGTACTAAAGTATAGATTTCGAAATTAAATTAGATGTATTTGATTAACTGGGTTGTTAGTGTTAATTGAACAAGTGAGTACCACCCATTGGCAAGCTAGTATCTGTGATAGAGAAAATAGGTTGAATGATGAGAGTTTTATGTTATAGTCTTGAGTTAGATATAGTGAATTGCCTATAATAGATGATAAGCTATAACAAGATGGTAACCATATAGTTTGGAAGAAGGGTATACATGGAATGAATAAGGAGAAAATCTTAGGTTCAAGGTGAAGAAGGTAGAATGGTAACAAGAAGAGTCACAAAAAGTACATGATCTTGAGCATTTTAAATTAAGAGAAAGATCTAGGAAGGACTGAAGATTTATCACTCGGCAGTTGCCTATAAGATCTATAGTACGAAGCAGAAAGTACTGGGTCATGATTGACGAAGCTTATAATTGAAAACAAGATTAACATACTAAAAAAACATGAAGGTGAGTAGGAAACAAATGATAAGGGAAAGATTTTATGGTCACATAATCCAAAGAGAAGGGATTGTGGTATGGACTTCTGGAATAATAATTTTAGCATTTATGAATTATAATGCTTTTAGAATTTTGAGAATTTAGTGCGAGTAAAAAAAATGTTGATCAGTCTCGAAGTGATACGAATTTTAAGGAATTAAACACAGGTTCAGAATCACATACTGACTTGTTAGTCATTCTGTAGAGGATTATCACAAGACCCTTAGATTATAGATTTATATATGGTAGAAAAGTATAAATGGAAGATAGAAGTCTTATATGAATGATAGTTGAATATTGTAAATTTACACATAAACTTATTAGGGTCAGGGATTTAGATTTTTGACTAATAGGGTATGATCTTGCTGGACCTATCCTCAGTAGTAGGTGATGAGAACCTATTTTTAATTTACCATAGCCGATGTAATTTTGGATTTTAGAAATCTTATTCATTTTATTGTATTGATTATATTTTTATCTAGGGTATTTAGAATGATTGAATAGATATTTATTACATAATTTCTATATATATATTTTTGTACTACGTATTTGAATAGGGGCTTATGTCATATTTTATTATATGTATTTCTCTTAGGAATCATTGAGTTGAGATTCTAGACTATGTATGACTGACTGACTAAATTAGACTTATTGTTGCTAAGAGCAATTATAAGAAGTTAGATTAGAGTATTTTATTGGGGATACTATAGGTTGATGACGTTGTACCAAGGAAAGAATAAAAATATAATATCAATCTTAGCTGTAGAATAAAGGATTTAGATACTACATAGGTAGCCTTGAATATTTTGTGCTTGTAAGATTTTAGTGCCTAACCCATGCACTCCTTTAAGAGTTAAGATATGACATTATATTTCTTATAAATATTGAAAGATTTGAACTGGGTTTGTGTTGCGGCATCCTTGTGAAACCTAGGCCTATAGGTGGTAAATTTTTCTAGATGACGATTAGCATGATAACAATAATGAGATAGTACATGGTGGTAAAAATATATTTTGAGGACCAACAGCCTTAGACGATTAAATTGTATGTATATGGAAGTTTAAGGTTTTTAGAATGGGTATGAGTAAGTACCAAGATATATTTATATATTTAGAGATATGATGAGTTGTGGTTGGAGAGATAGATTTTGAATTTCGAGGACTAAATTTTCTAAGGTGGATAGATTGTAAACCCCCAGAGATTTAGCTATTTTAATTTAATATAATATTTAAAATTATTATTTTTATTATTAATTTGGATTAAGTAAACAAAAGTATCCCTTAAAAATATTTTTCATAACTTTAATTTTTAGGAGCACAACATTAGCCATTATCTCCAAACAAAATTTATATGCATAATCTAGACGAGCCCACCTTAATTTATGATTATCATATCCCACTCAAACATATCTTCTTGTGCTCTATTTTTAATGTAAAATATTCGGGTCAAAAACTTAATTTCTAGCACCTACAGTGTAACTGTTGACCATTCCAATTTAAATTGGAGATCCAATTTCGACCAATTCTTTCGACCTAATGTATGATCATGATCTATACTAGGTCTAAGACACACATGATACCTGTATCCCACTCTATTGAACCTCTATGTGCTACCTACCCTCAATAGTCACAAATGACCAATTTTCTAGTGAATCGGACCAACCTAGACAAACTAAACCGCAACGACCCGAACCTGACCCAACTAGAAGTAGTTGGACTTAACCTAGGTTGACTAAGCTAGGTTTGACCATCCATATTAAATATCATTTCAGTTTTGGACAGCCATGGGTTTACTAAATCATTAGGATGGAATGTGAAAGGAAAGGGGTTATAACTTGTGACCTTTCCTTACCCCATTGGTAACTCCAAACCCTTCCCCTCCCCACTAGGCTGTCCATAACCCCCATCTCTTCATCTCCCCCATTAGAACCACCTGAAGAAAACTTCTTCCTAACTCTCTTCCTCACATTTTCTATTCACAAACCATCTCCAATTTTTTCTCTATCTCCCTCCACACCTCCATCCATCCAACCCTACCCAGGCTGAATCTTAATTCAGCAATACCCCCACCAATCTGGCCCTATCTCCCTCCATAGTAAGTATATTTCTCTCAAATTTTGTATGCTTCTTCCTATCCCTTTCCTTATCACTTTCTCTTCACAAACCTTCCATCAAAATTCATTCTAAGTTTCTCAAAAACAGCCCTCCATCAGAGGTGTCCAGGCTGAATCCGAATTCAGTGTATCCTCTTCTCAGGCCACTCCACTACCTCCGTAGCCTCCAAACCACCACTATAGCACCCAAATATCCTTCTCCTACCTCTTATTAACAAGTTTTATTTATAACTAAGTACCTAAATTATCCTACAACTCCCCCAAACACCCCTTACAAAACGAAGGCACCCTGCTGAACCCGCCAGCAATAGCACCACTTCAACACCTTGATGCCACCAATTCCAGCACTAAAACCCCTTCAAAAACTATCCTATCTTCATCCTCTACCTCTCTCCTAATCTCTCTAATCCGCAAAGTACTTGGAGAAATATTTTGAAGCCCCGGACAGTAGCTACGAGACGAAGTGTCCAAATCTGGACAGATTTGTGCAAGCAGTGCACAACCCTCTTTTGACTTCCCATTTCACTTTGGTAAGAGCTCCAACTTCTCCTACTCAATCCTTCCTATATGTAATTCATATCCCTATTAAATTTTACTAATTTTATATGATATTATACCAAGAATATTTATTACTTCTCATGTTTAGACTTGAATGTTATTTATGCACTTGTTGTCCTATTCACTTTGCCATGATCTAAAACTCAAGCAACCACTTGCAAAATATAATTTTACTCTGATTATCACTAAATTTCAGAATGTATAAATTTTGTTTAGGGTGTTATATATAAATAAATGCATGGTTGAGACATGATTAAATATTGTGCAACTAGTAGTGCATTTTGTCTAGGTTTTATGATAGCTAGTTTTATTGTTTATAAACACTATGTTGGAATATAGAAGATGTCATGCTAAGGTTGTTCACTAGTTATAGTAGTGCTTGCACACATGTTTCATGACAAATACAAGAAAGAAATGAGGTATATGCCATGATCTTATTATAAATTCAGATTTGACTTGTCTATGTATACTTGATATTTTGTAGTAGAACGAGAGTTGTATATAGTTGGATGAACGGATATACTTGAGAAATATAGTATGTGATTGTTTGTGATGACCCTAACTTGACCTATTGTTAATGCTCATGTGCATGTTTTAATAGACAAAACTAACCCTAAGTTGGTTAACATAGTTTGACACTTAGTGAATACCAAGGTTGATGATATGTTGTATATGGAAATCTAGTATGAGAACACCAAGTACCTATATGAACCTTTGTTATAACCATGTTTATGAGGCTTGATGATGTTATGTGACTAGTAGGCTTGGTGTTTACACACTTTCTTAGTCCTTGACTAGTGAACCTTAGCCAACCTACTTTGTTAGAACCCCAAATTATTTTAGACTCTAAGTAATTGATGGCATTGTATAAGTGGTATCCTTGATTAAATTAGACCCTAATTGTCTAATGATTAATGACGTAGAGTAGTTGTACTCTTGTGCATGCTTAGTGAACCATGTCATAGTAACTAATTTTATGATATTATATATTTAGGCTCTTGGGATCGCACGAGCGTGAATTCGAGAGCAGGTTCTTTGTATTATCAACTTGGAGTTCCAGGCAAGTGTACCTTGCCAAACATTGCAGTTCTTGTTACATATTTCTTTGTTTATTTAAATTATGGTACATGCTTAACCTAGGACCGTGTGACTTACTTAGCGTCCGATTAATAGTCGGATGCCAACACTGTACGTAGAGTTAGGTAACGTCGCCTAGAGATGGACATTCGTGACTTTTTACATTCTCGTACTTGTCTTATCAAGTACACTATAACCCAGGACACTTGACACTATTTGTGAGATAGAATTTTCCTGAGATATTCATGGTAATTCTGTGTAGGATGCAGGATTGACATAGATATTATATTCATAGATATTATATGACTTGTTGCATTTAGATATGATCTTGCGTGACATGGACATGAGACGTTATGGACATGAGACGTGTGATTACATGGGGTAGGAAGAGACACACAGGCTACATGCTATTTTATATATATCTACTACTATTATGAGGTTGTAGACTTTCGAGCAGAGCTAGACCCATTACTTGTTATTACTGCTACCGGCTCCCCGACACAGATCTTGTAGCGGTCTCAGCCTGAGTACTAGTGATGCTCTCACTTGCATATAACATAGCTGGTTACATAGTTTGTCCTATTGTTATATCTTTATATACTGCATTTATTTTGGCATGCTGTTTCTTGTTCCTTGTTACGTCCCTCTGAGGACCTGGTCCCTTGCCAGTTTTGCAGCATAGACCGTTGTGGAGCCTGCCTGGAGTTGCTGATGTGTGTTGCTTTGTCTTGCAGAAATTGGTGCCAGGTACTTATATCTTTCTTCCGGATTTATGGTTATTATTTATATTATGTATTCATCTGCTGATATAGCCTAGTTTTATAGACTCATATTCCTTTCTCGAGTCTATTCGAGCTTATGTATTACTGGCGGCCGACTTTAGCACATGTAGATCATTCTTGTATATTCTGATCAATGTGGATTGAGGCATAGATATTTATATTTACTTGATTATATAGATAGGGACCATTTTAATACAGCTTATACGTATTCGAGTCAGACCAAAGTCTGGTCGAATGCGTAGCTGACATGTTACGTATTCCTAGTAATACGTATTTTGGGACTGGGGCGTGACATCTTCATCCTATCTTCTTATACATATATACCTATGTATATAAATTTTTTTGATCTTGTTGTTCTTCCTCTCGTATATATGTATTAATTTGTATTTTTATCCTAATATGTATGTATATGCATGACCTCTTGTTCTCTTTTTTCTAGTATATATAATCATGCACTCGATCTATTATTTGTTGTATATATATATATATATATATATATATATATATATATATATATATATATATATATATATATATATATATATATAATCATTTGCCTTGACACTATCCACCGCATGTTTAACCAAATTTCAACTCTAAATTTTAGATTATTACTTGATCAGATGATTAGTTTAAGTGTTAGTGAACTGCTAGTATATGTGGTTGTTGCCTAGGTTATACACTAGTTTGATATATGAATAGTGCCATGCTAGTGTAACAAGTTAGAATAGATGTAAATTGTTATGTGCATTTGTTGTTGTGTGCAAGTGTTCGAGGATTATGTGATGGTTTATATATTTAGAGGATACGGTGATGATTTTATATATATATATATAGTATACACCTTAACCTAATAGT
The DNA here is from genome assembly GCA_036927795.1 of Iris macrosiphon. Taxonomy (NCBI): domain Eukaryota; kingdom Viridiplantae; phylum Streptophyta; class Magnoliopsida; order Asparagales; family Iridaceae; genus Iris; species Iris macrosiphon. The sequence continues at coordinate 95,704,851 of JAYESA010000008.1, forward strand.
TATGACACGTGATTAGTGCTACACGATATTTTGAGTTATAAACACTTAATAATAGCATAGCTAGTTGACTTGTTGTGCAAAATATTTGAGGATATTTTATATACTTGTGCACATAAACCTAGAGAGGGAACACTAGCAACCTATGTGTTAGAGGTGCAACTTAGCACCTACACGAATTCTAGTTGTGACCGCGATTATGATATATGAGAATTATACCTTAGGATGACTTGTAAATGTTCTGGGACTAGTAGACTAAGTGTACGCATACTTCCATGGCCTTTGACTAGTCAACATTAGCCAACCTACTTAGTTAGAACGCTTGTTTGGTCTAGACTCTACGTGACTTTTGAAGTTGCGTATGTTGAACTCTTGTGCATGCTTAGCGTAGTGTAATATAGTGATTGATATTTATTGTTATATATTCATAGTCACCCAAGATGGTTCTACCTTGGTTGCGGGTTCTGGATCCTTACTTGTTCATATCGGAGTTCCAGGCAAGTATACCTTGCCTTGTTGTACTATTTAAATTCAGTTATTATTAGTTTGCATGTTTTATTATTTTAATATTATATAATTATGCGCATCCGAGAATGACTCCGTGCAGTCGAAGAAGGCGTTGACGTTAGGACTTGTGTTTGACCTAGTATCTAGTGGACGCACATAAAGTTGGGGAGTTATCAATATGACTCCCCAGGCCTTGACACGCAATATTGCACGTCACAGAGTGAGTTCATGTAGGGACACGAGCTTCATACTTGACTGGCCATCGGTGTGAGCAGTACGTATGACGATATTTAGCATAGTTATATATATCTTTAGTGACTTGCATTATAGTACGAGATGTCCACGTCGTATTCACGACTTGTACATTGGCATTGGACGGGGAAGACAATTTGTAGGCGTATGGGACATACATTTGGCTACCGTAGTTTTAGAGTAAACTGCGAGATTGTGAGCCTCAGTGTTACCCGGTTATGGGTTATGTGTTACCTGGTTATGGGCTATGTGCTACCCGGTTATGGGCGTATATGCTTGTCGATACATCCGACAGAGGTTACTAGCTGCGTGCTATCATGATCAGTGATATAGTCAGCATATACTTCTGGCATCCAGTTTACAACTAATGCTAGATACATAGCCTCTGGCTTGAAGCTAAAATTTATACCTTTTTCCTACCCATACGTACCAAGGTTGTCTTCAAGTGCATTTCACTTAGCTGATTAGTTCACCCTCGAGTTTACACAGTATTTACTTTATGGCATATACTTTTTGTATCTTGTTACATCCCTCTGAGGACCTGGTTCCTTTCCAGATCCGGACGAACACTTGTACCCGATCATCTACGGAGCAGAAGTGGAGATCAGATTCATGTTTGAGGACTTTAAGGCATTTCCAGAGGAGTTTTCGTGATTTGGGGTACACTACTGCCTTGGGCTAGAGCATCTTTACCTAGCTAGTCGATGTTCTAGTCTAGTATTCTTATATGTCCTTCCGTACTTTTATTTCAGTATTGTATTCAGTGAATTTGTTCCCATCAGACTTATTTGGATTGTATTATGATATTCAGACTCCGTACTTATTTTTAGTATTTATTTCAGCACTTCTTATTTATATTTTGTGGATAAGATTAGATATTTACCTGCTGCATGTTAGCATATTGGACTTGATAGTATTTTAGGACTGCGTAGTACACTTTGTCGGGTCCATTAAATTAGGAAATCTATTGAAGTCGTATTAGCTGGCCATTGCCACGTGGCCTGGTCCCGTGTATTTTGGGACTGGGGCATGACAGCATGTGTGTCCTGGATTATATTAATGTGTTATATCTTTGTCGTGTTCATAATTGGCCAGGTTTAGTAGTAGAGCCCGAGGACCCTGTCCTGTATTTGACCGATGGCGCACACCAGGAGGATGTCCGCCGAGGAACTTGAGTGAGTTTCTTCTTCCCCACTATGAGTATCATTTTGCATTATCTTTTGGTGTTTAGCCGATGACACATGTTAGCCGGTTTATCTGGACATTAGTTCCTCTACATGATTGTATATTATTCAGATCGCGGCTGACTTATAGTCATGTACTCTTGACAATGCACTAGTATACCATCATGTATAACTAATTTTATGATCATTCTGATAGAGCGTCAGGGATGCCTAACTGCTTTATCTTACATGTTCATTCTTATTATTTCTTGGTTGATGATTGAGACATAGACGTTCTTGACCCTAGGTGACTTGATTATAGCGTGCACCCCATTGTCTCTTGACAACCTAAGCACATTATGGCTTACTTCGGTATTCTGCAAGGTGTGGTTGACTGAGTTACTCCCCCACTCTCCAATATTCTGGTTCTGGGGCGTGGCAACTTTACATGGCTTCATCGGACTTGGCTTGACTTGGTTTCATCTGGTTCGACATGGATTTACAGGGTTGTACATGGCTTACCTAGTTTCACATGGCTTTACTTGGCTTCATCTGGATTGACATAGCTTCACTTGGCTTTACCCGGCTTCACTTGGTTTCATGTGACTTGATTATTGTCGTGGCATACATGATTCCGGTTGTGCAATGTATATTAAACCTGTTTATATTACTATTAGAACTTGATTTGTCTGCATCATGTCTAGGATGGATTCTGCAAAATATTGTACCCGAATTCATACAAGAAACTGCTAGGGGTTAAGTAACTAGAGATTCACTTAGTACATGGACATGGATTTTTCTAGATTGCTTGCAGTCCCGGTTATTCGTACTGTTATCTTGAGGAGTATACAGTGGTTTATATTGTGGCGTATCTTGAGGAGTATCCAGTTGGTTGTGTGTATGGATATCCCGGATGGACTGCAGGGACATGCGATCAGAAGGAACTCTAGCATCGCATTGCATTATAATTGTATAGTATTTATTATCATGTGATAACCCTAGTTAGTTAAAGGTATCAAGCCGTACTTATATGATTTACCGTGATTGATGGTTGATGGTTAGTTTAGGCTTCACATGATCACATTTACTTTCAGTACTTGTTATATCGTATTGATTATCAGATCTGGATATGTCTCATTGCAGGTTTAAGTTCCTAGATTGGCTTTATTTATGGTACTTGCTATTTGGGGTCTAACCCCACTGGTTTTGTATGGCCAGATATAACAGCACCAGAGGATCTTTCGTACTTTTCTGAGGATGGTAGCCACCAGGAGCACCAGACAGCTTGAGTGAATTTTTTTACTTTCCTACCTTGATGTACATTCTATTTTTGGGCATTTAGCCATCGAGCACGTGTTTAGCTTATGTTTTGGTTTGATCAGTTAGCCTACGGGCATTAACATGATTGACATATCCTAGGGTTGATCATGTATGACTCAGATTCTGGCTAATTTATTTATTCTGTGTTTACTAGCATCATGATCATTTGTATATTATAGTTTGTGATGCTTTACTATTATATTTTAGCTGATCTTGCATCTTGTTATTATTCATGTTGTTCTTGTGATTGAGATACTAGGGTTTGTTGAACCTAGGCTTGACTGTTGGTTTGTAGTAGTGACCACTCATGTCTTACAGCTTCACCGTATATACAGAATATCGGAGTGCTCTAAGTATACGTAGTTGGCCTTGTCTGTCCCGTTGGTATATATATATATATATATATATATATATATATATATATATATATATATATATATATATATATGGGCCCTTCTACAATACATGCTTTGTATCGATACATTCTAGATAAGTGCATTGTAAATTATAAAAATTGTCTCTTTGACTTTATATTTACCTGATATAGCAGGTCATATTAACCTGCTCACTTATTTAAAAAATTTCTCCTAAATTATTATAATTTATTTGTTTTAGTATTTAATTTAGCATCTCTGAAAGACAGGGATCTAGGAAGACTGGTCACAAAGCCCATAGTAATATGGTCCTACTTCCACTCCAAAATCGGTAAAGGCTGAAGTAGTCTGGCCGGTCTCTGATGCTCAGCCTTGACCTGCTGACAGACTAAACACCAAGAAACAAATCGAGCTATCTCTCTCTTCATACCATTCCACCAGAAGTGTTGATGAATATCCTGATACATTTTTGTCCCTCCTAGATGCACTGAGTACTAAGAACTGTGGGCCCCTGATATAATCTCCTGCCAGATATCTCCTCTCGGCACACAAAGTCGACTTCCAAATCGGAGAGTCCCATCCTTATGAATACTCAACTCTGGTCTGCGTCCTGGCTCATACTCTGCTCTGAGCTGCTGAAGCCTGGCATCACTAGTCTACACTGCTCTGATCCTCTCGACTATAGAAGACTGAACCTGCAGACTAGCCATAAAATTGGTATCGCCTGGTAATACTACCTCGATATCCATGTCCTGCAGATCCTCCAAAATATGACGCTGCTCTGTCACGAAGTAAGTTTCTCCTCTCCTGCTCAAGACGTCTGCTACGATATTGGCCTTCCCTGGGTGATACTGAAGGTCAAGATCATAGTCGGACAATAACTCGAGCTACCTCCTCTGACGCGTGTTGAGTTCCTTCTGTGTGAATACATACCTTAATCTCTTATGGCCTGTGAAGATATCCACTCGATCACCATATAGGTAATGCCTCCATAGCTTAAGTACAAACACTACAGCTGCCAACTCAAGATCATGCGTTGGATAACTCTTCTCATGGTCTCAAAGCTGCTGAGACTCATAAGCTATCACTCTGCCATGCTGCATAAGAACACACCCTAGTCCCACTCTTGAAGCATCATAATACACTAAGAGTCCATCTGGTCCCACTGGAAGTGTCATAATATGAGCCAAAATCAAACTCTACTTTAGCTTCTCGAAAGAAGTCTAATAATATCATGCCCCAGTCCCAGAATACATAGGACTAGGAACACGTAAGCATGCCAGCCGTATGTATATGGCAACTCCAATATATGGATACCATAATACACACGTACGCTATAATATGAATATAAACTCACAAGTGGTATATATAAAGTATCACAAGTCACAGATATACTAATCTCATCCACACGATAAGTCATAGAAAGAAATAACTAACTAGAATAATGAGTCTGAATAATCCAAAATAATAGTCGGGTGGAGACAAATCCACTACCAAAGACTATATCCAAAACTAAAATGCGAGAGGAGTATAAAATCTCCAATATAAAAATACGATGAGGACAGAAGTATAACAGCTAAGAAGATCCATCACTAGAGATAATCAACGATACTCAGAAGGTAAGACCTCATCGGCAGAAAGTAACGCGTCAGGTCCAGGTCCGTACTCCTACGGATACTCCTAGTCGTCTATACCTGGCAAGGGACCAGGTCCTCAGAGGGACGTAACAAGATACATAGAAGCAAGCCAATTTGAATACAATAAACATGCATAATAGGTAGAAAATATGTAAGTACGTTGTACAAGACAATCTATATGAATGCAAATGAGGACAACTTTTCGACGTATGGGCAAGAGTAGGCTACTCGATCTAAGCCTCACAACTCATATACCTGTCTAGAACATCATCAGCCGACATACCTCGGGGGTAGCGACCATCGGGCATGACCACCATAGTGCGTTCTAGTTACTACGGTTTACCAGAGTAGTTAAAGCGCATACGCCTACTGATTGTCCTCTATGATACTAAGTGTCAGGTGTGTGTCAACATATCTAATATATAGTAATGACTGAAAAAAGCTACACATGTAAGAAATATACAAAAATACAATAAATATTCAAAAATATACTAAGCATGCAAAATACTGTAAGCAATTTGGCAAGGTATCTTGCCTGGCAAGAAAGCTGCAAAGTGTAACGTCCAGATGTCACGCGCGCAGGAGTAGAAGCTGCGACCTTGAAACAAATGTCTTCGGATACTGAAATAGATATCACCAATGTTCCTAGAATAATCAAAATAGCTAGAAAGCACTTCTCTTTCGTCCAATTTGGACACAGGGGCAAAACGATAATTTCGGATCAAAGTGGGGTTCACATGTAGCCCACTTTGCACCGAAAAGCGTGCCAGAGGTAAAGATCTCTAAATGGGACAAAATTATAGGTCAAACCAATTCTAAACGTTAATACGAACTCAACGGTACATCCAATTTTGGATTCCCGTGAGCCGAACATAAATTTGCCCAAAAAGTCAACCGTAGGGCCCGCCAATTGGCGACTTGGTCAACTATCTCAGAATTGCATGAAAATTGGGTCACAAGACCAGCACGTTACCACGAGTCCAGTGGCGTAAGTTTCGTCACAATCTGACGAGCATACAAAAAATGCGCACGACTTTCGCAAAAGTTACGACATGGAGATTATCCGCGGATACGGACTGATTTCGACGCGCACACGCGTCCAAATCAGTTTCCACAAAATCTCACGTGTTCGGGTATACTGCGCGCACCTTTTGGTATACTTGGTACACGACGGAGCGGTCTCGTTTAGCGGGGCGCACTCCGTTTCATATTTTTTGGAAATCTAGAAAAAGTAAGTTTTTGGGATTTTCTATCGAATTTAATTCTACATACATCAGTTAACAAATTAATGTAATTAACAGAAATTAAACTAGGTCAAGTGGTCTCCGTATACCAAAAAGAAAAATTGAATTCGGTTCTCTGTGGTGGAAGATACGAATCCGGAAATATAGGTGGTCACCGCAGTTTTCTGCGATACCTAAAATTAGTCTTTTTCCGTCAACTTGGACGCTGTTTTCGCCTAGGGTTTCATGCTGTTCGAGGTCAACTATCATACAGGTATTGAAGAGGGTTAAGTGGTGAACGTACCGGTGAAGACGGGATCGAGTTTGGTTCAGCGAGGTGACGGAAAATAGTGCTGGAACACAGGTAAGTTGCTGTCCAAACTGTCACGCGCGGTTGTGCGCGTTGTCGCGGTCATCGGGATTCGGTTTTTGGGGTTCTCTGGCTGGCTGGGCGGTCAGACGGCGATCTCAGGCGGCAGCAGTGGTTGCCCTGGGGTCGTGGAGATGGAGTAGAGAATTAGGGTTAGGGTTCTTAGGTTATATATATATATATATATATATATATATATATATATATATATATATAGAGAGAGAGAGAGAGAGAATGACAGAAGGGGGTGGGGGTTAAGACTCGCGCGAGGGAGGGGGGATGGTTCCAGCGGGGGGGGGGGATGGTTTAGTTTTAGGATTTTTTGTGTTTTAGTCCTTTTCTTTTCCATCCTTTTCTTTTCTTTTATTCTTTTTCTTTTCTAATCTTTTTCTTATTATATTATTATTACTATAATTAATATTAATACTATTACACTATAATTATTATTCTTACTAATATTATTATTATTATTATTATTATTATTATTATTATTATTATTATTATTATTATTATTACGACTATATATTATTTACATATATAATTAAGGAATATAAAATACATTAGTACCTAATATAATTCTACCAAATTCTATCACCCCTCTAAAATTATTCCTAAAATAAAATAATAGGTTTTTGTACAACAATTCTAAATGTATAATTATCTAGGTACTTAAATTGCTACGTATATATTATCCAATTAACTACGTAATAATATAAATAAATTAAATAACTACATAATTAAATAAAAAAAATATTTTAAAAATATAGGGTTTTACAGATAAGCATCTGACCACTCAAAGCGTACATCCTTACACGCCAGTCATGTCAAGGGTGCAAAGATTCTCGCAAAGTCTGCCATAAACCGCCTGTAGTAACCCGTTAGACCCAGGAAACTACGCACATCTGAAGTTGTACAGGGCACTGGACAACTCTTAATAGCCTCCACCTTCTTGGGATCCACCTCGACTCCTCTACCAGAAATGATATATCCCAAGAATAAGATATGATCAAGCCAGAACTCATACTTGCTGAACTTCGCATACAACTGCTGCTCTCGAAGGATCTGAAGAACTACGCGAAGATACTGCTCATGCTCTTCCTCACTCCGACTATAGACCAAGTTATCATCAATAAACACTATCATAAACTGGTCTAAGGCATGAAGATGCTATTCATGAGAGACATGAATATAACTGGTGCATTAGTTGCTCCAAATGGCATAACTAGGAACTCCTAATGACTATATCTAGATCTGAATGCCGTCTTGGGTATATCCTGCTCTCCGACTCTGATATGATGATACCCAGAATGCAAATCGATCTTAGAAAATATAGTCGTCCCACTGAGCTGATCAAATAAGTCATCTATCCTGGGCAAGAAATACTTATTTTTAATGGTTGCCGCATTTAGTGTTCTATAATCAATAACTAAATGCGATGAACCATCCTTAATTTTAACAAAAAGTAACGAGGCTCCCCAAGGCGATGCACTAGGTCTAATGAATCCCTTGGCTCTCAACTCCTCAATCATCCAATACAAGATCTCTAACTCAGAGGGTGACATCCTATAAACTCTCTCTAATATTGGCTCAGCTCCTATGATCAAATCAATGTAAAACTCTATATCTCTAAATGGTGGTACACCTGATAACTCGTCATGAAATACGTCAGAAAATTCATAAACTACCCTAGAAAACTGTACCTCCTCAGCATTTGCCATCATCCATGTAACCTCCGGCGACTCTACTGTACCTCTCAAAAATGAGAACTCCTCTCCATCAGGTACATGAAAGATAACCTTGCCACTATGAAAATATATCGTCGCGTGTCTCGCACTCAACCAATCTATCCCGGGGACGATATCATAATCGCCCATAGAAAACTCTACCAGCCTAGCGAGAAACTCTCTCCCGCACACTATAACTCTACACGAGGGATGTACTCTATCTACTCCTACGAGACGGTTACCAGTAAGTATATTCAACCTTACATATAAGGACTCGGACTCCAATCCAACTTGTATCGCAAAGCATGCAAATATAAATGAATACGATACACCAAAATCAAATAAAGCTAAAACTGAATGAAAGTGGACGAGAATGGTACATGCTACTACCTCTCCTGCTACCAAAGCCTCCTCCATCGATAACAAGAAAGCTTGACCCTGTCATCTGCGTGCTGGTCCCCTCTGCTGCTGACCTCTAGGTCTCGTCTGTGCCTGGGCCTGCGCATACTACTGAGGCCTCTGCTGGAATGCCTGAGCCTGTGGAGGCAAAGGCCTCTGAACCTGCTGCTACTGCACTGGTACTGGGGCCCTTAATTGCGGCACTACTAGCCAAAATACTGACTGGGCTGATGATGATCCAGTCTGGTTCCTCCTAGGACATATCCTGATCATGTAGTCTGATGTCCCATATACCAAGCACAATCCCTGTGCCCTACGACACTCTAATACAATATGTCCTGGTTTTCCACAATGGAAACAACTACGGAAAGAAGAAGAAGATGACTGTCTCTGCTGAAGAAACGTTTGAGAAGACTGCTGATATGATGCTTTCCTCCTCGAGGTTCCAATCGTCAGGGCTCAAACTGCCGGAGCTGGTGATGATGAATGAGATGCTAACCCTCCTGTAACTTTGGGCCTCTTTTGACTCCAAACTCGATCGGTAATCTTCTGTGATGTGTACTCATATCTCCTGGCTGCCCGCATCACCGCATCAAAAGTATAAAACTCATGCTGCTCCACCGCCAAAATAATCTCTAAATAGAGTGCCTGCTGGAATCTCCTTGTCCTCTCTAACTCGGTCGCTACCAAAGTAGGAGCAAACTGACTAAGTCTCGTAAACTTTGCCGCGTAACCGTCAACGGTCCTGTTCTTCTGCCTGAGGTGGTTAAACCTCTGCTGAAGCTCGTAATGTGCCACTACATCAAAATACCTCGCCTGAAAACTCTCAGTAAAAACTGTCCATGGAATCGGTGCTATGAGAGAAACCTCCTACGCTGCCCACCAGTCACGAGCCAAGTCCAATAATTATAGCCTCACTACTGCTACACGCTCTCTAGCCGGAGTCCCTGCTGCCTCTAAGATGGCCTCAGTGTCCTGCAGTCAAGCATAAAAAGAAATCACATCTTTTGTACCATAAAAGTACGATGGACTGAGACGCCTGAAGCGGGTTGCAGAATTATAGATCTGAGAACCACCTTGCTCCAATGCTGTCTGGACCGACTGAGTGAGTACATTACTCTAGTACTGCTGCATTGTCATAAAACCTTATAGGACATCCATCAGTGCTCGGGCAACACCCTCTGGCTGCTCGGGCTGAACTGGGTGTACAGGTGCTGCATGCTAATCCGGTACTGCTGGATGATCTGTCTCGGGATCTACTCTGGACTCTGCCCCTGAATGCTGAGGATAACCTCCAGGAATATGTTGGTCTCCCGAATGCTGACCCTCATTGGGCTGCACTCGATCCATCTGGCCGAAAGTAACCGGAACAGTGCCCCTGAAAGTTAAGGACACATGAGTCAAACAAAGAACATGATAAATCAACGAATAAGCATGTATCAGATTAAGAATCAGGGAGAGATAAATGACTAGGGATCAAGAAAAATATTTTAGGATTTAGACATCTAGCAACAGCAACAACCCCCCATATATCTGTAAAAACTAGATCAAATCTGCTAAGACAGACATAATCCGCTTAGACAAACCTACATGGGCCACCACTAAAACCGTGTCATATCCCAGAACCAGAATACTGAAAAGCGGGACAGACAATGCCAGCTATGTATACTTAGAGCATTCTGGTACTCCGTATATACGGTGAATCTGTAAGACATGAGGGGTCATTACTACAAACCAACAGTCAAACCTAGGTCCAACAAACCATAGTGTCTCAATCACAAAAGCAACAAAAGTAATAACAAGATGTAAGATCAGCTAAAATATAATAGTAAAGCGTTCCAAACAATAATATATAGATGATCATGATGCTAGTAAACACAGAATGAATAAACTAACCAGAATCTGAGTCATACATGATCAACCCTAGGATATGTCAATCATGCTAATGCCCATAGGCTAATTGAGCAACCAAAATATGAGCTAAACACGTGCTCGGTGGCTAAAGCCCAAAAATAGAATATACATCAGGGTGAAGAAGTAAAAAAATCTACTCAAGCGGTCTGGTGCTCCTAGTGGCCACCATCCTCAAAAAAGTACGAAAGATCCTCCGGTGTTGCTACTGGATCTGGCCATACAAAACCAGTAGGGTAAGAACCCCCCCCCCCAAATAGCAAGTTCCACAAAGGAAGCCAATCTAGGAACTCAATACAAATACTGAAAATTAAATATTGAATGTAAAAGATCTCAGGCTAATAAATACTGTAAAACCTGCAATGAGATATATCAGATATGATAATTAATAAGGATATAACAAGTACTGAAAATAAAGGTGATCATGTAAAGCCTAGACTAATCATCAACCATCAATCACGTCAAATCACATAAGTACGGCTTGATACCTTTAACTAACTAGGGTTATCACAATCCTTAATTATTAACTTTATAATGCAACGAGATTCTAGAGTTCTTTCTGATTGCATGCCCCTGCAGTCCGTCCGGGATATCCATACACACAACCAACTGGATACTCCTCAAGATACACCACAATATAAACCACTGGATACTCCTCAAGATAACAGTACGAATAATCGGGACTGCATACAATCTAGAAAAATCTCTAGCCATGTACTAAGTGAATCTCTAGTTACTTAACCCCTAGCAGTTTCTTGTATGAATCCGGGTATGGCATTCCGCAGAATCCACCCTAGACATAATGCAGACAAATCAAGTTCTAATAGTAATATAAACAGGTTTAATATACATTGCACAACCAGACTCATGTATGCCACGACAACAATCAAGCCACGTGAAACCAAGTGAAGCTGGGTAAAGCCAAGTGAAGCCATGTTAATCCAGGTAAAGCCAAGTAAAGCCATGTGAAACCAGGTAAGCCATGTACAACCCTGTAAAGCCATGTACAACTAGATAAAACCAAGTAAAACCAAGTCAAGCCATGTCCGATGATGCCATGTAAAGTTATGCCAAGTCAAGTCAAGTTCAGTCAATCATGTCATCATGTGTAGTCGGGCAAAGCCAGGTAAAATCGAGTAAAACCAAGTCAAGTCCAGTCATCTGAAGCCATGTAAGTTCATATCCAAAATCAGGTCAAGTCATCGCGTGTCCAAGCAAAAGCCAGAAGTTTCAACATAAAATCATGAAAAACCAAAAATTCATAAAGAAAGTGCACGATCGGTATACCGTCGGTACAGTCCAGTACACCGTCGGTACACCGATCCAGAGATAGGAAAATTACCGCAAGTTCTAAATTCCAAAAAATTGGTATACCGTCGATATACTGTAGTATACCATCGGTATGCTGTTCCAAGTAGGTAAAAAGTTACTGAAAAATAAAGTTCCATAAATCGGTATACCGTCGGCACAACCTAGTACACCGTCGGTATGCCGGCCAAGACAAATATCCTGAACTCGGTCTACCAATGTCGACAGGATCGATATACCATCGGTATACTGTAGTGCACTATCGATATCCCAATATGGTTCACATAAAAATATCTAAAAATAAAGTCGGTCAAAATCAGTATACTGTCGGTATATTGTAGTATACACTCGCTATGCCGGTTTCCAAGAATAAACATGGTTAAATCAAGTCTGATTTTCGGGACCCAAATAAAACTCCAAAAATTACCAGAACCAAGTCTACTGGCTACATGGAAGATGCAAAGTCCACTCCTCGGAATAAGGTGAGTGACAAACAATAAATGCCAAGTCAGGAAAGTGACTGATGTAACTAGCCGTATCAAAGAAGTGACCAATATGACTGGTCAATAAAGGGAGTCAGAAGAAAAAGACAAAATCATGGAAAGTCTTTCCAAGGTGGTGATGCATCATGCATTCGAAAAAGAGGAGCGTATAGCTTCGGGCTGCATGGACGACTCAGCCATATGCTCCTCTTGGCTGCATACACACTCTCTTCTTGGCTGCATACACACTTGGTCGCATGAAATCTTTTGAACTCAGAGAATTTTCATTCGTTCAAGTTCCATGCATTTGGCCAAGGGACGCATATGCAGATTCTAGTCATGCATCCAACAAGATGGCTGCATGTTGACTTGGAGAGATAAGTCCAGGCTGCATGCCAAGCGGGCCGCATAGAAGACTTTCGTCCCAGAACAGCAAGTTTCAGCCATGAAAAAGCTCCAAGTCTGAATACTTGTTTTCTCCATAAAATCCTTATTTCAAGTCTGAATCCAGCAAAGTAAAGTTCAAAACCACATGAAATCAAGTGCTCCTTAACATGGAACTACTAATTTTTTTAAAACATCAAGTTTTAAGAGATCAAAACCAAGTAAACTCATGGAAGCTCCAAACTTGAAACTTAGATCAACTCTAACCAATGCATCAAAATAAAAAATAACAAGAAGTAAACATGAAGAACAGTTCATAGAGTACAATATAAACTAAAAAAAATGCAAGAGTGGCTAAAAGGGCAAGTTCTTCCTCATTGGCAAGATATACTACCTAAATCCACTACTAAGCTACTACTACTACTACCACCAAAGGAAAATAGGAGGTCGGCCTCGAGCTGCTCTCGGTTAGGGAGAGAAGAGGGAAGAGGAAGAAGAAAATGAAAAAAGACAAGGAAAGAAAGAAGAATGAGGAGGAAAGAGAAAATGGAAGGCTATATATAGTAAGAGAGAGTCACCAAGCACAAATCAAGAAGTTATATGAAAGCAGCTAGAAAAATCCGTAAATTACACGAAAAGAAATTATATAGCTATAACACACATATACCAGATAAAATATAATAATATTAAAATAGTGAGACGGGTTTCACAATACCTGATAAACCTATATTATGTACCCGTTCGTCTGGATAACCCGAATAGTCTGCAGGACATGTGGCTGTAAGGAATCTCAAACTGCATGTGTTAGTAACTAGGATTGTGATAACCATAGTTAGCTAATGATAGCAACTCGTAGGGCATGATTGGCTGTGATTGCTTGATTTTCAGTCTAGTCCTGTCCTGATTTAATCAACAGCTGACCCGGAAGTGGTAATCTGAGTACTGATTCCAGATGTCCTTATTTAATTATTCCAGTACTGTTTAACTGTTATTTTACTTGCTATTCTTACTGATTTGTCTATATGCTGGTTTTAGTTCATAAGTTTGGCTTCCTTGTGGTACTTGTTGTTTGGGGTCTGACCCCACTGGTTTATATGGCCAGATTTTGGAGCATGACCGCAGGATCTCCCGTACTTCCCTCCTCAAGATGGTGAATACGATGAGCACCCGAGGATATGAGTGGATTTCTTCTTTCTCACCCACTTGATCTTGTATCTTATACTTTTGAGGCATTTAGCCACCGAGTACGTGTTTAGCTCATATTTTGGGATTCTTAATTCTACAGTCTGTGGGCCTACATGTAAAGCATTGTGGGCCTACATGTAAAGCATATTCTAGACTATAGGTAGAGCTGATCATGTAATATTGTATTCTGCTAGTTATTCATTCTGGTAACTAGCTTCATGATCATCTGGGTATGTATAGTTTGGGATGCCTTACTATTATATGTTTGGTGATCATACATCTTGTAAACTTGTTGCCTATTTGAGATTGAGACACCTAGAATTTTTGACCCATGATTGCCTGATGGATTGTAGAGTAAACCCCCACATGTCTAGACAGTCGTGATCGTATCTCGGGGTATAGAGTAATCTGACAAGCAAAATCGGCGGCGGTCGGCTATTGAGACACCTAGGATTCTTCATTCTAGTAGCTGGCTTTGTCTGCCCCCGCTCTCTAGTATTCTGGTTCTGGGACGTGATACTTCTCCTTCGCTTCTCTCCTTATTCTCTTCTCAACTAACGGTAGCAATCGGCGGAGGCGAATTTTTTTTTGCATTGATTTTGCGGGTCGGGTAGGGTCTTGACCCATTTTTTTTAAATAACCCTAAACGGTCGAGTAGGCGTAATCGGTCAATTTTTTGTCGCGTAAGTGTTTTGTCAATTTTTTCTGGCGACCAGGACAAAATCGAGTCGACGGTGACCGACCACCCCCTAGTTGCCGACTGGGCAGATTTTTTCAACACTGCACACCAAGATAAGTGTCATGTCCGTGTTGCCATGTCCTTATCGTATCGTTCAACATCGGTCTACATCGGTGTTCGTGCAACATAGAATAGGGTAGAAGAAATATGAAAATACAAAGAGTGCCATTTTTAACGGCATATGCATAACAAGTTGCAAATCAGGGGGAAATTTAGGGTATTTAATTGTTAATTCCAATAGTTATATGATAGCACCTTGCTAAATTTTAATAATTTATGTTAGGAAAAAAAAATTCAGTGTCTTTAGTTGCAAACTAGCCATAAAATTTATTAACATAAATTTTAATAATTTATGTTACAAGGAATAACATAGATTATTCATTATCAGACTCACCATCATGCAAGCTTTTTCCAATTGAAACACACAGCATTGTAGCACAACTGAAAACTCAGAAGAGCTCCACAAAAGAAATGACAAATAGTGTAAACCAATTTCAATGATGGCTCGAATTTGGTCTGCCAGTTAAATGCATGCATCCTGGGAAGCCACTTTATAAAGCAGCACTTTGACTCCAAGCTTCACAGGTCAAAACAGAGACTAAATTGTGGCGGTGGCAAGCATAATGGTTGGAGTGGATGGACAAATCTGTTTTAGCTAGAAGATTGACAAATGATTTTAATCCAATTCCTCTCCTCAGAGCCTATGCTGATGAGTGAAATTGACGACCTTAGCTAAACTGACCACTACAACATTTTGCCTGAATGAATGCTATATTCAATGACATAATGATATTTCTCAAAATCCGTGAACATTTTTGTCCGATGAATGCTATATTTAGACAAATTAAAATATAATTCATGTGAAAAAAATTTGTTCTTCATGAATTTATATGCTCAAACAACATGTAGGACATATTAAAGAAAATATCAAGATAAATTTGTCCAAAATCTACAAAAGAATATCAAGATAAATATAAGACGAATATTGAAGCTAGCAAATTCAAAAAGATTGAGAAAAAAAACAAGAGGAAATGTGACCCGTGGGTATGCAGACAGATACTTAGAGGAGAAAGAGGAGAGATAATGTTGGTGTTTTGCATTTGGACTAGTGAAAGATAGCTCCACATTGGCTACACCACCAAGTGGATATCTCAATATAATACTTTGTATGCATTGAGGTATGCACATGGAGTGTGGTGGGGCACATGTGGGTGTCATGTTGAGGTATTTTTCTAGGAAGAAAAATGATTAACTCCTCAAAGAAAGCAATTATGTTTGTTGTCACTCTCCTCAGAAAATTTTCTTAGGAGTCAACCCCGAAGACTCGGACTCAAGGGCGCAAAGTGGCATTTGTTGGCGCACATCAGCATCGTCGCAAGGCGCTTGTGCGCATTTTGTTGCGCGCATGCGTGCGTTTTCTGCGTGCATTTGTGCGCAACATATTGTGCGCGAGGCAGTTTGCGCGCGGTAGATTGCGCGAGGCTGAGTGCGCGATAGAGAGCGCACTACAGAGTGTGCGCGGCTTAGTACGTGTGGCATTGTGTGCGCGGCTTAGTACGAGCGACTTTGTGCATGTTGCTTTGTGTGCACGGCATAGTGCGCGCTATTTTATGCGCATGCTTCCGCTAATTGAGGATTTAATCAGTTTTGGAAATATATGATCGTTAATTCAGATCCGACTTTTGTGAGATTTAAATTTAATTTATTTCTATCTTTTTGTAACTGATTGGCGGACATGTTTAGGATTATAGTTTCCGCCCTATGCCTATAAATACTCTCTTCGTAGCCCCTTTGAGAACCGACTTCAAAATTGAGAGATGAAGAGAGTTGCTGATGTCGCCATTGGAGTCCAGAGGTGTTCGTACGAGTTTCAGAAGAAGTGACGGTGAGCATTACAGTAGTTCTATTCAGAACTTGATGGTTCCTGAAAGCAGATCGTGTGGGATGAATCTTGCTTTGAGCAACGATGATCGTCATCACCCAAGCTAGCAGAGATCTTCTGTCTTCTTCTTTTTCTTCTTTTCTGTAAGTAGTAATTTCATCTATCCGTTTGCAAGTACGATTACAAGGAAGAACGAAATTGTTTTTCTGATTATTGTAATCTGGTTTGGATGTTGTAATCGAGATATTTAATAGTTCTTCGTTGGAAATCGAGATTAGTCAGAGTGGATCCTTTGTGAGGTGAACCGCTGATCTCGGCTACAACTTCAGAATTCAACAAAGGCGATAACCCTTGTTTCTGATCATGTTCATCCATCTTCGATGTAGCCTCGAGACTAACAATCTCAAAGCAAGATCCGAGTAAGATGGAGAACAATCGTGCAAGTCTTCTTGACACAAGTTTTAACAAACTTAAAAAGTTTGACGGAAAAAATTACAACATCTGGAAGAGAAATATCAGTCTTAATCTTCAACTCATAAACATGGATTATGTGTTGACAGATCCTGAGCCTGTTATTCCGGAGGGTGATATGTTAATGCTCGAAGGATTGCAGATGCAACTGCTGCGCAAAATAAGTGGATGAGAGATAACAACCTCTGCAAGTTATTGATTTTGAACTCTATGGAAGATACTTTGGCGGAGTCATACAACAAGATAGACCATGCAAAGGTCGTTTGGGAGTCACTAGAAATGTATTACAAGGTTGATGAGAATTGGAACAAGATCCATGCGACCGAAAATGTCTAGAAGATAAAATTTGAGGACGGCAAGACGATGCTGCCTCAAGTAAAATAATTTCTTAAGTTACATCAAAAACTTGAGGATGATGGCATGCCCAAGGTTGACGCTTTTGTCGTGGGGATATTTTCGCCAAGCTCCCGCCTATATGGAGCAACTTTATCTCGAATATGTACCGAAAAAAGATGGAGGTCAACCTTGATCTCCTACTGCATTGGATCCACGTTGAAGATGAATTGAGGTCTCAAAACAAGGTGGACATGCTTTTCAAATAGTTGGGCAAGGCCAACTTTGTGCATGCTGGTGACTCCAACTTGGTGCATGCTGGCGACTCCAAGAGAAAGCAAACGGCTTCTCACAATAAAAAGAAGGAATTCAACCATCTGAAGGTAAAGTCGGCTTCATTCAAGCTAAGGCATAAGAATGATGGAGCCTATTTCAACTGTGGCAAGAAGGGCCACTATCGGAAAGACTGTTGATCCAAGCCCAAACAGCCAGAGCATGGTGAGCCTAATAAGGTTGCTATAATTGTGCAGGTTGTCACGGTTGGTATCGACATTGACTGGTAGGTGGACACTGACGCATCCTGCCATGTTTGCTCAAAAAAAGAGTCGTTCACCACCTATAAGCCTACACCTAAGAAGGTTATGGTGGCAAACCAGACACAAGCTGGAGTACTTGCGATCGGAACGGTAGTACTAAATCTGACTTCGGGGAAGTTGCTGACGCTTCAAGATGTGAAGCATGTACCGGTGATTGTCATGAACCTGGTCTCAGGAAGTCTGCTCTGCATCACAGGTTTAAGGATGGACATCAATGATGGACATACGGTGATGTCTTAAAAAGGAACATACTTCAGAAAAGTATTTTGTACTGAAGGGATGTTCAAACTCCAGCTTGTAACTCCTGCTAATAATGTTAATACAGTCTCTTCTTCTGGGTATTCTTTTGAGTTATGGCATAATAGACTAGGACATGTTCATTGTAAAAGAATAAACAAAATATCTAATCTAGGTCTTACCTCCAAATATGGGGGTAAGGAGGTGAATAAGTGTGAGATCTGTGCATAGACAAAGATCACAATAAAACTGTTCAAGCGGGTTAACCGAAGCAAAGATCTTCTGGAGTTTGTGCACTCAAATATATGTGACTTTAAACAGTTCTGCACAAAGTCTGGGATAAAGTCTTTCATTACATTCATCGATAACTACTCGAAGTATGCATTTATCTATCTTCTCAAGTCAAAAGATGAAGCATTTGAGAAGTTCAAGGAGTTCAGGGATCAGGCTGAACGTCAAACTGGAAAACAAATCAAGAGACTCAAAAGTGATCGAGGCAAAAAGTATAGGTCTATTGAATTCACATCATTCTGGAAAGAACATAGAATTTTTAATGATACAACTGCTCTGTATTCTTCTCAATCAAATGAAGTATCTAAAAGGAAGAAAAAGAAGTTGACAGAGATGATAAATTCAATGTTGTTGACTGCGGGTCTTCCAAACTGCTTATGGATAGAAGTTGCGCTTAGGACCACTTTTATTTTGAACAGAGTGTCGTATGCAACTTTCGATGTCACTCCTTATGAATACTGGTTCAAGGTCAGACCCAACTTGAATGTCATTCGAGTGTGGGGTGTCTGGCATATGTGAAGCTTTCAGACTTGAAGATTCATAAGCTGGGTACGGGACTATAAAGACCATATTCTTGGGATATGCTGAGAAGAGTGATGCTAAGAGGTTTCTTAATATTGAATCAAATCATATCATCGAATCTTACGACATAGAATTCTTTGAAGGTAAATTTACAAGGCACAAGAATATTATTATTTCAGATATTTCGGAGAATAGTGTGAGTGCACATAAAGCTAACACTTCCAATGAAGATGTAGTCCAAGAAGAAGTTATCTGAGGAGACAATGTTCGAACCATAACTCGTAGAACCGGTAACTAAGTGAGTGAGGAGACATAAGGACTTTGAAGATAATTTTATCACCTATCATGTGGAAGCATATCCACTTACCTATATTAAGGCGATGAAGACCAGGGATGCTGTCTTCTAGAGGGAGGCTATCAATGATGAGTATGACTCAATAACCTCCAACAATACTTGGATATTGGTCGATCTACCTGAAGGAGCTAAACCGATCGGATGCTAGTAGATCTTCAAGAAGAAGATGAAGGCCAATGGAACTGTTGACAAGTTCAAGGCAAGGCTGGTAGCCAAAGTATTTTCTCAAAAGCAGGGGATCAACTACTTTGACACATATGCTCCAGTAGTACGGATGACAACTATTATGATGTTGATTGTACAATATACAGGCTAGTATACATTAGATAGAGTTTAAAACATCATTCATGAATAGAGAGTTGACCGAAGAGATTTACATGCAATAGCCAAAAGGATTTGACGTCAAAGGGCTTGAAGATAAAGTCTGCAAGTTGGTAAAATCTTTATACGGTCTGAAGTAAGCTCCTAAGATGTGGCATGAAAAGTTTGATAAATTCATAAGATCAAACATCTACAGGGTCAGCGAGATGGACAAGTGCATTTACACAAAGTTTATTGACGGGAAAGGAGATATCATTTGTTTGTATGTGGACGATATGATGATCTTGGGTATAGATCTAGCACGTGTCACTGAGACAAAGAAGTTTTTCTCATCCAAGTTCAGTATGAAGGACTTTGGTGAAGCTAATGTTATCCTAGGGATAAAATCATCCAGACGGGCACCAGAATGGTGCTGTCGCAGTCTCATTATATTAAGAAGATGCTCACACGCTATGGATATCAGGATCTTCCAGGGATAGATACTCCTTACAGGTGTGATAAGAAGTTGAAGCCAAATCCGAGGAAAAGTGTCAGGCAACTGGAGTACTCAAGCGTCATCGGGAGTTTGATGTATGCAACAACTGCCACAAGGCCTGACATAGCTTTCGTCGTGGGTATGCTGAGTCAGTTCACGAGCAATCCAAGTATGGAGTACTGAAAAGCTGCGAAGAGAGTGATAAGATATCTCAAAAGGACTTAGAAATATGTACTGCACTACAGTGACTATCCGATAGTAGTGAAAGGCTTTAGTGATGTATGCTGGTGCTCATAAGTAGAGAGCGAAAGGTCCACAGAAAAATATGTCTTCTACATGGATGGAGCTACTATATCGTGGAAGTCGAAGAAGTAGACAATGCTCTCTTATTCCTCCATGGAATCTGAGTTGTATGCACTAGTTGCTGCAGCGGGTGAAGCATAATGGCTTCGATATATCATGTATGATCTTCCATTGGTTGGTGCACAGATTCTGGTGGTACCGATATACTACGACAACCAAATGACTACAGCGATGGCATCAATGATCTCTTTAATGGTAAAAAGAGGATTGTACGACTAAGACACAAGGTAGTGAATAGGCTTATCAAGATTGGAGTCATTGTCGTGATTGATGTTCGAAGCCAAAAGAATCTGGCGGATCCGTTCACCAAAGGTCTCAAGCGCCAGCTGGTCGAGGATACAACAAACAAAATAGGCTTGAAGATATTCTGATATTGTGTCTTTATAATTCTACCATAAAGTTTTATGCTATTATTTCAAAAATAAATCCACTAGGCATCTAAATTTTGGTTCAAAGAAGGATCATTTACTGGAAGAATATCAGGAATAGTGGATAGTCCTTTGAGATATTGAGGGGTTACGGACCCACAATCAATGTTGTCTACTAGTTGTTCTTTGTATAGAACAAGTCATGTGGGAGGATGGCTTAGATGCCTTAGTGAGTTCTCAGATATTTTGAATATCTGACGTTCTTTACAGGAAGTACGAGTAGCACAACACTACAAAGAAGCGTAGTACTCCATGCTATAGTGGGGTAACGCCACAAGTGGTATCTCGAGAGGGTAAAGTCTTGGCTTCGAGCCATGTCATAGTGGCGTACCACCGCAAATACACAAGTAGCCTAATGATATAGAATGAAGAGTGGTAGGCAACACTACAAAGAGGTCAGTGACCTCATGTTACAGTGGTGTGACACCACCAAGAGGTAAAAGATGTAAAGTCTCGGCTACGTAAGCCATGTCATAACAGTGTAACACTGCAAGGAAGCGCAAGGATTCATACTGGGTAGTATGGCACTACAAAGAGGATTGTGTCCTCATACTACAGTGGCATGACACCACGATCAGGAATAGCTCGGCTTTGGTCCATTTCATAGAGACGTAGCAGTGCAAGAAAGCACAAGGTTTTATGCTAGGATTCTTTAAAAGAACTCACCTAGAGTGTATAGAAAGAGATATAGGCTGTCTCTTAAGAGTAAACTTATAAACGTCCAATATACATACACCAAAACCAAGCGTGCACAAGGCCCTTAATGTGCAACCGGAAGCACAACTGATGTTATTATGTGAGTGAAAAGAATTACCGCTATGGTGCAGAATTCAAGGCTTAGTCCATTCTTGTATTTATATTATTATTTTATCTATACGGGAAGATTCAAGTCGTAAGCGACATCTATCTTAATGCATGATGGGTAGTCACTGTGGGGAACGCTCAACCCATATATTGAGATATGTGGGATATTTTTGGTGTTTTTCCTTCGGACTAGTAAAAGTCCCACATTGGCTACACCACAAAGTAGTATCTCAATATAATACTTTGTATGTGTTGAGGTGTGCATATGGGGTATGGTGGGGCACATGTGGGTGTCATGTGGGGGTATTTTCCTAGGAGGAATAATGGTTAACTCCTCAAAGAAAGTATTTATTATTTTTTTCATTCTTTTGCCAATATTTCTTTAGGACCTATGCCCCAAAGGGGCCTATAGACTCGGACTCGAACTCGGGCTCAAGGGTGCAAAGTGGTACTTTGTTGGCGGACTTGGCACATCAGCATCATCGTAAGGCGCTTCTGCGTATTTTTTGCGTGTGTGCGTACATTTTTTGTGGGTATTTTGTGCAACGTATTGTGCGTCGGCATTGTGTGTAAGGCATTATGCGTGCGACATTATGCACGAGGCAGTGTGTGCGCGATAGAGTGTGCGAGGCTGAGTGTGCACGACAGAGTGCGCATGGCAGAGAGATTGCTGCAGAGTACTCATGGCTTAGTACGTGCGACTTAGTAGGCGCGGCTATGTGCGCATTGCTTTGTGCGTATAGCGTAGTACGTGCAGTTTTGTGCGTACGCTTCCGCTGATTGTAGATTTAAGCAGTTATGGAAAGCTATGATCATTAATTCAGATCCAATTTTTGTGGGATTTAAATTTAATTTGTTCCTATATTTTTGTAACTGATTGGTGGCCATGTTTAGGATTAGAGTTTTCGCTCTATGCCTATAAATACTCTCTTTATAGCCTCTTTGAGAACTGACTTCAAAATTGAGAGACAACTAGAGTTGCTGCTGCCGCCATTGGAGTCCAGAGGAGTTTGTACGAGTTCCAGAAGTGATGACAGCGAGCGTTCCAGTAGTTCTATTCTGAACTTGCTAGTTCCTAGAAGCATATCGTGTAGGAAAAATCTTGCTTTGAGCAACGGTGATCGTTATCACCCCAGCAAGCAGAGATCTTTTATCTTATTTTTTTTCTTCTTCTCCTTCTCTTCTGTAAGTTATAATTTTTTTTTTCCGTTTGCAACTGCGATTGCAAGAAAGAACGAAGTTGTTTTCTGATTATTGTAATATGGTTTGTAAGTTATAATTGAGATATTTAATAGTTCTTCATTGGAAATCGAGATTAGTCAGAGTAGATCCTTTGTGGGTGAACCTCTGATCTCGACTACAACTTCAGAATTCAATAGTGGCGATAACCTCTGTTTCTAACCATGTTCATCCATCTTTGGAGTAGCCTCGGGACTAACAGATAGTTATTTTGTTATTTCTATATTTTGTTTACTATTTGAATTATGTTTGTACTTGTTCTATGAATTTGTACTTGAACTATGAATTTGACTATGTTTAGTTATTATGTGAGACTTTGAATTTGGGATATAATTTTTACTTGAGCAAGATTTTAATTTATTTTTTTAATTTCTGCTGACGACCTAGAATTAGGCGGCCACCTAGGCGGTCTAGGTGCTAGGCAATTGGTGGCTGCCTACCTAACGCCTTTTACAACCTTGATATGAACCAATATTTTATACGGTTGTGAAGGGAGGTCATATTTTAAAAAAAAATTCATTAATAAACAAGTTAGGTAAATTGCGAACCAAGAAGTAACAATAATCTAGAGACAAATATGGGGGAAATTACATTGAGCCAATTATAAAGCAACATTTAAAAATCTTCTGTATTTCAAACCTGACCATGTTGGGAAGATAAGTGTCAACATATGTTAGGCATAATTTAGGCTCTTCCTAAAGAACACATGTCATTAGCTACTATATTTAGGTTTCAAATACATAATCTGGATAAATACTTAAAATTTACCATTTGTTGATTGAGCATATTATTGTAATTTGGAATTCGCAAACTAACAATGACGGCTAGTTGTCATTTTAAATTAAATTTGACTCTGGCACACCCTTTCTTCTAACGTCTAAAGGCTGAGGATCATGATCAAAGGTACTTGAATGGAAGGATCTTACGGTCACCTAAACCATAAAAGTGACTCATTGATTACCAAAATATAGTTCACTAAACTGTGCATCTTTTATTTATATATATCTAAAGTAGTTTAATCAAATCATAAAAGGTAACTATACTTATTTTAATCTTGTAAGAGGTCACCTAAATCTTTCTCCGAGTCAATAATTGATATTTTGTACCAAGTCCATAATTGTTACTTTCTATTATTGAATTTATTAGTTTACTGTGACTATAATTTGGTTGATACTTCCTTAAATGAAAAATAATCTCTCCCTCCGTAGTCTTCCTTTTTTCATCAGATATGATGACAATATTTGATTACTTTAGAAAGTTTTTGTACCATAATATGGAAAACATAGGTTTACGTCAGGGAAAAAAAAACTTACTTTAGCTTTCCAACAACTCTTTTTTGACAGCTTCTTCATTTTAGCCGAAGCTAAGGTCTATGTATATCATCCTCTCCTTGCGCCACTACTCCACTTATTTATTTGAATCTAATGCCAATTTGATTTGTTTGTATACTATTGATGTTTGATGGAATTCAAATCATGATCATTTTTTTTCATTTTTTCGTAACTTCAAAATTATTTTCTATTTAACTAATATGTACTTTAGCATGATATAACAAAAACAAATAAAATAGGATAATAAAAATACATTGCACACCCTGTGCATGTGCCCGGACTAATATGTACGTATTTCCTATTTAACTAATATGTACTTATTTCTATTAGAGTAACCATCTTTTCTCCTCCCCAACGGGAAAGATGGTTACTATATTATGTACTTTAATAGGAAGGAAAAATGGTATATAAAGCAATAATACACTAACATAAGAACAAAATAAGGAGCAGTAAAATAGATAGTGTGTGCAAGTAAGTTATGTACAAGATGATATGACAATACACTACCAAAATAAGTCACATTAGCGACGTAATTAACGACTCCGGATGATGATGTTGCTAACATTAAAGAAATTTGCGATGAATTAATTAGACGTTGTAAGACGTCACTATTAGCGATATTACGCGACTTCTAGCGACTACCATTAGTATTACAAATATATACGTCATCGAGGAGTCACCAGACATTACTATTATTTTATTACCTGCAACGTTTAGCGACATAGATAGTTTTACGTCGTTATTTTTAAAAACATAGCGACATTTAGTGATGTAGATACTAGAGATCGCTAATTTATTTCATATATGGATTCAATTTTTCATTCCCCCCCACAGTTAACCTCCCAAAATTTTATTTTCCCCTCGATCGACATCCCCCCTGACACAGAACCAGCGACCCCCCGACTCCAACCCTATTCGCCCCCGCGACCCCTCGACCCAAGCTACCCCCACTCCCCGTCGACCGCCCGACACGATGCCGCCCACGCCCTGACGATACCCCGACCCGGCGACCCTGTGTCGCCCTCTCCGACCGCGCCCCCAGGCAGCCCCTTCTTTCCACTGTCGACCAAGGTAAACCCTATCCCTATCTCTCCCATACACAGACACACACACATACGGACACGACACAAACACAGACTCATACTACTGACACGACATAGACACATATGATACCTTAGATTAAATTAAATCTTGATATGTTAATATAGGTTATATTGTATAAGATCTTGTTTATATATGTGAATATATAGTATGATATCATCTCTAAATTTTAGGAATAATTCTATGAACAACTAGTTCAAGAATTATAGGGCTTAGTCACTAGTGATATCCTAGATTTCAATTGGAATCCTTGTGTATATGATTTTAATTTTGCAAGTTGATGATATACTTTCATATTTCGAAATATAAACGATAATCTCAAATATAACTTGCTTGGGTTCTTCTATATAACATGTGTTGTCAAGCTACCCAAGTATTAAGATTTACCAAACTAATTTTTGACCGTATAATTGCTCTCCAGAGATTGAACTAGACTTAACTAAGTACTTTTAGTACATAAATAGGATTATTTAAGGCCAATTAGGTCCCCATGAATACTAGGTAGCTCCAGGATAAATTTGAACGTGCCCGACGTCGTATTGGACTTCTGAAGAATTATTACCTCACATTTTAACTTCTGACCAGCGCCTTCGTGTGCTAATACACATTAAATTTAGTTTTGTGGAGCGAGAGATGAGTGTACCGTATAATGAATTGTACCCTACCATCGATAACATGATTTGAGCTTACTAGGAGTATCGGTATGTGGTATTAAGGTATTAGAGTTGAGTTGGGTATCCTAGTGTAGTATACATAGATATAAGATTTGGTATTATGTCAAGTGTATGTATAGTTGGTATAGTATCAAGATACAAGTAAGTATCTTGAGTATATGATTGTCCACGTGTTCCTTGTGAGCCATATCTCTGGGTTTGTTTTTTTACTTCTATAAGCCTTTTGCGACTATTACAGTTTTACCAAAAATGGCTAAAAATTAAATAACCTAAATATCTAAAAAGACTTGTAGTGAGAAAGGCCTCTCAATCTTTCGTTCTTAGCTTTTCTGGTATAACTCAAAACAAATTTCACTATTAAAAAGACACATAAAATTGAATGATTAGCAGGAGGGGATAAGATTTCGGCTTCAAATTTCATATCCAATTTTTATTTCAAATTCATTTTTAACATCCAAGTCCGTTTTTAAATAAAAAAATGACTCAAATTATTGTGTCAACGATTAATTTTTTTTCCCTAAAACACAAATCCAGATCAAAGAATATTTTAGTTTTATTATTATTATTTTTGTCCAAACTCAATCCATAACTGATTCGATATTTCATTATCCTGATTAATATCAACTAAATTAAAAAGAAAGAAAGAAAGAATCAAATGTGGACATATTACTTATGTATGCTACATATAACAAATCTTTTATTTATATATTTCTAAAGTAGTTTAATCAAATCTTAAAAGGTAACTATACTTATCTTTATCCTGTAAGAGGTCACCTAAATATTTCTCCGAGTCAATAATTGCTATTTTGTACCAAGTCCATAATTGTTACTCTGTATTGTTGAATTTATTAGTTTACCGTGACTAAAATTTGGTTGATCCTTCCTTAAAAGAAAAATAATCTCTCCCTCCGTAGTCTTCCTTTTTTCATCAGAGACGGTGACAATATTCAATTACTTTAGAAAGTTTTTGTAACACAATGAGGCAAACATAGGTTGACGCCAGAAGAAAAAAAAAACTTACTTCAGCTTGTTAACAACTATTTTTGATAGCTTCTTCATGTTAGATGAACCTAGAGGTGTATGTATATTATCCTCTCCCTCGTGCCACTACTCTACTTCTTTATTTGAATCTAATTCTAATTTGATTTGTTTGTACGCTATTGATGTTTGATGGAATTCAAATCATGGCCATTTTTTCCTTTTTTCTGTAACTTCAAAATTATTTCTTCTTTAACTAATATGTCACTACCAAAATTCGGCCAATTAGCGATGTCACAAAATAATGTCGCTATTTTTTATAAATTTAGCGACTCCATAAAAAGATGCCGCAATACGTCACAAACAACGACGTTTAACGATATTCAGCGACTACTTTCAGTATTGTGGGAATACACGACGTTAGGAGTCGCTGAACGTCGCCATTTTTTTCTAAACAGTAACGTTTAGTGATGTCGTTTAATATATGATGCCAATTTATTTAAAAAATATCGACGTTTGGCGACTTATAACACGTCGTTATTTTCATACGTCACTAGTTTTTATTTACTGCGACGTTTAGCGACGTATCACACGTTGCTAATATATTTAAAAACAACGACATTTAGCGACTTATGACATGTCGCTAATTTTTTTTTACTGCGACGTTTAACGACGTCATTTTGAGACGTCACTAAAATATTTTCATATAAGGTTCAGATTTCATTTCCTCCCATCGATTCCTAAATTTTTGTAAACTCCCCCCCAACGAACTTTCCCTTCCCTCCGACGACTCGATCGCACGTACCCCCGTGCTCCTCCCCGTCGACCCCGTACTCCTCTCTGGCGACTCTCTTCCCCCCCCGATGAACTCTTCCTTCCCTCCGATGACTCGACCGCGCGGCCCTGTGCTCCTTTTCGGCAACCCCATCCTCTTCTCCGGTGACCCCGTCCTCCTCTCCTGCGACCTCGTGCTCCTCCCCTTCTCTCCCCGTGCTCCTCCCCTCTGTCCATCATCAACATCACCATCACACAGCCACGTACCACCGTACGGTTCCTCCCCTCCGGCGACCCCATGCTCCTCTCTTCATCTTCCCATGCTCCGGCTCCCTACCGCCTTCGACGCCCCCTGTCGATTCTCCACTCAGTCAACCCCCTCCTCGGTTAGGTAAACCCTAACCCTAAATATTCTGACACGTCCCTCACTAACATTGACATGGATACACACCCTAATTATCATGATACTGACACAGAAAAACTGACACTATCATAGAGTGTGTGTTTGAAAATGGAGTTTGTGTGTGGTGACAGAAAATATGATAGCCTATTTGAAATGAAAATTATATGATATGCACAAATTTGATTGCATAATTAGGAAATTTAGTTAATATGAAAATTTGGTTGCCTAATTAGGAATTTGGGTATTATATTTTGATGGTAGGCTAGTGTCAATTAGTACTATATATAAAGATTACGAAGCAGTTTCCACCACAGATGGACAATACGATGATCATAGCATGTTTTGATTCGCTTGAGCGTTGCATGATGGAGCTGAGGGATCTGGCTACGTCGACAGTGCGCAACGTAATGATGCTGCAGGGGTCGCATATAGCCATGGGCGATGCACTCACGAGGTGCAGACGACACAGGTTCAGATGAGCTAGTCAGTGGAGCAGAGTGTTGTGAGGATGTTATCTGTCATTGATACTTGCAACGCTCGATTGACAGCGTTGGAGCAGATACGTCCTCCTGGTCCGTCGGTATCGACATCTACATCAACTGCACCGACTCCTCCATCTGGTGCAGTGCTGCTTTCACAGGAGCAGTTTGACTCGCTATTATCTAAAATTCGTGGTGGTGTTCCTTCTCCTTCTGATCAGTAGTAGTTGTTCTTTGGATATTTGTTAGTATTAGCCCTTTCATGGGTCTTTTATTATTATTTTCATATATACAACTTTATTGTATGACTAGATACTTTTATTGTGTGACTAGATGGGGATATTTATTTCATACTTTTATCCATTAATTTTAGGATTTAATATATTTTATTTCATATACTTTTGTGTGCAATTTGGTGTTGAGTGTGAATGTACCTGTATTGAGTGTTCCACCGAAGGAGTCGACAAACCTAGAAAATTCAACGGAGGATTGCTCCGGGTCTGTCTATTTTTATGAACTGTGATATTGCAAGGATATATGACAAATTATATGACAAACTATAAGCATACATTTATTTCATATTTTTTAATTTTTTTTTTGTAATTTAGCGACGTTTGGCGACGTCTACTAGACGTTATTAAATACGTCGCTAACTGATCAGAACGTCGCTATTTTTCTCTCTAAACGTCGCTAAATGGATGACATGGCAGTATTTACCAGGTTAGTAAAATCTCACTAAATGTGTTGCAAAACGTCACTAAATAGAAAAAAATTAGCGACGTTTAGCGACAAATGACATGTTGCTGATTTAGTGACGGAACATCGCTAAACGTCGCTAATTTGAAAAAATTAGCGACGCCAAAACGTCGCTAGTAAACGTCGCTATAGCGATATTTTGTGACGTTTTCCCTGTCAACGACTAGCTAAAATGCGACTTTACTGAAATGTCGCTAGTTACGTCGCTAAACTTTTTTAGCGACGTTTTTATGTCATTTAGCGACGTTTTCAGACGTCGCTAATTTGACTTGTTCTAGTAGTGTTACTTTAGCATGATATAACAATAAGAAATAAAATAGGATAATAAAAATACCTTGAAAACCCTACGCATGTTCCAGGATACTACTTATTTATATTATTTCTCCTTCTTAACGGGAAAAATAGTTACTATATTTATGTACTTTAATTGGATGGAAAAATGGTATAAAGCAATAATACACTAACATGAGAACAAAATAAGGAGCAGTAAAATAGATAGTGTGCGCAAGTAAGTTATGTACAAGATGACATGACAATAGTACACTACTTATTTCTATTAGAGTGACCATCTTTTCTCTCTCCAACAGGAAAGATGGTTACTATATTTTATATACTTTAATAGGATGGCAAAATGGTATATAAAGCAATAATACACTAACATGAGAAAAAAAAAGGAGCAGTAAAATAGATAGTATGCACAAGTAAGTTATGTACAAGATGATATGACAATAGCAATAGCTAATCTCATAAATAAAGTGATAGAACTCAAGGTAATACCATGTATTCGCTCATGTGATCTTTAGAAGAACAACTTCCAATATATGGATCGGGATGTACTTTTAAAAATAACAAAAAAATGATGTTCTCCCCAAAAGTAAGAGAACGTCAGGAGATCTAGATGATCCATATGCCTAGTGACTATACTTCCTCCATAATCTCATCTCTCATAAGAACAACCAAATAATATACAAGAAACATCAATATCTATCACAAGAACAACAGGATAATAACATGATGTACAAGAAACACGAATACAAGAACTACTACTATCTCTCATGTGTGTGAACAGTCACGACATAAAAAGGTAACATGATTAGATGAATTACAACATCATAAAGTAATTGCACATGAAAGCATTAAACAAGTACTTGCCTATTTCTGAAGGTGATATGGTCATAATGTCAATATAAAGTATATCAAATCTAATAGCTATCCATCAACCTACGAGTCTCGTCGTACAATTAAATACAAGTTAGAATTTTGATTTCTTACTTAAACAATAAAAAGTATCTTATTAATTTTTCTAATTATATATATTCATTATATTATATTTCCATAAATCTTATTTCTATCATATTAAGTTCTAAATTTAAGGTTACACGTTATTTTTGGTAAAAATAACTCGAGTTTGCCAATTCAGAGTTCGTGGACGCAAATGAAGATGTTCTGTTGACCGAAAAGTCAACCGATACAAAACCTGAATTTAAGTGTGCAACCATGTAGGGGTAAAACTCGGACGGGTTGGGTCGGGCTTGAGCTCAACCCTAATCCAACTCGATGAATCATAAGCCTTGTCCGAGCCCAAGTCCGATCTGACCTCGGGTTCACCATATGAAGCCCAAGACCAAACCCGAAGAATCGGGATGGGTCGGGTCCATCGGGTTTATCAGGCTCAAATATGATATTTAAAATAATTTTAAACAAGAGCATAATTAAATATATAATCAAATAGCAATCAAATCTCAATTATTACAAAATAAAAATTGAAATAAGATTTTGGATAAGGAATTAAAGAGTTTGGGAGAAAAAATTATGGTTTAAACTTTTTATTTAAGAAGTATGAAATAGTATATATATATATATATATATATATATATATATATATATATATATATATATATATATATATATATAATTATATGTATGTCGAATTTTGAGTTCTTTGGGTAACCCGACACATAAACCCGAGCTCAACCCATTTTTTATCGGGTTTAAATATTTTAACCCGAAGCTGAGCCCGAACCCGAGTATCTTCAACCATAACCCAACCTATTAACGGTTTTACCTATCGGGCTCGGGTTTAGCCCGCCCGAGTTTTACCCCTACAGCCATGTAGATTTTAGTACCACAAGATATTGGTAACGCAGTGTTACCCGAACCGGAGTTGGCCCATGAGGTGCAATATTGGATTGGGACCATATGCCTTAAAAGGGAATTCCCATGTAAAGCCTGAGCTAATTCCAATTATCAACACCTCATGATCCCACCTCCTATCCGATGTGGGACTAAATTACCAACTTCATTGTCACCCTCCTTTGAGCGCTCAACCGGAAACGAGATAAAATCCAACAATCTCCACCTTGGCTTATTTTCGCTAGCCAAACAACATGAGCACACCCTGACTACCTTTGCTCGTTTTCGCCAACCGTGCACCCTTAAGAAACCCCGGCTAACTTTGCTCCCTCTCGCTAACCGAACAACCTTAGCACACTCTGGCTACCTTTGCTTGTTCCCGCTAACCGAGCACCCATGAAATTAAACATATTGTCATCTCGATCCGTTCGACTACATAACCAAACGTGACACGTCCATCCATACCACCATAGTGTGCCAACCATAATGTCTTGCACCACCTTGGACTAGTCAAATCCACTTTTAAAGCCAATTCGTGTAGTTGATGCTCCTACTCCACCTTGAGAAAAGCCCGTATAATCCATGAACGTTCTACACCATCTGTCTCGAACCAATTAGAGTCGCTCAAACCAGCCCTGTAACCTTGGGCTCTGATACAACTTGTTGGTAATCGGACACGCCCTGCAAGCGTTCTGTCACCGTGTCTGAGAGTGCCTATAGCAAAAACTTTAGGCCAACCCGTAGCGATCAGATCTCTTTCTTTATTCTGTCTTGGATAACAAATTCCTAAGAGTAAAGCATAAACTTTTTCTTAGATTTTTTGTGGACGAGCACCCCGAATCTCCAACTTGTGCCTCCACCCTCCTCCTATATTTATAGGATGAGATTATATTTTAGATCATAATTAGATTTTCTAAATAGAAAACCTTAAAATAAGAATCCTATTCCCCCTAAAATAGCCTAACACCAATTATGGACGTCCAAATATGGTCAAATTAAATATTTGATACAAATTTGAAATCTAATCAAATCTTACATTTAATATAGATTTCTAAATTATATCAAATCAAATATTTGACCATATTTGGGCTCCAAAATCTACCAAATCCAGACTAGACCCCAACAATCTTTTCCTCTAGTCTAATGAGAGGGTGTTGGCCCCATGGTTTCTAAACTGGATTCCATGTATGTCGCCCCACAACAGAGTTTCTGCTCCCTATGCCACCGATCTCCAATCCCCCAATTTGCTTTGAATCTTCCTTCGTCTCTAGCTCTTCAACTGTCACATCGACGCTAGCTGCTATACATAGCACCTTATGTACCACTGGGATCATGTCGACATCAATAACACGACTGAAACCAAAGTCTCTGACTATCAGCCTCACCGTGAGTCTTTGCTGCCTGTCTCCGACTTTCATCTTTCACCGAAATGTGTTAACGTTCCGACGAGCTTCTTCATCCATAGCTGGCCCAACCAAGCGGCCGGTGTGATTCTTCCAATATTCGAACTCCTGAATCTGCCTACCTTCATATCAGAACTTGAAGCTCCCCTATACACATGCGTCATCGAGCAGAACATCACATACTGTGCATGTCGTCGATGACCCACAGCTCCCCCGGAACTGTGTGAATGGTGATTCTTCTGCCTCAAATTGAGTTTGCTGTAAACCACGATCTTCTCCCTGGCCTCGAACTGCTGAAACCAATGTCGCTCCGTGAAGCTTTGGCAAACCACCCGTTGTAAAAACCGGATCCGTGAAGCAACCCCCACCTGTATACCGTCCAACTATCATTGGACCGATATACTGACCCTCAATCTTTGGCTAATCACCATTCGTCGCTTTGTCTTGACAAACCGAATCTTCCACAATTCTTAAAGTATCTTGAAGCCCCTCCTCAGCAAGTTTTCGATGATCCAACTCATATCGAATACCCCTTGAGCCTCCATCCGATGTCTCTGGTCTTCTTGTATAACTCAACGGCTTAAGCCTGTACATACCATAAAATAAATCTCTTCGAGCCAGCTGTCGGAAACCCTTCGTAAGCATCCAATCTTTGTCCTACGACAACCATCATC
Source organism: Iris macrosiphon (assembly GCA_036927795.1). NCBI lineage: Eukaryota > Viridiplantae > Streptophyta > Magnoliopsida > Asparagales > Iridaceae > Iris > Iris macrosiphon. The sequence goes on from JAYESA010000008.1 coordinate 95,738,849, forward strand.
CGCCAGCCTAACTACCAAAAATAAGTTGTAGAGCAAACTCGGTACATGTCACACATTCTTGAGAACGATCTTCTCACCAAGCTCCATTGTCAAGTGTACATCACCGATGTCTACAACTGCAGCCATCCCCTTGTTGTCCATCTTTATATGTCCAAATCGGCTACCGTGGTATGACGTGAAGATCCTCCTATATGGAGTGGCGTGATACGACGCCCCCGTATCCATGACCCAATCGTCATTATGACACATGCCACAAGGTTTCTCTGCATCGGTTACTGTGATGATGAGATCTTTCATAGTTGTGAGATCCTCATGATCATCCTTGCCTTTGGCCTTCTCAGCTTTGAGCTTCATGCAGTTCCTTTTGATATGACTACTTTCGCCACAGTGATAGCAGCCCTCCTTACGGTCCATAGTCGCAATATCCTGAGGACTTTCACTTGTCCTACCTGTGACTTGGGTCTTCCCTTCCTGTAGGAAGCCACCAGAGCGGACTCCTACAACGATTTCAGTTGCTTATGTCGGATCTCCTCGTTCAACAATGTCACTACCATATTTCTAGAATAGGGGCTTTATTTGTATTTACCATATTTATTTAATTATGTTAATAGGTTGCATGATATGTAATATACATATTATATAGTGTTCATTAATGCATGGGTTAGTGGACTAGACCTAAAAACCTACTAGACAAATCCCTAATCTTTTATTTAGCATTTAGTTTAATCCCTCACATGTATTACTAAATCCCCTGACCAAATATAGGATTATGGATTAAATTAGTATTATTCGGGATTAATTATTGGGGTTATATTTTACTATTGTGATTTTTATTCAATTGTTGTACCTTACCGTTGCTTCGATATTTGGAGTGCTACAGTAGCTTTTGCCTTCCAATAAATTTCACACCCTTGTCCTAGACGTGCTAGTCTTCCATTCTGACCTTTATGTAACTCATAAATACCCACTCTTGTACTTTATTTTAGTCACACAATATTTATTACAAATATTTATTTTTAAATCCAAATAAATCCAACTTTGCATCTTTGTACGTTCCAATCAAAATTGGAGACACAACTTCGACCCATTTTGTGCAACCCAATTTATGATAATATTCTATTCTGAGTCTTCTACGTCCATGATACTTGTGTCCCACCCAATTTTAATCCTATGCACTTCCAATTAATTTAAGAACACCATTTACACTAATTTTAATTAAATTGGTGTAACGACCCAACCTAACCAAGAATTAGACCCAACACCAACCCAAACCCTCACTCACACCCTCAAGGTTCATACTAAACACCACATACCCTTTTAACCCACTATATCACACCAAACAAGGTTTTTTTTTCTCATCATATCCCAAAATCCATTGTTTGTGCAATTTTCTAATTGTTAGGGTCTTTTATGTAAAAAGATAATGAGGTATCCACCTCCCATTGGAGCCAAGCCATGAAGAAACCCCCTCTAATTGTTGATCGGTCACACATGGGTTTTTCTCTATTTTGAATGTACTACACACTAACTTTTCTCTAGCCCATCCTAGTCCTCCATTCAAAACCTACACCATCCTAGCCCTCAATTCCTTCATGTAGAACATTCTCCCATTCCTAGGAAGCATGTAGCCAGCCCTAATTCCAAGGCCATCCCCCTTTTTCTCTCCTACATAAACCATTCTCCTCCTCTTCATTTTTATCGCAGCCAACATATTCTTCTCAAAACTGAACCCTAAACCACCATTACCCATCATCTTCCCCGACTTTCCTTTCACTCGACTCCGATCTTCTCTGACCTTCCTCCTCCAAGTAGCTACAACAGCCACCGGATCACCATCATCCTTCCCATCACCAGCCTGCCATCTTCCTCCTCCGAGTATCATCACACCACCGCCTCCATCATCATCTCCATCATTACTGAGCAACCCCGCCACAACCAGTCATCCACCCACGATCGAGCAACCACCACCACAGTTTCTCCCTCCATCTCTGACCGATCACCACCTTCCTTCTTCCTTGACCAAATAACAGCAACCACACCCCAGCCACCACACCTCGATCATCACCACAACCGACCATCGCCACCACTCACTACCGGATCAACCATCACCACCTCACCCCGGCCACCACATCTTCTTTCCTGACTTCTCTTACCCGACCGTAACACACCATCACCTCCACCATCATCTCGGTTATCACCATCACCATCACACCACCATCTTCGACCATCACCCCGGCCATCACCACCAGTCGCTACCGACAGCAGCCATCGCCAACATCATCAGTATCACCCCCTCCTCAGTTACGAGTACACCTAGGTTTGCACTTGTCCTCCTTTTCCTTCATGTTGTGTTATTGCATGGATACTGTGGATTTGTGAACCCTAGTGACTAGTGTATATGTGTGCATGTATGAAATCGTATTTGGTGTTAGTAAATACTCATGGAAATTAAGTTGTTAGTTGTGGGTATCACATATTCCTATATGTTTGTAGAGATCCTGGATATCCTAGCTAGTTTTATTTTTTGGGTAATGTTGAGTATCTTGGGGTTTCAGTATGAGGTAGATGTGTATTAGTATAAAATATAAATAGTGGGTAATACTAAGTAAAATATTAAGGTACTATATATATTAAAGTATTTTGGTAACACATTGTCTTATTGTGCACGGTATTTGAGGACATGACACTTGTATATTTTAACTACGCGCACACTCGACCCTGCTAGTTCATCGGTTATCACCCCTACTTGCGTTAGTTTCTAAGTACAGTGTACTTGTATTTATGTGCGTACTATTATAACGACTGATATTATTATATATATATATATATATATATATATATATATATATATATATATATATATATATATATATATATGACCGTTGGATTGTTCGTAGGAGACTTTAGGTGCAGGATATTGGTATTGCCAGCTCAGGACCACAGGCGAGTATATTCTCTGACAGTTTTTATTATGTTGGTCATTTCTATGATTCTAGTTATATAGTGTACTTGATTCTGACACTATGGATACACGGGTTAGCATCATAGATACCTGTCATGAGGAGTCATGATTGGAATCCATCTGCTAGCTGGGGACAGGAAAATATTAGCATATTATGTGATCATACCCCACTTACATGCATCATAGCTTACCCCACACATCACGTTGGGTGTAGCCTGACCATTTACATGTCTTATAGTCTGATATATATGATTAGCCTGACTATTGCTTGTATCATAGCTAACCAGATGGTTAGTCTGACCTCACATGTATCATAGCCAATCATATATAACAAGCCTGATCTCGTCCCAAGCCGATCATATAATAAATTGATATTTTAAACACTCAGCTAGATATTCTATTTCTTTATTCCAGTTCATTTATTCTAGCATTCATATATTTCTATTCATTGCTAGTTGTACTATTGCTGATTACATATTCTCCGGTATTCCTTATTTTCAGTATTTTTTATCTTGTATTTCCTTACACTGTATTATAGTTTTTGTCAATATAAATGAAACTACTGTTTAGTGCTTGTGCTTCGCTCCAATCCTGACTGGATAATAATTTTTAGAGGACCTTGAGGACTTCTGACCTACTCACTATGGCCCAGGTGTAGAGGAAGACTACGTACCAGAGATCTTAGAGGAGTCTCCCTCCTTAGAGGAGACACCACCTGCAGCCATTTAGATAGTTATATCTATGCATCTTTTATTCTAAAACTTGAGACTAGTTTGTATTTATGTTGAGACTATTATTGAAACTATTTATGTTGGTCAGCTAGACTTTAGATTATCGTTGTATTTTGAGTTAAGCTTGACTTATGTCGGTACTTCCTTATCTTATATCTCATCGTGCCATTTATTCCTATAGTTATTATGATTGAGTATATTGAATTGTTGATCAATGTATTATTCATTGTCCTCCTTATGGAGTTGAGATCTTTGACAGATTATGAGTTACGTTTAGTAGTCTTGAGACCTAGACATCATTCTACCGTCGATGCTACGGCGTAGGCTGGACGTACCTACGGCTCATGCCCAAATTTTGGGTGCGGGTCGTGACATATTTTTAGTGGTGGCCCATACAGGTCTTGATTCGCATTTAGAGCAATATCGCAGTAGTGCTCACTTAGAGTACTACTACGAGCCTGTGATAGGATCTAGGATATAGTATACTAGAAGGAGAGCGAATACTCGATCACAACTAGGAACACTTCTAATCTATTGATATTGCTATTCCTTCTGAGCATTGCTTTCCTTGAATATTTTATCTTTCCTTGATGATATCGTATTCTTGTGCCTTAATGAATTCTTTTGGTTTCGATCCGTCTTCAGGATATCGCCGAAGACTAGATCGCAAGATCAGCAGCAGCCTTCGAGGTACACTCGGCAGGCTTGTCATTTCTGTAAGAAGCCAGGTCACCTTTGGGAGAGTTGTAGGGTGAGGCTAGGACTTTGTTTGTACTGTAGCACTGCAGGACATCGAATGGGGGATTGTCTTCTAGCTTCTTATTTTCCCGGCCAGCGTGCAACTCCAAATCAAAGAGGTCCAATTAGGCCACCTATGGAACCACATATTGCTCAGCACCCCCGGAGGGAGCCGCACCAGCAGGGTGTCACGCCCCAGTCCCGCCTGGGCCGCCGCCCCGCCCTGCCCCGCCCCGTGCGGCCGGGAATTAACGAACCGGACACATATCACTGTGCCTCGGCGCGCCGGACGCGAATCACCGCGCCCGTCCCGCGGGTGCGAGGGAGGAAGGGAGCCAAGCGAAGGCCCGTTCGAGCTTTCGGGGGACGTGATGCCGCACGGGCCTGGGGTTGCGCCCGTGCAAGGCCAATCGTTTAAGTTGATAGTTGGCTATTATTGCATCAATCGAGTAAGCAGCGGAAAGGGACTTGTTGCAATGCAATGCATTAGCCAACTGAGTGTTCGGGACAATCGAGGCAACTTGGGTTTCCTTTAGCAAAGGCACACGTTCGTTCCATACATTATGCCCCCTTATACGATAGCATTCTCGGGGCAACAATCGAAACCAGGATTCCGGGTCTTCGGGACTGTGGCACGCCTATCGCTCCCTCGGACGATCCAGTACCTGTGAACAAGTAAACTGTTGGTGGGTCAGCACTTTATACAAGTACTGGTGAGATAAATCAACTGAACAGAAACAAGCATTCACTCAAACAGGCACTAAGTAATCATGTTATAAAATATTACATTACTAGTGATCTTTCTAGTTTTACCTAGGTTCGTTTCATGCAGTTCTAGCAGAGTCGATTTACTTGTTTAGAAACATGTTTGGAAACAGAGTTTCATATTGAATATGCAAGCAAGCAAACCGTTCATGTTCCAAGGTGTGCGCAGCGTGTCTCGTGCGACTCAAGGGTCTGATGCATAGCTAGACACACGATGCACATTCTTAGGGGCAGTCACTATCCAAGCCAACACAATGACTTAACTATATGCAGGGCGGTCCCCGAGTATCTCAGGATCGGCAGCTGGTGGAACAGCATACCAATGACTCATTCTCTGAAGCTAATGGCAGCTGTGACCCATGGTGGTTATAACGCATGCAGTTCAGCTCTCCACCAAAATCTATTGTCCGACTGCGTGCGAATGCATGGAACACTATCAAATAAACTCTAGTATGCAGACGAGACGAACCATCAGAATACACTCATTGTTGTGGGGCAATCCGACTTATCACTTGAACACGTTCAGGCATATTATGGTTCTCTCGAAGCATAGACGATAGTAAACATATTCATGCACTCTAAGCAGGCGATTCAGGATTCTCGTTAAGCAGGCATTGTTTCAAAGACAAGCTAGGTGAGTTCATTCATTAACATGCAAGGCAGGTTCTATCATTCTCTTAAGAAAACATTGCAAGCAAAAACTCAGGTTATTATTAAGGCGTGCAAGAATCAGAGAACGAAGTTCTGTCCACTCACCTTGATACATAACGTCGGCGCAGAGCGGGGCATTACATACTTACCAACCAACAAAAAGTTTCGTCCTCGAAACTTCAAGGATAAACTTCTCGATATCCCGAGTAGCGATAGTACCGTCCATCGCCGTACTCAATTGAAACAATCAAGCAATTCAAGTTCAGGAAATATTTTGCACTTTGAGAATATCTATGGACTTATTGTATGGAACACTCTTTGCAAAACCATATCAATAATATCTCAGAGTCATAGCAACGGTTTGGGCCAGAGAATCGATTCCGCTCTGATACCATTCTATCACGCCCCGGTCCCGCCGCCCCACCCTGCCCCGCCCCGTGCGGCCGGGAATTAACGAACCGGACACGTATCACCGTGCCTCGGTACGCCGGACGCGAATCACCGCGCCCGTCCCGCGGGTGCGAGGGAGGAAGGGAGCCAAGCGAATGGCCCGTTCGAGCTTTCGGGGGACGTGATGCCGCACGTGCCTGGGGTTGCGCCCGTGCAAGGCCAATCGTTTAAGTTGATAGTTGGCTATCATCGCATCAATCGAGTAAGCAGCGGAAAGGGACTTGTTGCAATGCAATGCATTAGCCAACTGAGTGTTCGGGACAATCGAGGCAACTTGGGTTTCCTTTAGTAAAGGCACACGTTCGTTCCATACATTATGCCCCCTTATACGATAGTATTCTCGGGGCAACAATCGAAACCAGGATTCCGGGTCTTCGGGACTGTGGCACGCCTATCGCTCCCTCGGACGATCCAGTACCTGTGAACAAGTAAACTGTTGGTGGGTCAGCACTTTATACAAGTACTGGTGAGATAAATCAACTGAACAGAAACAAGCATTCACTCAAACAGGCACTAAGTAATCATGTTATAAAATATTACATTACTAGTGATCTTTCTAGTTTTACCTAGGTTCATTTCATGCAGTTCTAGCAGAGTCGATTTACTTGTTTAGAAACATGTTTGGAAACAGAGTTTCATATTGAATATGCAAGCAAGCAAACCGTTCATGTTCCAAGGTGTGCGCAGCGTGTCTCGTGCGACTCGAGGGTCTGATGCATAGCTAGACACACGATGCACATTCTTAGGGGCAGTCACTATCCAAGCCAACACAATGACTTAGCTATATGCAGGGCGGTCCCCGAGTATCTCAAGATCGGCAGCTGGTGGAACAGCATACCAATGACTCATTCTCTGAAGCTAATGGCAGCTGTGACCCATGGTGGTTATAACGCATGCAGTTCAGCTCTCCACCAAAAGCCATTGTCCGACCGCGTGCGAATGCATGGAACACTATCAAATAAACTCTAGTATGCAGACGAGACGAACCATCAGAATACACTCATTGTTACGGGGCAATCCGACTTATCACTTGAACACGTTCAGGCACAGTATGGTTCTCTCGAAGCATAGACGATAGTGAACATATTCATGCACTCTAAGCAGGCGATTCAGGATTCTCGTTAAGCAGGCATTGTTTCAAAGACAAGCTAGGTGAGTTCGTTCATTAACATGCAAGGCAGGTTCTATCATTCTCTTAAGAAAATATTGCAAGCGAAAACTCAGGTTATTATTAAGGCGTGCAAGAATCAGAGAACGAAGTTCTGCCTACTCATCTTGATACATAACGCCGGCGCGAAGCGGGGCGTTACATACTTACCAACCAACAAAAAGTTTCGTCCTCGAAACTTCAAGGATAAACTTCTCGATATCCCGAGTAGCGATAGTGCCGTCCCTCGCCGTACTCAATCGAAACAATCAAGCAATTCAAGTTCAGAAAACATTTTGCACTTTGAGAATATCTATGGACTTATTGTATGGAACGCTCTTTGAAAAACCATATCGATAATATCTCAGAGTCATAGCAACGGTTTGGGCCAGAGAATCGATTCTGCTTTGATACCATTCTGTCACGCCCCGGTCCCGCCCGGGCCGCCGCCCCGCCCTGCCCCGTCCCGTGCGGCCAGGAATTAACGAACCGGACACGTATCACCGTGCCTCGGCACGCCGGACGCGAATCACCGTGCCCATCCCGCAGGTGTGAGGGGGGAAGGGAGCCAAGCGAATGGCCCGTTCGAGCTTTCGGGGGACGTGATGCCGCACGGGCCTGGGGTTGTGCCGGTGCAAGGCCAATCGTTTAAGTTGATAGTTGGCTATCATCGCATCAATCAAGTAAGCAGCAGAAAGGGACTTGTTGCAATGCAATGCATTAGCCAACTGAGTGTTCGGGATAATCGAGGCAACTTGGGTTTCCTTTAGCAAAGGCACACGTTCGTTCCATACATTATGCCCCCTTATACGATAGCATTCTCGGGGCAACAATCGAAACCAGGATTCCGGGTCTTCGGGACTGTGGCACGCCTATCGCTCCCTCGGACGATCCAGTACCTGTGAACAAGTAAACTGTTGGTGGGTCAGCACTTTATACAAGTACTGGTGAGATAAATCAACTGAACAGAAACAAGCATTCACTCAAACAGGCACTAAGTAATCATGTTATAAAACATTACATTACTAGTGATCTTTCTAGTTTTACCTAGGTTCGTTTCATGCAGTTCTAGCAGAGTCGATTTACTTGTTTAGAAACATGTTTGGAAACAGAGTTTCATATTGAATATGCAAGCAAGCAAACCGTTCATGTTCCAAGGTGTGCGCAGCGTGTCTCGTGCGACTCGAGTGTCTGATGCATAGCTAGACACACGATGCACATTCTTAGGGACAGTCACTATCCAAGCCAACACAATGACTTAGCTATATGCAGGGTGGTCCCCGAGTATCTCAGGATCGGCAGCTGGTGGAACAGCATACCAATGACTCATTCTCTGAAGCTAATGGCAGCTGTGACCCATGGTGGTTATAACGCATGCAGTTCAGCTCTCCACCAAAAGCCATTGTCCGACCGCGTGCGAATGCATGGAACACTATCAAATAAATTCTAGTATACAGACGAGACGAACTATCAGAATAAACTCATTGTTGCAGGGCAATCCGACTTATCACTTGAACACGTTCAGGCACAGTATGGTTCTCTCGAAGCATAGACGATAGTGAACATATTCATGCACTCTAAGCAGGCGATTCAGGATTCTCGTTAAGCAGGCATTGTTTCAAAGATAAGCTAGGTGAGTTCGTTCATTAACATGCAAGGCAGGTTCTATCATTCTCTTAAGAAAACATTGCAAGCGAAAACTCAGGTTATTATTAAGGCGTACAAGAATCAGAGAACGAAGTTCTGCCCACTCACCTTGATACATAACGCCGGCGCAGAGCGGGGCGTTACATACTTACCAACCAACAAAAAGTTTCGTCCTCGAAACTTCAAGGATAAACTTCTCGATATCCCGAGTAGCGATAGTGCCATCCCTCGCCGTACTCAATCGAAACAATCAAGCAATTCAAGTTCAGGAAATATTTTAAACTTTGAGAATATCTATGGACTTATTGTATGGAATGCTCTTTGCAAAACCATATTGATAATATCTCAGAGTCATAGCAACGGTTTGGGCCAGAGAATCGATTCCGCTCTGATACCATTCTGTCACGCCCCGGTCCCGCCCGGGCCGCCGCCCTGCCCTGCCCCGCCCCGTACGGCCGGGAATTAACGAACCGAACACGTATTACCGTGCCTCGGCACGCCGGACACGAATCACCGCGCCCGTCCCGCGGGTGCGAGGGAGGAAGGGAGCCAAGCGAATGGCCCGTTCGAGCTTTCGGGGGACGTGATACCGCACGGGCCTGGGGTTGCGCCCGTGCAAGGCCAATCGTTTAAGTTGATAGTTGGCTATCATCGCATCAATCGAGTAAGCAGCGGAAAGGGACTTGTTGCAATACAATGCATTAGCCAACTGAGTGTTCGGGACAATCGAGGCAAATTGGGTTTTCTTTAGCAAAGGCACACGTTCGTTCCATACATTATGCCCCCTTATACGATAGCATTCTCGGGGCAACAATCGAAACCAGGATTCCGGGTCTTCGGGACTGTGGCACGCCTATCGCTCCCTCGGACGATCCAGTACCTGTGAACAAGTAAACTGTTGGTGGGTCAGCACTTTATACAAGTACTGGTGAGATAAATCAACTGAACAGAAACAAGCATTCACTCAAACAGGCACTAAGTAATCATGTTATAAAATATTACATTACTAGTGATCTTTCTAGTTTTACCTAGGTTCGTTTCATGCAGTTCTAGCAGAGTCGATTTACTTGTTTAGAAACATGTTTGGAAACAGAGTTTCATATTGAATATGCAAGCAAGCAAACCGTTCATGTTCCAAGGTGTGCGCAGCGTGTCTCGTGCGACTCGAGGGTCTGATGCATAGCTAGACACACGATGCACATTCTTAGGGGCAGTCACTATCCAAGCCAACACAATGACTTAGCTATATGCAGGGCGGTCCCCGAGTATCTCAGGATCGGCAACTGGTGGAACAGCATACCAATGACTCATTCTCTGAAGCTAATGGCAGCTGTGACCCATGGTGGTTATAACGCATGCAGTTCAGCTCTCCACCAAAAGCCATTGTCCGACCGCGTGCGAATGCATGGAACACTATCAAATAAACTCTAGTATGCAGACGAGACGAACCATCAGAATACACTCATTGTTGTGGGGCAATCCAACTTATCACTTGAACACGTTCAGGCACAGTATGGTTCTCTCGAAGCATAGACGATAGTGAACATATTCATGCACTCTAAGCAGACGATTCAAGATTCTCGTTAAGCAGGCATTGTTTCAAAGACAAGCTAGGTGAGTTCGTTCATTAACATGCAAGGCAGGTTCTATCATTCTCTTAAGAAAATATTGTAAGCAAAAACTCAAGTTATTATTAAGGCGTGCAAGAATCAGAGAACGAAGTTCTGCCCACTCACCTTGATATATAACGCCGGCGCGGAGCGGGGCGTTACATACTTACCAACCAACAAAAAGTTTCGTCCTCGAAACTTCAAGGATAAACTTCTCGATATCCCGAGTAGCGATAGTGCCGTCCCTCGTCGTACTCAATCGAAACAATCAAACAATTCAAGTTCAGGAAATATTTTGCACTTTGAGAATATCTATGGACTTATTGTATGGAACGCTCTTTGCAAAACCATATCGATAATATCTCAGAGTCATAGCAACAGTTTAGGCCAGAGAATCGATTCCGCTCTGATACCATTCCGTCACGCCCCAGTCCCGCCCGGGCCGCCGCCCCGTCCTGCCCCGCCCCGTGCGGCCGGAAATTAACGAACCGGACACGTATCACCGTGCCTCGGCGCGCCGGACGCGAATCACCGCGCCCGTCCCGCGGGTGCGAGGGAGGAAGGGAGCCAAGCGAATGGCCTGTTCGAGCTTTCGGGGGACGTGATGCCGCACGGGCCTGGGGTTGCGCCCGTGCAAGGCCAATCGTTTAAGTTGATAGTTGGCTATCATCGCATCAATCGAGTAAGCAGCAGAAAGGGACTTGTTACAATGCAATGCATTAGCCAACTGAGTGTTCGGGACAATCGAGGCAACTTGGGTTTCCTTTAGCAAAGGCACACGTTCGTTCCATACATTATGCCCCCTTATACGATAGCATTCTCGGGGCAACAATCGAAACCAGGATTCCGGGTCTTCGGGACTGTGGCACGCCTATCGCTCCCTCGGACGATCCAGTACCTGTGAACAAGTAAACTGTTGGTGGGTCAGCACTTTATACAAGTACTGGTGAGATAAATCAACTGAACAGAAACAAGCATTCACTCAAACAGGCACTAAGTAATCATGTTATAAAATATTACATTACTAGTGATCTTTCTAGTTTTACCTAGGTTCGTTTTATGCAGTTCTAGCAGAGTCGATTTACTTGTTTAGAAACATGTTTGGAAACAGAGTTTCATATTGAATATGCAAGCAAGCAAACCGTTCATGTTCCAAGGTGTGCGCAGCGTGTCTCGTGTGACTCGAGGGTCTGATGCATAGCTAGACACACGATGCACATTCTTAGGGGCAGTCACTATCCAAGCCAACACAATGACTTAGCTATATACAGGGCGGTCCCCGAGTATCTCAGGATCGGCAGCTGGTGGAACAGCATACCAATGACTCATTCTCTGAAGCTAATGGCAGCTGTGACCCATGGTGGTTATAACGCATACAGTTCAGCTCTCTACCAAAAGCCATTGTCCGACCGCATGCGAATGCATGGAACACTATCAAATAAACTCTAGTATGCAGACGAGATGAACCATCAGAATACACTCATTGTTGTGGGGCAATCCGACTTATCACTTGAACACGTTCAGGCACAGTATGGTTCTCTCGAAGCATAGACGATAGTGAACATATTCATGCACTCTAAGCAGGCGATTCAGGATTCTCGTTAAGCAGGCATTGTTTCAAAGACAAGCTAGGTGAGTTCGTTCATTAATATGCAAGGCAGGTTCTATCATTCTCTTAAGAAAATATTGCAAGCAAAAACTCAGGTTATTATTAAGGCGTGCAAGAATCAGAGAACGAAGTTCTGTCCACTCACCTTGATACATAACGCCGGCGCGGAGCGGGGCGTTACACAGGGCAGGGCATTTGCGATACGGTTGAGAAGACCGATACTGCAGGTGATGGGTTAGAAGGATCGTCCGTTCTCACTTGTTGTTATTGAATTTGATTCTTGATAAGCGGTTGTTGAATTTAATTCTTGGTGTCGTTATTGAGTTTGATTACATATCAAGATGAATTTTATGGACTAAAATTTATGTTATCATCTGATAACATATATTGATAAGGACAGTGAGAAAGATGAAATATCTGCTTTGGTTATGGAGCATATAGTTTATCGCAGCCATATTAGCTAGCGTGAAAGAAACGTAGGTACCTGACTTCGAATGTATATATATCTTAGTTATGAAATTTAGATTTTCTCGCAGTTATACTAGTCGGCATAGCGAGGATTCTAGACGACATGATTATAGAGTTGCATACCTAAGTTATGGAATCTATTATTTATCGTAGCTATGCATACTGGCGCGGCGAGGATTCTGAGTATCATGATTTTGGACAGACGTGTATGATTATCAAATTGTATCTTAAATTGGTTCTTAAAGTATCATCTGAATACTTATCCACTTATGTTATTATAGGACTTGTTTTATCATTTTTTTTAGCTTAGCAGTAGAGATACCTTCAGTCCTTAGTCCAGTTCCTTATAGAGATTCATTCCATTAGGGTTTCTTGTTAGTGTGATAATTGATGACTTGTAATTAGGTCTTTGTCTTGAGTATCAGTGTTGACTGTTGGGAGTGTGTCTTATGAGTCTGTAGGTGGTTCTTGGTTGGACATGTGAGCAATAGGCATCAATCTAGAGATAACACGTAGCGTAGCACCTTGTAGCAATAGTTCTATGATAGGTGTCATTATAGTTAGTATTGGTACTATAGGTAGAAGGGGGAGTAAAGAGTATCAGTAATAGTTTCAAGAGTTAGTATCAGAGTCAGCATGCCAGTTTTGGATAGTCATGAATTCATATAGTTGGGTGATCCATGTAAATAATTAAGTATCAAAAAATTGTGTTAAAATTTAATGGAGCATGATATTCAATTTGGTGGTTGATACTTGGGTGTGTCAAGAGTAAAGAAATATATATGCATAGAGGGTATTAGTGAGTGTGCCATAGTAGAAGGGTATCCATAAGTGTATAGGAGAGTGTGAGGGAATAAGAATATATTGTGCTAAGTAGTAAGACTTGTGTTACAGATAAAAGTAGAGCCTTGATGTGAGTAGATATGAGTGTACCAGTATATGACTAGTGATAGGTATATCACCTGATATTGAGACCAGTAATGTGTTGAAAGCAATAGGTGGAAGAGTGTCAAGAAATTATGTACATGATACACAGTATGTGATGAGGTAATATAGTGATAAAGCTAGTGTTACTATATCAAGAGTGCTAGTGTTTATATAGCAAGAATTATTTGAGAAATGTGCTAGTAACAGTAATTATCTTGTGTGATAATATTAGATTGGTGTATCAGTTAATATGGATAGAAAATCATTTAGAAGTAATAGTGCAAGTAATCCAGGCAGTACAATATTCAGTACACAGTTAAGGGGTATAGACAATTGGTGTATTTGTGTGTACCTTGAGTGCTAGAGACTGTGAGTATATATATGTATACTTAGATAGATATAGGTAAGAAATGTATATCAGTATATGAGTGGATGATGTGCATGTGTAAGAAATTGTTGGCTTGAGCATGCCTGAGATAGCACTACAAACTGACTTGGGTGTCTATCTAGAGTTGTATTAGAGGGAGTAGTACTTAATGTGATGTGTTGCACTTGGGGTGCACTTGAATGATAAGAACAACTAGTATGAGCAATTACAGTAGGTAAGTGAGCTAGCAGTGGGTGTGCTTGTAGTAGAAACAGTGGTACCAAAGGGATAGGGGTATCAAACTTTGGATGCATTGTTAAGCCTATGGTTGTGTTAGAGGTTCTTGGTATCTAATTTTGGTATCAATAAACAGGTGCGTGCAATGTGTGTGTGTATCCATGGATATCTTGTGAACTAGTGATTAGTTGATGTGGGTATCATTGTATAGGGATATGAATTAGTGAGTGAATATGCCAGAGTTAAGTACATGTTAGAGGGTGAAGGTGTGTCCAGGTGATGCATATCATAGTGTTTAAGTGTATCAGACTGTTGATTGCATCACATGTATCAGGGTGTTTGGGGATAATTGAGTTGATGCCATAGTTGAGAGTGTGGTTCTAGTACAACACAAACCTGTGTAATATTTGAACATTACAGCACAAGTTTGAGGTATAGGTTTCATTATTTTTGGCTTGTGATTGTTTTATTTTAGATTGCGTGTTAAGACTATTTTGTTCTAAGTTGGCGATCTGGTATTCCTACAGATTTCTCCGACACGGCCGGACATGATTCGTTTTGGTAGAGGCAGGAAGCTTAGTCCACGTTATATTGGACCTTTCAGTATTCTTGCGAGGGTCGGTGCAGTGGCCTATAGACTAGACTTTCCGCCTGTACTAGAGGGAGTACATGACGTGTTCCACGTGTCGCAGCTAAGACGGTACATGGCAGATCCTAGTCACATACTAGATCACTTGGAGATCGAGTTGGACCGACTTCAGCTATCCCGAGCAGCCCGTAGAGATCTTGGATCGCAGAGAGAGGGTATTGCGGAACCAGACTATTCCCTTGGTTCGTATTGCATGGAGACATCACTCTCCAGGCGAGTCAACTTAGGATAGAGAGGACGAAATACGCGATCAGTACCCGTATCTCTTCGAGACTTGAGGTATAATACTTTGTCTGATTGTATGTTCTTGTGCTAGTTTAATTCAATTTCGAGGACAAATTTTTTTAGGAGAGTAGACTTGTCACTACCATATTTCTAAAATAGGGGCTTTATTATTATTTACCATATTTATTTAATTGTGTTAATAGATTGCATGATATGTAATATACATATTATATTGTGTTCATTAATTCATAGGTTAGTGGACTAGACCTAAAAACCTAGTAGACAAATCCCTAATCTTTTATTTAGCATTTAGTTTAATCCCTCACATGTATTACTAAACCCCCTGACCAAATATAGGATTATGGATTAAATTAGTATTATTCAGGATTAATTGTTGGGGTTATATTTTACTACTGTTATTTTTATTCAATTGTTGTACATTACCGTTGCTTCGATATTTGGAGCGCTATACTAGCTTTTGCCTTCCAACAAATTTATACCCTTGTCCTAGACGTGCCAGTCTTCCATTCTAACCTTTGTGTAACTCATAAATACCCTCTCTTGTACTTTATTTTAGTCGCACAATATTTGTTACAAACATTTATTTTTAAATCTAAATAAATCTAACTTTGAATCTTTGCCCGTTCCAATCGAAATTGGAGACACAACCTCGACCCATTTTGTGCAACCCAATTTATGACAATATTCTATTTTGAGTCTTCTATGTCCATGATATTTGTGTCCTACCCAATTTTAATCATATGCACTTCCAATTAATTTAAGAACCCCATTTATACTAATTTTAATTAAATTGATGTACGGACCCAACCTAACCCAAAACTAGACCCAATATCAATCCAATCCCCACTCACACCCTCAACGTTTACACTAAATACTACACACCCTTTTAACGCACTATATCACACCAAATATGGTATTTTTTCTCATCCAATCCCAAACCCCATTGTTTGTATAATTTCCCAATTGTTAGGGACTTTTGTGTAAAAAGACAATAAGGTGTCCACCTCCCATTGGAGCCAAGCCATGAAGAACCCCCCCTCATTGTTGACCGGTCACACATGGGTTTCCCTCTATTTTGAGTGTACTATACACTAACTTTCTTCCTAGCCCATCATAGCCCTCCATTCAAAACCTACACCATACTAGCCCTCCATTCCTTCATGTAGAACCTTGCCCCATCCCTAGGAAACATATAGTCGGCACTAATTCCAAGGCCATCCCCCCTTTCTCTCCCACATAAACCATTCTTCTCCTCTCCATTTTTATCACAGCCAATATATTCTTCTCAAAACCGAACCCTAAACCACCATCACCTATCATCTTCCCCGACTTCCCTTTCACCCGACTCTGGTCTTCTCCAACCTTCCTCCTCCAAGCAGCTACAGCGGGGCCACCAGATCACCATTATCCTTCCTAACACCAGCCCGCCATCTTCCTCCTCCGAGTATCATCACACCACCGCCTCCATCATCATCTTCATCATCACCGAGCAACCACGCCAAAGCCAGTCATCCACCACGACCGAGCAACCACCACCACAGTTCCTCCCTTTATCTCCGATCGATCACCACCTTACTTCTTCCCCGACCAAACGACAGTAACCATACCCCGGCCACCATACCTCGATCACCACCATACCTCGATCACCACCACAGTTGACCATCTCCACCACTCACCGCCGGATCAACCATCACCACCACACCCTGACCACCACATCTTCTTTCCCGACTTATTTTCCCCGACCGTAACATACCATCGCCTCCACCATCATCTCGGTTATCACCATCACCATCACACCACCATCTCCGACTATCACCTCGGCTATCACCACCAGTCGCCAACGACAACCGCCATCACCAACATTATCAGCATCAGCCCCTCCTCGGTTATGAACACACCTAGGTTTATACTTGTCCTCATTTTCCTTCATGTTGTGTTATTGCATGGACACTGTGGATTTGTGAACCCTAGTAACTAGTGTATATGTGTGCACATATGAAATAGTATTTGGTGTTAGTAAATACTCATGGAAATTAAGTTGTTAGTTGTGGGTATCACATATTCCTATATGTTTGTAGAGATCCTGGATATCCTAGCTAGTTTCAGTTTTTGGGTAGTGTTGAGTATCCTGGGGTTTCAGTGTGAGGTAGGTGTGTATTAGTATAAAATATAAGTAGTGGTTAATACTAAGTAAAATATTAAGGTACTATATATATATTAAAGTATTTTGGTAACTTATTATCTTATTGTGCACGGTATTTGAGGACATGACACTTGTACATTTTAACTACACGCACACTTAACCCTGCTAGTTGACCGGTTATCACCCCTACTTGTGTTAGTTTCTAAGTGCAGTGTAGTTATATTTATGTGCGTACTAGTGTAACGACTGATGTTATTATTATTATATATATATATATGTGTGTGTGTGTATGTGTGTGTGTGACTGTTGGATCATTCGTGCTAGACTTTGGGAGCAGAATATTGGTATTGCCAGCTCAGGACCACAGGCGAGTACATTCTCTGACAATTTTCAATATGTTGGTCATTTCTATAATTCTAGTTATATAGTGTACTTGATTCTGACACTATGGATACACGGGTTAGCATCATAGATACCTATCATGAGGAGTCATAATTGGAATCTATCATGCTAGTTGGGGACGAGGAAATATTAGCAGATTATGTGATCATACCCCCACTTACATGCAACATAGCTCACCCTACATATCACGTTGGGTGTAGCCTGACTATTTACATGCCTTATAGCCTATTATATATGATTAGCCTGGCTATTGCTAGCATCATAGCCAACCAGATGGTCAGCTTGACCTCACATTTATCATAGCCAATCATATATAACAAGCCTGATCTCGTCCCAAGCCGATCACATAATAAACTGATATTTCAAACACTTAGCTAGATATTCTATTTCTTTATTCCTGTTCCCTTATTCTAGCATTCACATATTTCTATTCATTGCTAGTTGTACTATTGTTGATTATATATTCTCCAGTATTCCTTATTTCCAGTATTTTTTCATCTTGTATTTCCTTACATTGTATTATAGTTTTTGTCATTATAAATAAAACTCTTGTTTAGTGCTTGTGTTTCGCTCCAATCCTGACTGGATAACATTTTTCAGAGGACCTTGAGGACTTCTGTCCTACTCACTATGGCCCAGGTGTAGAGGAAGACTACGTACCAGAGATCTTAGAGGAGTCCCCCTCCTTAGAGGAGACACCACATGCAGTCATTTAGACAGTTATATCTATGCATCTTTTGTTCTAAAACTTAAGACTGGTTTGTATTTATGTTGAGACTATTGTTGAGACTATTTATGTTGGTCAGCTAGACTTTAGATTATTATTGTATTTTGAGTTGTGCTTGACTTATGTCGGTACTTCTTTATCTTATATCTCATCATGCCATTTATTCCTATAGTTATTGTGATTGAGTATATTGAATTGTTGATCAATATATTATTCATTATCCTCCTTGTGGAGATGAGATCTTTGACAGGTTATGAGTTATGTTTAGTTGTCTTGAGACCTAGACAATATTCTACCGCCGATGCTGCGGCATAGGATGGACGTACCCATGGCTCATGCCCAAATTCCGGGTACGGGCCGTGATAAACATGCTGCTTTTGACTGCCTCCATCTTGAGAACTCCATCAGGCGCAGAGTTGCTCACCGATACCACCAACGTCTTCCAGCTTTCCGGCAGAGAACTCATAGATAATTGAGCCTGAAGTTCATTATCAATTACCATCTTTATTGCAGATAGATGATTGATAATACCCTGAACCTCGTTCAGATATTGTGCCACTAGGGCACCCTCCGTGTACTTCGAGTTGACGAGTTAGTGAATCAGAAACCCCTTGTTACTAGCCATCTTCCTTTCGTACAGCGAATGCAGCTTCTTCCATAATACTTTTATCGAACTCTCCATGGACACATGGTCAAATACCTAGTCATCCAGCTATTAGCGGATGAATCCAACAACCTTCCGATCCAGTCGTTTCTAGTCTTCAGTAGCTTTGTCCGATGGCTTAGTGTTGTCGCCCTCTAACGGACCATGCAAGTCCTTACATCAGAGCAGATGCTCCATTATTGGCTTCCAAATCGTCCAATTTTCTCCTGTGAGGTTGATTATACGAGTATTCATTTGCTCAATAGACATAGTTGCCAGAACCAAAACTAGTAGCTTTTTATATTTAAGGCATATGGGCATAATCCAATATCGTACCTCATGGGCCAACTCTGGTTCGGGTCACACCGCGTTACCAACAAGTGGTATCAGAGCCCAAGGATATGGGGCTGGTTTGAACGACTCTAATTGGTTCGAGATAGATGGTATTGAACGTTCATGGATTATACAAGCTATTCTCAAGGTGGAGTAGGAGCATCAACTACACGAATTAACTTTAAAGGTGGATCTGACGATTCCAAGGCAGAGCAAGACGTTGTGGTTGGCACATAATAGTGGTGTGGATAAACGTGTCAGATTTGGTTATGTAGTCGAACGGATCAAGATGACAATATATTTGATCACCTTGGTGCTCCGTTAGCGGGAACAAGTAAAGGTAGCCAGAGTGTGCTAAGGTTGTTTGGTTAGCGGGAGGGAGCAAAGGTAGCCGGGGTGTGCTAAGGGTGCTCAACTACCGGAAACGAGCAAAGGATGCGGGGTGTGCTAAGTTTATTTGGCTAGCAAAAATGAGCCTAGGTGGATATTGTTTGATTGTATCTCATTTTCAGTTGAGAGCTCAAAGGAGGGTGACCATGGAGTTGGTAATTTATTCCCATATTGGATCGAAGGTGGGATCATGAGGTGTAGATATTTAGAATTGGCTCAGGCTGCGAGACTCGTCTCACAGTATTCATATTTTATGAAAATACGTATTTTTGCTAGTTATTATATTTTATTGGATCTCGAGGAAACTCAAAAAAATTTAAGTATACCGACGGTATACTACCCGGCAAATATTTGTTTCACTTTTGAGATATTTTCGAGATATTTCTCTATAAATATTACTTGATTCAGTTTATTTCTTTCTCTTTCTCTCTCCTCCCTTTTTTATTACTCTCTCGAGCTTGGAAGTATGGTCTTGAGACCTGAAGTATGGTTTCTGAACTCCTTCGTGGTGGTGGACTAGAAGATTTAGGCTGGGAGCTCGCGTTAGGCAAGTACACCTTGCCGATTTCATGAACTTTTTTTACTTTATGTTATTTTATTTTCCTAGAGCTTTGGCTATTGTTTTTAGCTTAGACTTGATTTACTATAGTTGTTCATATCATGATTTCCATTCCAGTGACTGTCTTGATTTTATTTTCTGATAGTATCTTGTTTCATCCATTTTTGGTAACTCGGTAACGGAAACGGTACTAGAGTTGTGACCGTGAGATTTAGTCCATATTGTGATATGAGACTTACCCTAGACTTGACTTCTTGTTAAACTTGGTTCTGGTAATTTTTGGGGTTTGATTTGGGTTCCAAAAATCAGACTTGACTTAACCATATTTATTCTTGGAAACCGGCATACCGACGGTATACTACAGTATACCGACGGTATATCGATTTCGACCGACTTGATTCCCAGATATTTTTTGTGAACCCTATCGGCATACCGATGGTGTACTACAGTATACCGATAGTATACCGATCAGGCCAACATTTGTTGACCGACTTTAGGATATTTGTCTTGGCCGGCATACCGATGGCGTACTGGGTTGTGCTGACGGTATACCGATTTATGAAACTTTGTTTTTCAGTAAATTTTTTTCTACTTGAAATAGCATACCGATGGTACACTACAGTATAGTGACGGTATACCAATTTATTAGAATTCAGAACTTGCTATATTTTTCTATCTCAGGATCGGTATACCGATGGTGTACTGGACTGTACCGACTGTATACCGATCATGCACTTTCTTTAGGAAATCTTGGTTTTTTGTGATTTTGTTTTGATACTTCTAGATTTTCCTTGGATATGCGATGAATTGACCAGATTTGGACATGAATCTTGGTTTGATCAGTTAGCCTACGGACATTAGCATGATTGACAGATCCTAGGGTTGATCATGTATGACTCAGATTCTTGCTAATTTATTTATTTTGTGTTCACTAGCTTTATGATCATCTGTACATTATAGTTTGGGACGGTTTACTATTGTATTTTGGGTGATCTTATATTTTGTTATTATTTTTGTTGTTCTTGTGATTGAGACACTAGAATTTGTTGGGCCTAGGTTTAACTGATGGTTTTAGTATTGATCTCTCATGTCTTATAGCTTCATTGTATATGTAGAGTACCGGAGTGCTCTAAGTATACGTAGATGGCCTTGTTAGCCCCGCTCTCCAGTAATCTAGTTATGGGGCATGACATAATTTTAGTGGTGGCCCATGTAGGTCTGTCTGAGCGGATTATGTCTGTTTGAGCAGATTTGATCTAGTTTTTACAGATATATGGGGGTTATTGCTATTTCTAGATGTCTCAATCCTAAATTGTTCCCCTTGATCCCTAGTTATTTTTCTCTATCCCTGATTCTTGATCTGATATCTAATTATTTATTAATCTATCATGTTCTTCATTTGACTCTTGTGTCCTTAACTTTCTGGGTCATTATTCCTGTTACTATTGGTCAGATGGATCGCATGCAGCTCAAGGAGGATCAGCATTTGGGAGCCCATCATATTCCTGGAGATCGGCCTCAGCATTTTGGGACAGAGTCTAGAGTAGATCCCGAGCTAGATCGGCCGACAATATCGAACCGGCAGGCAGCACCTGTACACCCAGTTCAATTTGAGCAGCCAAAGGGTGTTGCCCGAGCACTAATAGATGTCCTTCTAGGTTTCATGATGACCCAGCAGCACCAGAGTGATGTACTCACTCAGTCGGTCCAGACAATATTAGTCCTCCGTACTTCAATGGTATAGAAGACGCAATTTCGTCCGATGCTTGGCTGCAGGGTACTGAGGCCATCTTAGAAGCAGCAGGAAATTCGGCTAGAGAGCATGTAGAAATAGTGAGGCTACAATTGTTGGATTTGGCTCGTGACTGGTGGGCAGTGTAAGAGATTTCTCTCATAGTACCGATTCCATGGACGATTTTTACTGAGAGGTTTCAGGTGAGGTATTTTGACGTTGTGGCACATTACGAGCTTCAGCAGAGGTTTAATAACCTCAGACAGGAAGGCAGGACCATCGATGGTTATGCCGTGGAGTTTGCGAGACTTAGTTGGTTTCCTCTTACTTTGGTAGCGATCGAGTTGGAGAGGGCGATACGGTTCCAGCAGGGACTCTATTTAGATATTATCTTGGCGGTGAAGCAGCATGAGTTTCAGACCTTTGATGCGGTAATGTGAGCAGCTATGAGGTATGAGTACACATCGCAGAAGATTACCGATCGAGTTGGGAGCCAAAAGAGGCCCAACGTTTCAGGAGGATCAGCATCCCAATCATCAGCACCAGCTCCAATAGTTTGAGCCATGACGATTGGATCCTCATGGAGGACAATATCATCTCAGCAGTCTTCCCAGACATTCCCTCAGCAAAGGCAATCATCATCATCATCATCATCATCTTCTTCTTCTTCTTCTTCTTCTTCTTCTTCTTCTTCTTCTTCTTATTTTCGTAGTTGTTTTTATTGCGAAAAACCTAGGCATATAGTATCAGAGTCCGTAGGGCATATAAATTATGCTTGGTGTGTGGGGTATCAGACCACATAGTTGAAGCATGTCCTAGGAGAAACCAAACTAAATCATCATCAGCCCAGTCAGTAGTTTAGCTAGTAGCGATGCAGTACAGGGCACCAGCACCAGTACAGCAGTAACAGTAGGTTTAGAGGCCTTTGCCTCCACAAGCTCAGGTATTCCAGCAGAGGCCGTAGCAGTATGCTCCGGCCTAGGCACAGGCAAGACATAGAGGTCAGCAGCAGAGGGGACCAGCACCCAAAGGGCAGGGTCGAGCCTTCTTACTATCGATGGAGGAGGCTTTGGCAGTAGAAGAGATGGTAGCATGTACCATTCTCGACCAATTTTAATCAGCTTTAGCTTTATTTGATTCAAGTGCATCACATTCATTTATATCTGTATGAATTACGATATGAGTTGGATTGGAGTCCAAGTCCGTACATGTAAGGTTGAATATACTTACTGGTAACGGTCTCGTGGAAAAAGATAGAGTATATGCCTCGTGTAGAGTTATAGTGTGCGGGGGAGAGTTTCTCGTGAGGCTGATAGAGTTTGTTATAGGCAATTATGATGTCATTCTTGGGATGGATTGGTTGAGTGCGAGACACGCGATGATAGATTACCATAGTGGAAAGGCCATCTTCGTGTACCTAGTAGGGAGGGGTTCTCATTCTTGAGTGGTGCAGTAGAGTCACCAGAGGTTACATTGATGATGGCAGAGACTGAGGAGGCATATTTTCCCAGAGTAGTTTTTGAGTTTCCTGACATATTTTTCGATGAGCTACCATGTGTACAACCAGTTAGAAATATGGAGTTCGACATTAATTTGATCCTGGGAGCAAATCCAATATCAGAGAGGGTTTATAGGATGTCACCATCTGAGTTGGAGATCTTGTACCAGATGATTAAGGAGTTGAGAGCCAAGGGATTCATTAGACCTAGTGCTTTGCCTTGGGGAGCCCTGTTACTTCTTATTAAAAAGAAGGATCATCGCATTTCGTTATTGATTATAGAACACTAAATATGACAACCATTAAGAACAAGTATCCTTTGCTCAGAATAGCTGACTTGTTTGATCAGCTCAGTGGGACAACTATATTTTATAAGATCCATTTGCGGTCTAGGAGTTCCTAGATACGATAGGATATACCCAAGACAACGTTCAGATCTAGATATGGTCATTGAGAGTTCCTAGTTATGCCATTTGGAGCGACTAATGCACCAGCTATATTCATGTCTCTCATGAATAGCATCTTCATGCCTTACTTAGACCAGTTTGTGATAGTGTTTATTGATGATATCTTGGTCTATAATCGAAGTGAGGAAGAGCATGAGTAGCATCTTAGCATAGTTCTTCAGATCCTTCGAGAGCAGCAATTGTAGCAAAGTTTAGCAAGTGTGAGTTCTGACTTGATCATATCTCATTCTTGGGACATCATTTCTGGTAGAGGAGTCGAGGTGGATCCCAAGAAGGTAGAGGCTATTGAGAGTTGTTCTATACCCTGTACAACTTCAGATGTGCGTATTTCCTGGGTTTAACAGGTTACTAGAGGCAGTTTATGCAGACTTTGCGAGAATCTTCGAACCGTTGATATGGCTGATGTATAAGGATATGTGCTTTGAGTGGTCAGATGCTTGTTAGACTTCTTTCGAAAAGCTCAAGCAGAGTTTAATTTTGACTTTTATTCTGACACTTCCAATGGAACCAGGTGGGTTCTCAGTGTATTATGATGCTTCAAGAGTGGGACTAGGGTGTGTCCTTATGCAACATGGTAGAGAGATATCTTATGCGTCTCGGCAGCTTCTAGACCATGAGAAGAGTTATCCGACACATGATCTTGAGTTGGCAGCAGTAGTCTTTGTACTTAAGCTCTGAAGGCATTACCTATATGGTAGTCGAGTGGAGATCTTCACAGACCATAAGAGCTTGAGGTATGTATTCTCACAGAAGAAACTCAACATGCGTCAGAGGAGGTGGCTCAAGTTATTGTCGGATTATGATCTTGACCTTCAGTATCATCCAGGGAAGGCCAATATCGTAGCAGACACCTTGAGAAGGAGAGGAGGAGCTTACTTTTTGACTGAGCAGCGCCATATTTTAGAGGATCTGCTAGAGATGGGTATCGAGGTAGTATTACCTGGTAATATCGGTTTTATGGCGAGTCTGCAGGTTCAGTCTTCTATAGTGGCTCAGGATCGCCAGCGTTATTGCGCAGATCAGTACCGTCCTCATCTTGAGTTCGCTGTCGCGACCATGTATTTCTTAGGATTTTGCCTACCCGTGAAGTTATCAGATTTGGAGTACGGAGAAAGCTTCCCAGATGTTGTCTGATAAAATAAATAAAAGGATACGGAAACGAGGCTTTATACGAAAACCCGCCCTTTATGTTTACAAACAAGAAGTACAATTAATCCTATACGAGGATGTCGAGTATAATTTTTTAATCTGGGTAAATATTGCTATAGGAGTCTGATCTACAGTCGATCACTTTGGCCCTTGGACCACACGATGATGAAGACGTGCCGTAGAAGACAGTAAGCAGCTTCGAAGGTTACTAAAGAGAGTGGATGCTCGATGCCAAAGTCGTCGATCGCTACTCTTCACCTGAGCTCTGGATTCTTCTCTCTCTCTCTCTCTCTCTCGATCGTCTGACCTTCAATTCTTTGACCTTGGATCTGATACTGAATTTCTTTCCCAATTTCCGACCCTTTTGATCTTCAATTTGTTCACCTTTTCCCTCTGTTGATAGAGGTCTCTATTTATAGAGTTTTAGTGACAGTGACCACTCAGTCGGTATAAAAATCGAGTACTGGAAAGTACAGCACCCTTTTACACGATGGTTAAAATAACCGTTGCCCGCGTATAGATGATCTTTTGAATGAGCGTATGACGTGTGTCCAACTAAGGAACAACACGTATAACTGCTGTGAAGATCACGACATAGAAGCCACGTAGGTAGGTATCCCTCTGTAGAAGAGGTTGGCGTAGAAGCCAATAGCTGTCACCATGGCATGGAAGCCAAATAGGCATAGAAGCCAAGTAGGCGTAGAAGCCAAGTAGGCATAGAAGCCGAGTGGGCATAGAAGCCGAGTGGGCGTAGAAGACGAGTGGGCGTAGAAGCCGAGTAAGTAGGCATAAAAGCCGAGTGGGCGTAGAAGCCGAGTTGATGTGGACGTCTTAGCCGAAATTACGGCTCTTGGAGATATAATCAAATCTCTTGCATTAAATACAGAGATCTGCCACCATCCTGCACATTAAATGCAGATGTTTGTCTTTAAGTTTTGCCATCATTCTGCGCAATAAATGCAGATACGCGCCTTGAATCCTGTACGAAGAGTAACTGCTGACGTGGCAGTCTGTTTGTCTTCTGCGGAGCATAAGAAGCTTACGTCTGCCTATGTAAAATGAGGCAGCATATTCCCTTGTATGCGTAAGAGTAGTTTACGCAAAGAGAATGTCACTAAATGACGGTTTGGTAACATTTAATCAAATCTCCTGCATTAAATGCAGAGATCCGCCATTATCCTGCGCATTAAATGCAGAGACATATTTTGAAGGTCTGCCACCCTTCTGCGTATCAGGTGCAGAGACGTGCCTCGGGCCTCTGTCAGTATTCGGCGCTTTAAATGCAGAGACGTACCTCAAGAAACTGTCACCGCTCTGCGCATTAAATACAGAGACATGCCTCGAGCCCTGTACAAAGTGCAGCTTTTGATGTGGCAGGCTATTTGTCTTCTGCGGAGCGTAAACATCTCATATCTGCCTGTGTAAAACTAGGCAGCATGTTCCTTTGTACACGAAGAAGCGGTTTACACAAAGGAAATAGCGGTAAATGACAGCCTGGGTTGCAGTGCCGCGCCATCATTATAGCCGTCGCCTGGGTAGTCGTGCAGTACTCTTTGTCAGGAGTCCAAACGTCAGGTTTATTGCATGATCTGACAGGTTCATTTTGAAGAATACGAAGCGTTCCTCGTACGCTTCAATGCTGCATTAAAAGTGGATGAGTTTTACGCCATAAAGGCGATGAAGCAACATGTTTACGCTGAAGCAGCCTGGTCATACTGTATTACGCGGATGGTCCTGAAGCTTTAAGCTTTATGCTGTGTTCAACGAAAAAAGCTTCGTTGTACGTTTGATGGCTCTGAAGTCCTCTGTTTACGCTGCTCTGCATCAATATGCTGCGTACAGCTATCTAGCGTATTTTTTATGCTTCTACAAGACCCCCTTCAAAGCTTTTAAATTCCTCGTAATTTGAAACGCTTTGAATAAAGCATGAGACGTTTCTCGTAATTTGAAACACTTCTGAATGGAGCTTTGAAACGGTCAAGTCTGACATGTTCTTTCAAGGCTGACTTTATGGCAGAGTTATTGGGGATCGGTGTGATCTCTTTCGCCTATAAAAAGGCTGAGGAGTTAACATGTTCTTCCCATATTCCCTTCACCACACAGAGATGATCGCCAAAGTTCGTCGGGTCGACCTGAGAAAGAAGAAGACCATGTTCTTCAAGCATGTAAGCAGCCAAAAAAGATAGCATCTTCGAGCAAATGTCCTCTGCAATGATGGATCATGAAAGGATATCATAGCCTCCTTTGCTCGGGATAATCAGCAACTTTGTATGGCGGTTCTTTCGGAGAGAGGAAGGGTCGTATTGGACCACACAGCTTATCAGCTATATCTTCTCCTGATACCTCCGTGGACGAGAGCAGATAGACTAGCTCTGTCTAGGATTGAGTTGGGTGAAATATCTTAACTCAATCTGTCACGGCGTTGGACGTAAGAAATCAGACTTATCCTGCTTTTCTGTATTTGGAGGATGGGTCTATGCCCAGTTTTGTATCCTCCCGCCGTTGACAATATGTCAGTCAGTTTGCGGCAACCGACTGACTGCTGGAGAAGATGGATGAAGAATTCTGCCCATACGAGAACCTGGCAGAACAGATTCTGGGTGCGATCTTCAGCCGACGATGGGAAAGTCCTTTGTAGACGGGATTTCCCTCATATGTAATCATGAAAATAAAGAAAAACCCTTGTAGACTGGATTTCCCTCATATGCGCGATCTTCGCATATGATTGTTTTGCCATATACTTTGCTGCGAAGTCTGAATATGTGTAGCTTCGTGTCACTACCACATTTCCAGGTAAGGGCATTTATATAATTTCACTATTTTGAATAATTATGTATTTAATTAATCTGCTGAGTTTTTAAAACTATTTATATGTTGTTAGTTGTGTTTGGTTTAGGTCAAACCCTAGAACTCATTAGGACTATAACCCTAATGACTAAACCCTAGTTTGAAACCCGAATTCTAGACAAACCCTAGAATTCCAATTTTTGGGTTGAACCTCAAACCCTAGAATGACTAAACCTGAGTTAATTGAGTTCTGCATGACCTAACATGGGGGTTTAACCTAAACCTATGCATTAGAAACCCTAACCTAGTTTCTAATATAAAAGGAAGCCACCCTCAACCTTTTCTCCTTCATGAAGAAAGAAAACCGTAGCCTCCATTAGAGAAAGCCTTTTCCCTACCCCAAATTCGGAATCAAACCCTAGGATTCCATCTTCCATCTCTAAAGCAAAGGGAAGCAAGGAGCTTGGGTCAAGGAGCCTAGGGGAAGAATAACCTCCATTGGAGAAACCATCTCCCATAGGTAAATCTGAATTTTTATCCATTTTTATTCTGTTTTTCTTGATGGTTGGCTATTAGAAAACCTACCTTGTTGTATGGATCTCAATTTCGTAGGTCCTACATGAAGACCTAGGAAATTCTAGGGTTTTGGGTGACCTACATTGGTTTTTCCCAATTTTTGTGGACCCTTAATCATAGGGGTTTACATGTAGGCAGATTTTATCTCATATATGTAGGTTTGAACTCGATTTTTAGGGTTTTGGTTGAGGACCCATGGGATCTTAATATAAAACTCGATTTCAGCCCCCTAGGTGTTTGTAGGATTGCCCTTAGGGATTTACCTATTTAATTTATTCTAATACTGCATGTTTTAATATATAGATATGTATATTGTATGATTTAGGGAAGAAATGGACTGTGGGGATCTTCCCTGTGCACAGTCGGGTTTGTGTGTTTGGTATCAATGTGCAGTGTCTAGCTTATGTGTCAGTTAGAATTTTGTATTGTGCAGTGAACTGTGTCAGGGAGAACTCAGTGAACTGGGCAGTACTTTTGGTTGTGCACTGTGATGGAATTGATGGCTTAGTATATCAGTTTAGGCAATATCTGGGAGTGTGTATTCTGCCTGAGGGTGGGGTTTAACCTGTGTTGTGTATCAGTTAGATCCCTGTGTAGGTATTTACCTGTGTGTCTTGGAGTATCAGTGATATGAGTGTGCAAAGAGTTCTAGATACCTATGTGTTAAATATATGACTGTGTGTGTGCAGGATTTGACTTCAGTATGCTTTAGTGTCTCAATGAAACCAGTGCCTGTGTGCAGAATAAATGTATCAGTAATTTTTAGTGTGTATCCTAGGGTCCTACAGATTTCAGAATCTGTGTATGTGCCAGTGTATGAAATCTGTGTGTGTGCAATGTGTATCAGTGCCAATACTTGTATATTTCAGTGAGCAGTGAATGGGGGTTTTAATGGCTGTGCTGTGTCACTAATTTGAGAGTGTGTGTGTGTAGAGTGAGTTCTCTAGTGTATCAGTTTAGTCAAGATCAGGAAGGGTGTATTTTTGCCTGTGTGTGTTGATGTGTCTGTGTGCAGTGTCTCCCTGTGTGTGAACCTGTGTCCAGAGATCAGTGTGCATGTATATGTGTGTGCAGTGAGTTAATTTGTGTGTGCTAGCAGTGTGTGTATGTGTCCCTGTTTTAGGAGTGTCCTAGTATTCACCTGTGTCTCAGTCAGTTAATTACCTGTGCAGTGTTACCTATGTGTTACCTATGTGTCTGTGTGTATCAGAGATGGGAAAGAGAGTGTGTGGCTGTGTGTGAGTGAACTTAAGTGACTGTAGTGTATCAGTGTAATATGTGTGATATGTGTGAACCAGTGCACTGAATGTGTGCAGGAGAGGGGGAAGTTCTGTGTATAAATTTTGAGAGGGAATGTTGTATGAGTGTGAGAGAGAGAAGTGTGGCAGTGTATTGATTTATGTGTGTGCCAGTGAGGGAGTTTTCTGTGAGTGTTAGCCTCAGTGTTAGGACATATATAACCAGTGAGCTGGGAGTGCAGTGTTTTGTTTTGTGAATACCTGTGTATAGGTCTAATGTATCAGTAACTGCCAATATATCAGTAAGTGCCAATGTGTTTGTAGGTATGCCAATACCTGGGTGTTCTCAGTGTGCAGGGAGGTTCCTGCTCAGTGTGTGTTGGCATTTGGGTTTTAGTATCAGTGTTAGGAATCAATGTATCAGGTCAGTGAGTCCTATGTGCATTCTAGTGTGTGACTGTGTAATGAGAATTCTGTGAGCAGTGTGAAACTGTGCAAATTAATACCTCAGTGTGTATCAGTGTTGACTCTAGAGTGTGTTCCTGTGTATATGTATGTGGTAGTGTAGGAATTTATGGTATCAGTGACAATATCAGTGAGCCTATCATTAGTATTTGGTATTGGTTAATTGGTATCATGTATAGTTGGTAAGGTTAGATACCAAATAGGTATTAGGTATTAAGTTACTAGTTAAGTTATCAACTAGTATAAGCTAGGTATTCTTAGTATGGTCAATTAGATAAGATTAAGACTAAGGTTGACTAGTAGACCTAGTATAGACCTAGAAATAGCTTAGAAACATCATCCTAGTTATTATTTATAATTATCTTTCCACACCACCATTTAACACTTATATTTCATTTATATAGGTCATTGTGATTCCCTTTGGACATCGATCCTCACATCTTGCTCAGGACCACAGGCGAGTACGTTCTCTGACAGTTTTCATTTTGTTGATTACTTCTATAATCTAGTTGTATTACTTACTTGATTTCGACACTATGGATACACGAGTTAGCACCCTCGATCCCCATCATGAGGAGTCGTGATTGGAATCCATCGTGCTAGCTGGGGAATAGGGAACTATTAGTAGATTATGTGATCATATCCAGACCTTTACATGCATCATAGCTCACCCCACTTCTCACGTCGGGTGCAGCCTGACCATTTACATGCATCATAGCTGTTATATATGATTAGCCTGACCACTACATGCATCATAGCTAACCATATGGTTAGCCTGACTTACAAGAATCATAGTTAATCATATATAACCAGCTTGATCTAGTCCCAAGCCGATCACATAATAAACTGATAATTCAAACACTTAGCTAGATGTCTATTCATTATTCAGATTCACTTGTTCTAGCATTCACTGTTTATTGTTCATTGCTAGATGCTCTATTGCCTATTTCATTTCTCCAGTACTTTACATTTCCAGCATTTATTCTCATCTTGTATTTCTTACACTGTTTATAGTTTTTGTCAATTTAATGAAACTGCTGTTAGTGCTTGTGCTTCGCTCCAATCCTGACTGGATAACATTTTTCAGAGGACCTGGAGAACTTGTGCCCCACTCATTACGGCCCAGGATTAGAGGGAGATTTCACTCCGAGAGGAGTTGCCTATCCTAGAGGAGATCTTACCTGCCTGTACTTAGATTACTTTTTCTGTATTTATTGTTTTAGACTGAGACTGAGTTGTATTTATTATTTTGTGACTTTGTGAGGTCATCTAGACACAGGATTGAGTTGGACTTATTGTGGTTGGTTTATTATAGAACTCTTTTCCATTCTCATCGTGCCCATTATTCTTATAGCTTGTGATTGAGTATATTTATAGAATTGTGGATTATTATCATTGTCCTCCGTACGGAGTTGAGACTATTGACAGGATATATATTATGTTGAGACCTAGACAGCGTTCTACCGCCGATGCTGCGGCGTAGGCTGGACGTACACATGACTCATGCCCAAATTTTGGGTGCGGGTCGTGATACATTTTTAGTGGTGGCCCATGCGGGTCGAGTCCTAGATTCGCATTAGAGCGATATCGTAGTGGTGCTCGCTTAGAGTATTACTACGAGCCTGTTTTAGGAAATAGGGATTTAGGCCGAGGATATGCTCAATCACAATTAGAAAATTCTGATTCTTATAATACTACTCTTAATGATTTTTCCTTTAGAAATTTACTGTCTTTCCTTGATGATATCGTGTCTATTGCCTTAATTAAATCCTTCGATCTGTCTTTAGGATGCCGCCGAGGACCAGATCCCGGAGACCCGGAGCAGCAGAGTCAGAGAGGTCTGCCACCTCTCGCCTTGCCGGACAGACATCCGCAGCACCTCCTATATCTCCAGTACATGTGGGAGTGTCTGCAGCATTCGGGGGTCCTCCACCACCTGTTCAGAGGGTCCCCATAGCTACGACGGCACCACCACCACCACCACCACCACCACTACCACCACCACCACCAGTTCAGTATCCAGGAGGTGTGCCCGTCGATGGAGCACAGATGTTCGCTTTGATTCAGGGCATGGTCGATGCCCAGAGGATATCGGCAGAAGCCCAGAGGGTGCAGGCTGAGGCACACCAGGCCCAGACAGAGATGATGAGGGTGAACATGGAGAATGCTCATCAGGTGGCTCTCCAGGCTGTGGAGAGAGTCGCTCAGCAGCAGCAGCATCCTGGTCAGCACCACCAGAGGCCGGGCACCATTGTGGACTTCAAGAGGATGATGCCTCGGGAGTTCAAGGGGACAGAAGGGATACTCTACGCCGATGATTGGCTAGAGGACATCGAGAGAAACTTGCGCTTGGTGCAGCTTTCGGAGGCTCTCCAGATCGAGGCCGCCGGCAGCCAGATGTTTGACATCGCCTTGACGTGGTTTCGCACAGAGCCGAGACTCCTTGACAGGGGACTCACTTGGGAAGCCTTCAAGGAGATCTTCAAGGAGAAGTTCTTTCCTGATGTTGCCCTGGGAGCTTTGGAGAGTCAGTTCCATGACTTAGCCCAGGGGAGCTCGTCCGTCGATGAGTATGCCGCGGAGTTTTGCCGCCTGAGCCGCTTCGCGCCATCGATGATTAAAGATCCGGGGGACAGGGCCTAGAAGTTCAGGAAGGGGCTGGCAAGGGAGATCAAGTCTCGCACGTTGGGACGTCGCACAACTACCAACGAGGGCATATTGATGGATGCCCAGATAGCCGAGGATGACTTGGACCTCAGGCCCAAGAGGGGACACGATATTTCCGGAGGAGCAAACAGTAGTGCGGGACCAGGCAAGCGTCCACACTATCAGCAGCAGCAGAGGCCCTTTCAACAGCAGCACCAGCAGCACCAGGTACCAGCCCGAGGGCAGGTCCAGCAGCAGCAACAGAGGCAGACTCAGCCCGCCATCCAGTGTGCGTACTGCGGGAAGATAGGACATACTAGAGAGATATGTAGGAAGAGATTGGGCTCATGTCTGTCCTGCGAATCGACGACACACCAGCTGAGGGATTGCCCTACCATTCGTCCAGGTCAGGGTGGAGCAGCCGCCCAGAGAGGACCAGACAGGGTACCTGCCGTACCAGGAGGCCAACGACAGAGGGCACCACTTCCACCGCAACATCAGAAGTTTGCCCAGCACCAGCAGCAGAGAGGTGTACCCCAGGGGCGAGCGTACGCCATGGCAGTCAAGGAGATCGAGCCAGCAGGAGACTTGATCACAGGTTCGGTTCTTCTCGATTGTATTCCCGTATTTACCTTATTCGACTCTGGCACTTCCTATAGTTTTGTGTCTGTATCTTATGCACTTCGACATCATTTAGACACAGAACTATTAGCTAGGACTTACAAGATCATGACTGGTGGAGGTATTATCCTAGTCCGTGATCACTGCAAGGACCGGAGGGTGTCAGTAGGAGGCCGAGAGTTGAGCGTGAGCTTACTCGTCATGCCACTTTCGGGGTATGATATTGTACTCGGAATAGACTGGTTGAGTAGGCATCATGCTACTATAGATTATTATAGAGGCAGAGTATTATTTAGACCACCAGAAGAGCCGAAGTTTGAGGTCGTCAGAGGAGCAACGGAACAGAGGAAGAGCACATTTTGTGGAGCCAGGGCGAAAGAAGAGGAGTTGCCACATCCTTTGATAGCGGAGTTCCTGGATGTATTTCCAGAGGAGTTGCCAGGCTTGCCGCCAGACAGAGATGTTGAATTCTCTATAGACTTGGTTCTAGGAGCGGAGCCCATTTCATAACATATCTATAGAGTTAACAACAGCGAGCTGGCAGAACTGAAGAAGCAAGTTGAGGAGCTGCAGGACAAAGGCTTCATCAAATCCAGTTCATTACCATGGGGAGCTCCGGTATTGTTCGTACCGAAAAAGGACGACACGGTGCGCATGTGCATTGATTATAGAGCTTTGAACAACCTCACTATCAAGAATAAATACCCGCTGCCGAGGATAGATGATCTTTTCGATCAGTTGAGCGGGGCGAGGGTATTTTCAAAGATAGATTTGAGGTCAGGCTATCACCAGGTGAAAGTGAAAAGAGAAGACACGCCGAAGATAGCCTTTCGGACCAGATACGGCCAGTTTGAGTTCATGGTGATGCCATTTGGTTTAACTAATGCACCGACAGTATTCATGAACCTGATGAACAAGGTGTTCCACCAGTACCTTGACAAGTTCGTAGTGGTGTTCATCGACGATATTCTTGTGTATTCCAAGACCCCGGAGAAGCACGAAGAGCACCTGAGGTTGGTCTTAGAGACTCTCAGAAGGGAGAAGCTGTACGGAAAACTCTCTAAGTGTGAATTCTTCCTTGACAAGGTTGAATTTCTTGGGCATGTGGTATCGGGTGACGGAATCTCGGTTAACCCACAGAAGATCGAGGCAGTGGAGTCGTGGGCTACCCCCAATTCGGTAGCTGAGATCAGGAGTTTTCTCGGGCTAGCAGGATACTACAGGAGGTTTGTACAAGACTTCTCCAGGATTGCAGCACCGATGACCAGACTGACTAGGAAGGATGTGGATTTTGTCTGGACGAAGGATTGCCAGGCCGCATTTGATGAGCTGAAGAAGAGGTTGACGACAGCTCCAATTTTGACGTTGCCAGCAGGGACAGGTGGTTTCACCATCTACAGTGATGCTTCAGGGAAGGGTCTGGGATGTGTTCTTCAGCAGCACGGGAAGGTAATAGCCTATGCTTCCAGGCAGTTACGTCCTCATGAAGAGAACTACCCCACCCACGATTTGGAGTTGGCAGCAGTTATCTTCGCTCTAAAGCTGGGGAAACATTACCTGTACGGAGAGCGTGTTGAGATCTTCACAGACCATAAGAGCTTGAAGTACGTGTTCACACAGAAGGAACTGAACATGAGGCAGAGAAGGTGGTTGGAGTTGATGAAGGACTTCGATATCTCATTGTAGTACCACCCCGGGAAGGCCAACATAGTCGCCGATGCCTTGAGCAGGTATCCGATGGCGATGTACTTGACGACAGATAGACATTTGTTGGCTGATTTGGAGAGCTTGGAAATTGAGGTGTTAGTTCCCGGTACTGAGATTCAGATATGGGGATTATAGGTACAGTCCGAGCTGATGGACAGGATCAGAGCTGCGCAGTATAATGATGAGGCTCTGAGGAGGATCAGGGCACATGTTCGGGCAGGATTGTCGGACGACTTTACTATCGCAGAGGATGGTTCCTTACGATACGGCACGAGGATATGTGTGCCGAGCGGGGAGCTGCGCGAGGAGGTTTTGCAGGAGGCACACCGCTCTCAGTACTCGATGCATCCCGGTGCCAACAAGATGTATCGAGACTTGAGGGAGCACGTATGGTGGTATGGAATGAAGCGCGAGGTAGCACGCTTCGTATCTCGGTGTCTAGTATGCCAGCAGGTAAAGGCAGACCGGCAGAGGCCAGGTGGTTTGCTTCAACCTTTACCGATCCCAGAGTGGAAATGGGAGCACGTGACCATGGATTTCATTTCAGGGCTTCCACGTTCTCCAGGAGGGAAGGACGCGATTTGGGTCATCGTGGACAGGTTGACCAAATCAGCCTATTTCTTACCTTTCAAGGTGGGCACGTCGACAGAGAGGCTAGCAGAGATGTACGTACGACAGATCGTTAGACTTCATGGAGTTCTTGTGAGCATCATCTCGGATCGGGATAGCCGTTTCACTTTCCACTTCTGGAGGAGTCTGCAGGCTAGCTTGGGCACTCAGCTCAAGTTCAGTACCGCATACCACCCCCAGACAGACGGGCAGTCTGAAAGGACTATTCAGACTCTCGAGGATATGCTACGCACTTGTATTTTAGATCTCGGAGGTTCTTGGGAGGATCATCTGCACCTGGTAGAGTTTGCTTACAACTACAGCTATCAGGCCAGCATCGAGATGTCACCATTTGAGGCTCTTTATGGACGGAGGTGTCGTACACCGTTATCTTGGGATGATGTTGGAGAGAGAGCCTTGCTAGGACCAGAAATGGTCGTGGATGCAGCAGAAAAGGTAAAACTCATCAGAGACAGACTGCGAGTGGCGCAGGACAGACAGCGGCATTGGGCCGACAGCCACCGTAGACCCCTTGAGTTTCAGGTTGGCGATCTAGTATTCCTACGGATTTCTCCGACACATGGCACGATTCATTTTGATCGAGGCAGGAAGCTTAGCCCACGCTACATCGGACCCTTTGGTATTCTTGCGAGGGTAGGTGCAGTGGCGTATAGATTAAACTTACCGCCTGTATCAGAGGGAGTGCATGATGTGTTCCACGTGTCGCAGCTGAGATGGTACATGGCAGACCCTAGTCACGTACTTGATCACTCGGAGATCGAGGTTGGTCCGACGTTCAGCTACCCCGAGCAGCCCGTAGAGATCTTGGACTGCAGAGAGAAGGTGTTGCGGAACCAAACTATTCTTTTGGTTCGTGTTGCATGGAGACATCACTCTCCAGGGGAGTCGACCTGGGAGAGAGAGGACGAAATGCGCGAGCAATACCCGTATCTCTTCTAGACTTGAGGTATATTTCCTTTTCTGATTTCATTCTTGCTCTAGTTCAGTCCAATTTCGAGGACGAAATTTTTTAAGGAGGGTAGACTTGTCACTACCACATTTCCAGGTAAGGGCATTTGTGTAATTTTACTATTTTGAATAATTATGTATTTAATTAATCTGCTGAGTTTTTAAAACTATTTATATGTTGTTAGTTGTTTTTGGTTTAGGTCAAACCCTAGAACTCATTAGGACTATAACCCTAATGACTAAACCCTAGTTTGAAACCCGAATTCTAGACAAACCCTAGAATTCCAATTTTTGGGTTGAACCTTAAACCCTAGAATGACTAAACCTGAGTTAATTGAGTTCTGCATGACCTAACATGGGGGTTTAACCTAAACCTATGCATTAGAAACCCTAACCTAGTTTCTAATATAAAAGGAAGCCACCCTCAACCTTTTCTCCTTCATGAAGAAAGAAAACCCTAGCCTCCATTAGAGAAAGCCTTTTCCCCACCCCAAATTCGGAATCAAACCCTAGGATTCCATCTTCCATCTCCAAAGCAAAGGAAAGCAAGGAGCTTGGGTCAAGGTGCCTAGGGGAAGAAGAACCTCCATTGGAGAAACCATCTCCCATAGGTAAATCTGAATTTTTATCCATTTTTATTCTGTTTTTCTTGAAGGTTGGCCATTAGAAAACCTACCTTGTTGTATGGATCTCGATTTCGTAGGTCATACATGAAGACCTAGAAAATTCTAGGGTTTTGGGTGACCTACATTGGTTTTCCCCAATTTTCGTGGACCCTTAATCATAGGAGTTTACATGTAGGCAGATTTTATCTCATATATGTAGGTTTGAACTCGATTTTTAGGGTTTTGGTTGAGGACCCATGGGATCTTAATATGAAACTCGATTTTAGCCCCCTATGTGTTTGTAGGATTGCCCTTAGGGATTTACCTATTTAATTTATTCTAATACTGCATGTTTTAATATATAGATATGTATATATTGTGTGATTTGGGGAAGAAATGGACTGTGGGGATCTTCCCTGTGCACAGTCGGGTTTGTGTGTTTGGTATCAATGTGCAGTGTCTAGCTTGTGTGTCAGTTAGAATTTTGTATTGTGCAGTGAACTGTGTCAGGGAGAACTCAGTGAACTGGGCAGTACTTTTGGTTGTGCACTGTGATGGGATTGATGGCTTAGCGTATCAGTTTAGGCAATATCTGGGAGTGTGTATTCTGCCTGAGGGTGGGGTTTAACCTGTGTTGTGTATCAGTTAGATCCCTGTGTAGGTGTTTACCTATGTATCTTGGAGTATCAGTGATATGAGTGTACAAAGAGTTCTAGATACCTATGTGTTAAATATGTGACTGTGTGTGTGCAGGATTTGACTTCAGTATGCTTCAGTGTCTCAATGAAACCAGTGCCTGTGTGCAGAATAAATGTATCAGTAATTTTCAGTGTGTATCCTAGGGTCCTACAGATTTCAGAATCTGTGTATGTGCCAGTGTATGAAATCTGTGTGTGTGCAATGTGTATCAATGCCAATACCTGTATGTTTCAGTGAGCAGTGAATGGGGGTTTCAATGGCTGTGCTGTGTCACTAATTTGAGTGTGTGTGTGTGTGTAGAGTGAGTTCTCTAGTGTATCAGTTTAGTCAAGATCAGGGAGGGTATATTTTTGCCTGTGTGTGTTGATGTGTCTGTGTGCAGTGTCTCCCTATGTGTGAACCTGTGTCCAGAGATCAGTGTGCATGTATATGTGTGTGCAGTGAGTTAATTTGTGTGTACTAGCAGTGTGTGTATGTGTCCCTGTTTTAGGAGTGTCCTAGTGTTCACCTGTGTCTCAGTCAGTTAATTACCTGTGCAGTGTTACCTATGCGTTACCTATGTGTCTGTGCGTATCAAAGATGGGGAAGAGAGTGTGTGGCTGTGTGTGAGTGAACTTAAGTGACTGTAGTGTATCAGTGTAATCTGTGTGATGTGTGTGAACCAGTGCACTGAATGTGTGCAGGAGAGGGGGAAGTTCTGTGTATAAATTTTGAGAGGGAATATTGTATGAGTGTGAGAGAGAGAAGTGTGGCAGTGTATTGATTTATGTGTGTGCCAGTGAGGGAGTTTTCTATGAGTGTTAGCCTCAGTGTTAGGACATATATAACCAGTGAGCTGAGAGTGCAGTGTTTTGTTTTGTGAATACCTGTGTATAGGTCTAATGTATCAGTAACTGCCAATGTATCAGTAAGTGCCAATGTGTGTGTAGGTATGCCAATACCTGGGTGTTCTCAGTATGCAGGGAGGTTCCTGTTCAGTGTGTGTTGGCATTTAGGTTTTAGTATCAGTGTTAGGAATCAATGTATCAGGTCAGTGAGTCCTATGTGCATTTTAGTGTGTGACTGTGTAATAAGAATTCTGTGAGCAGTGTGAAACTGTACAAATTAATAGCTCAGTGTGTATCAGTGTTGACTCTAGAGTGTGTTCCTGTGTATATGTGTGTGGTAGTATAGGAATTTATGGTATCAGTGACAATATCAGTGAGCCTATCATTAGTATTTGGTATTGGTTAATTGGTATCATGTATAGTTGGTAAGGTTAGATACCAAATAGGTATTAGGTATTAAGTTACTAGTTAAGTTATCAACTAGTATAAGCTAGGTATTCTTAGTATGGTCAATTAGATAAGAATAAGACTAAGGTTGACTAGTAGACCTAGTATAGACCTAGAAATAGCTTAGAAACATCATCCTAGTTATTATTTATAATTATCTTTCCACACCACCATTTAACACTTATATTTTATTTATATAGGTCATTGTGATTCCCTTTGGACATCGATCCTCACATCTTGCTCAGGACCACAGGCGAGTACGTTCTCTGACAGTTTTCATTTTGTTGATTACTTCTATAATCTAGTTGTATTACTTACTTGATTCCGACACTATGGATACACGAGTTAGCACCCTCGATCCCCATCATGAGGAGTCGTGATTGGAATCCATCGTGCTAGCTGGGGAATGGGGAACTATTAGTAGATTATGTGATCATATCCAGACCTTTATATGCATCATAGCTCACCCCACTTCTCACGTCGGGTGCAGCCTGACCATTTATATGCATCATAGCTTTTATATATGATTAGCCTGACCACTACATGCATTATAGC
The DNA here is from genome assembly GCA_036927795.1 of Iris macrosiphon. NCBI lineage: Eukaryota > Viridiplantae > Streptophyta > Magnoliopsida > Asparagales > Iridaceae > Iris > Iris macrosiphon. Next base: position 95,778,847 of record JAYESA010000008.1, read on the forward strand.
TAACCATATGATTAGCCCAACTTACAAGAATCATAGTTAATCATATATAACCAGCCTGATCTAGTCCCAAGCGGATCACATAATAAACTGATAATTCAAACACTTAGCTTGATGTCTATTCTTTATTCAGATTTACTTGTTCTAGCATTCACTGTTTATTGTTAATTGCTAGATGCTCTATTACCTATTTTATTTCTCTAGTACTTTACATTTCTAGCATTTATTCTCATGTTGTATTTCTTACACTGTTTATAGTTTTTGTCAATTTAATGAAACTGCTGTTAGTGCTTGTGCTTCGCTCCAATCCTGACTGGATAACATTTTTCAGAGGACCTGGAGAACTTGTGCCCCACTCATTACGGCCCAGGATTAGAGGGAGATTTCACTCCGAAAATCCCAGAGGAGTTGCCTATCCTAGAGGAGATCTTACCTGCCTGTACTTAGATTATTTTTTCTGTATTTATTGTTTTAGACTGAGACTGAGTTGTATTTATTATTTTGTGACTTTGTGAGGTCATCTAGACCCAGGATTGAGTTGGACTTATTGTGGTGGGTTTATTATAGAACTCTTTTCCATTCTCATCGTGCCCATTATTCTTATAGCTTGTGATTGAGTATATTTATAGAACTGTGGATTATTATCATTGTCCTCCGTACGAAGTTGAGACTATTGACAGGATATATATTATGTTGAGACCTAGACACGTTCTACCACCGATGCTGCGGCGTAGGCTGGACGTACACACGATTCATGCCCAAATTCCGGGTGTGGGTCGTGACACTTCGACACGTCTGATTACTTTACGCCGACTCTATTTAGAAAGAGTGCTAGGTCCTGTCCTATCTTTTACGCATAACTAGGGATGCGTAGAAAGCCGCTTAGCATTCGAGTATTCGAACTGTCCTTGTGTTTAGGAATGAGGAACCTCGTAGAATTCTGAGCTGTTACTTCTGATAAACAGAATTCCTGTTCAGATATCATCTTCAAGAATGATTTCTCGAAATATCCCTTGGAATAGAGCGAGAAATGGCTGTCAAACTGAGTTGCCATCTTGATTTGTAGATAAAATATTCAGACTGGAGTCTGGATGAACTTCGAATCGACCCATAAAGAAGAGTAATCTTCAATGTTGAACTCTGTAAGCTTCGGGTACTTGGGATATCTTGAGGTCAAGAAGGAGTATCTTCTGTGTGAACTCTTGTAATTGACCGCCTTGAGAATCGTTCAGATGTACGCGTACTCTGGCCTGCGTATCTTTCAGATGTACGGAAAGTCATAGCATAAAATCATAAGTTCGTAGCCTCTCGAGCGTAAACTAAATGCCACCGAGCGTGAAATCATAGACTTGTAGTTCCTGAGCGTAAAGTCGTAGGTTTGTAGCCTCTCGAGCATAAAAGCTACCGAGCATGAGAGCATCCGGGCGTAAAACCATAGACTTGTAGCCTTTGAACGTAAAACCGTAGATTTGTAGCTTTCGAGCGTAGAAAGCTCCTTAGCGTAGAACTGTAGATTTGTAGCCTATGAAAAGAAAATCTTCCGAGCGTGAAGTAGTGGATCTGTAACCTCTGAGCGTAAGCTAAACGCCACCGAGCGTGAGATCATAGATTTGTAGCTGTTGAGCGTGAAGTCGTAGGTTTGTAGCCTCTCGAGCGTAAAAGCTTACCGAGCACAAAGGCATCCGGGCGTAAAACCATAGACTTATAGCCTGTGAGCATAAAACCATAGATCTGTAGCTGTCGAGCGTAGAAAGCTCCTTAGCGTAAAAACCACGAATATTCTTTGCGTGAAAACTTTTCAAATTCGATGACTGTCCGCCTTCTCTGAGTAATAGGCTAATGTAGTACCCAATCATAACCGAATATTAATTAGGAGATTTGGTTCGGATTTCGAGGAGTCCATCCTAACTCTATATATACCCTAAGTTTTTGAGAGAAAAACTTTTCATCCGTCTTCTGCGAAAGAAAGCCTTCGACTGTTCGAGTTCTTCTTCGTTTCTTCTCTGAGTCTTCAAAGTTTCCAGTAATGGCCTCGAAACAATCCTCCTCCTCTAAGGGAAAGAAGGTTGATTCTTCTTCTTGTTCTTCTGCTCAAGCGAGAGCGTCTTTGGTCGGGCAAGGAGAACTTCATTCTGAGCGAAGCGTCCCACCGACGAGCAGTGCACCCGGCCTGAAAGGTAGAGCTTTTGGGACGAAAAGAACGACTAAAAAATCCTTCGCACACATTGTACGTGACCGCGGTAGGTCATCTTCTGTGCTGATAACCTCTTTGAGGAAGATGATGCACAGAGACGTTTCATCTTTTACGCCCATATTTCTAATGTGTCAGCGCAAGAACTCCATATTTTTGCAGTCTGGCGTAAAAGCTTTGACTGTCGAAAGTTGGCGTATACTATAAATTTGAGTGTTACGCTAGTCGGCATAATAACTTAAATTTTGGCAGTCTGGCATAAAACACAGACTGTCGAAACTTTGCGTATACTGCCAACCTTGAAATTTACGCTCTAGGAAATGTATTCCATCGTACTGATCAAGTTTTTACAGTCTTGGCGTAAAGCACAGACTGTTAATTTTTGGCGTATGCTGCAAGATCTGTAATGCTTAGTTATAGGAACTGATGTGTTTTTCTTGCACTCTTGCAGTTGACTTGCATGCATCTCCGCTAGCCGATGTGATGGGTTCTGCCGCCGGGATGCTGCACTCCAACTATCTGGAGGATCTGTCACACGTGACATTTCCTATCTCCGGGCCCCAGTATCCCGAAGGAAGGAAAATTTTGATATCGGCTCAGGGTGAGCGAACGCTGCTGAACATGCTTAATGGAGAGCCCCTGACGTATATAGACGGGGACCAATACCTAAAGCCGACTTTCCTCTTCGGGGACATGATTGATAAGCAGTCCCAGACGAAGCCCAAGAGAGAACTTTGAATTTTCCCTGCCGGGAGCTTGATTTTGTATCTGCCCAAGATGCCGAGAGACTATCCCATCTCGGCCTTCTTCCACGCTATGCATTCCAGGAGGATGTCGTGGACGCTGACTCCCGATCTTCACGGCAGGCCGGGGAAGATCTTTCATCTGAAAGAAGCTGACCAGGGGTCGTTTGTCAGCCGCCCTTCCAGCTCTGTGACGACGTTCAGGGGACTATACCCGGGCAGTGTCCCGAGTGAAGACAGTTTAGTGATCCAGCCGGTCCAATTACCGACTTTCTGCAATGATTTTATGGGGCACGGGGGAGTATACCCTAAGGTGAACCCTCGGTGCAGTGGGTGGATCACCCCTACAAATCTTCGATGGGCTCGCTTAGCTGATTGGGCCCTGAAGCATTTTTAGATCGAGTTGGAGAGCATCGGTCTGTTTGCAGCAGTGAGTGCCACCGGTATTGGGTTACCTCCTAACCGCAACCTGTTTCTGGCACTGATGGAGCGATATATTTCGCTCACCGGGACTTCCACCACTCCACTGGGGGAGTTGGGATTGGCCCTTTATGAGATGGCAGAGATCTCGAGACTGCCGATGGGGGATACTCCATATGAAGAGTATATTTCCACGAACCGGGAGCTGGGGGATTCAGACCCTCGGGTAGTGGAAGTGTATCAGGAGCTGATGTGCCACTACCTCGCTTGTACTGCTTTTTATGGTGAGCCCTCAGATATGGCTCACATCACTAAATGGACTTCCTACCTCTTCTTTCACCGGTCCAGGACTGCTAAGCCGGAGAAGGTATTGGAGGGCAAGGATCAGCCTGTGAATCCTCTGAGCATGCTTAATGCTCAGGTAGTCGACGATCTCATGGTAGACGCTGGGGCTCCGGACCAGATTCTCGACGAAGGGCCAGGAAAGTATCCTATAGGCACTAAGGCCTATAGTTATTTGAGGCGCTACCGCAGGCCTCTGGCCAGGGAGGCTCAACTGTCTAGCTTCCTCTCCATATGGCTGCGCCGACTGGTGGTACCCGGCATCGCCTCTGCGGACTACATTCACAAGAGGGTGAGGAGTCCGTCAATCTGGAGCAATTTTTACTGGAGCAATTTTTACTGCCGGTCATTATACTCTCCACGGAGCTGCGCATCCTCTACACGTATGCCCAGTTCTATGTGGCAACCAACACCTTCCATCGCGATTTTGATATGCATAAAAGTTTTAGGGTGCCCTCTTCCAAGTCTGGGGAAAGAGTCGAAGTTCCCTCAGTTTCTTCTAACGAGGGTGAGGAGTCCGTCAATCTGGATGAGCCTCTGCTGTCGGTGCCAAGGGGTAAAATACCTCTGCCCGCAGGGCCTTTGGTAATCTCTGGGAAGCAAAAGGCTCTTGGTCCGAAGGAGACTTCCCCTCGTAAGAGAAAGAAGAAGACGGCTAATCGTCCTCTCCGGATTCCTGGTATTGAGGCTCCTGGAAGTGAGCCTGCATCTCCCCATGTTGGGGATAATTCTTTGATTGGAGGTTCCTCATCTTTTAGAGAGGGACCCTCTAATATTCCGATCGGTGGTGCCGGAGAATTCCTGTTGGAGGCTGCTGTTTGTGCTGCCGCTTAAGATAGTGGAACGAGATCGCCTTTGGGGCCGAGCCGAATGAGGATATCTTTGTCCGGATCAACATCGGGGGAGACCCCTGCCGTGTTTATAGGTGCACCCAGCGAGATTCCACCTGGTAAACCTCAAGTGGATCTCGGCGAAGATTCGGAAGAGTACTTGCCAGTGTTTGTTAGCGCACCCCTTTCTCCAGGTATGGCAGCTTGCCTAGCATCACTAAGAAATAATTTAGCTGTAATGGCCGCAGCCGCGACATATACACCATTGGCCAGGGGTAAATGTCATCTTTTATGCCTCTTCTTTAGAAAAATTAACGTTATGTTGATATTAACTTCCTTTTGTCTTCTTTTCAGGGGAAGACCTCTTCGGGGAGGGCAGTGTAGATGCGCCCTTCGGCTCTGTGTCAGGTACTGGCGGCGATACGGAGGAGCCTAATTTTGAAGAGGAGACATCTTCGGGTGCCGGCTCGCCTGTCGAAGAGATTCCGATATCTCAAGAGGATGACGAGCCTGTCATTGCGACAATGCCTCCTTTGAGTATGCTGGTATCTTCGTCCGGTGTTGGCGCTTCTTCTTTTGTTGCACCTCCTATTGAGGCGACGGCCGTGGCAATATCGTCTACGGTTGTTCTTGGAGGGGGACTCGCCAATATCGAGTCCACTCCCAGCGTCCATTCGGATCTAGCTGCTCTGACCGAGCAATACATCGGTATCTTCTACACCATCTTGAAAATATTAATATCAATGGTGTTGGCGAAGAATCTGAGCTTTGCATCGCTGAAGAGGTCCGCTCGAGCCACGATAGTGCCGATCCAAGAATTCAACGACACTGGGGTAGCTGACACGCTGGAGGAGATAGTTAATGGTTTGGAGCAACCCATTAACGAATACTTGCAGCTAGATCGAGACAATATTGACGGTCTCGTTCAAGCTAGGTACGACTCCATGACTGCACGGCTTGCCGAACAGATGGCAGACCTAAATAATTCCATCCAGACACATCAGCAGGAGATGGATGAAGGAAAAGCCATCCTGGAGGAGGCTATTGTTCTTCAAACGAAGTACCAGGCCGAGCATGAAAGGAATGTAGCGAGGGTCCACCAGCTAGAAACGAAACTTGCTCAGGCAAAGGAGTGGGCTTCTCAGTCGTCAGAAGCTCTAGATGTGGTGGATGGCCGATTGGTCGTAGCACGCCAGAACTTGGCTCGTGCAGGAGCCGCCCGTGCTGGTTTTCTTTGGGCTAAAGTCGAACTGTCCCTCCTTAGCAACGATGAGGCACGGCTGGAGCAGGCTCGTGCCGACGTCTTAGACTCCCAGGATGAGAGGATGGCTGTACTGGTGCAGCAGCTTCGCGACCTGACCGCTCCCCCCAAATGATGTACTTTTACTTTTGCTGTTCAATATACTTTCGCTCCTTTTTGGAAATAATAAAGAGGCTTTCATCTGACTTTGTGGACCCATCATTTCGGAATGTAAATGACAATTTTGGGTGAAAGTGATATCAGAGGTAATATGGACGTGATATACTCTCGGTAAGTTTTAGCAGGATATATCTATTCAGAGGTTATATGGACATGATAGAAATATACTTTTTAGCTAAAATTTTTACTCAAAATACTATCAGAGGTAGTATGGACGTGATAGGTCTTGAAGTTCCAAATTAGTTAAACATATCTATTCAGAGGTAATATGAACATGATAGAATATAATCCAACTAGTTTCATTTTGGAAGTAGTTTTGACAGAATAAGGTTTTTGCTATATTCCATTTGAGCAGAGAAGGTTAAGCATAGTACCTTTTTAGGAATTTGTCACTGATGGGAGCCATTAACAGGTCTCCATTAGGCTGGGCTAACCTGTAAGAGCTGTTTAAAAATATTGTCTCGATCACATAAGGGCCTTCCCATTTGGGCTGGAATTTGCCCTTACTTCTATGAGTAAGAATCATCGGCCTTCTCACAGCTAAGACTAGCTCGCCGACTTTGAACACTCTTTCCTTTACTTTATGATTAAAAGTTCTGGAAATGCGTGCTTGGTAGAACGTGATGCGCTGTTGAGCTTGGAGGCATTTCTCGTCTAATCCTTCTAGCTCTTGAAGCCTTAATAGGTCATTCTTTTCTTGAGTTAACTCATTAGTCACGGCTATCCTGAGTGACAAAATTTGGATCTCGATGGGAAGAACTGCTTCGCTCCCGTAGACTAATGAGAATAGGGTGCAACCTGTCGGTGCTCGTACCGTTGTGCGGTATGCTCAGAGACATTCTCCCAGCTTCTCATTACAATCCCTTTTATTCGAAGAGACGAACTTCTTCAAGAACTTGATAATGGTTTTGTTGAAAGCTTCCGCCAAACCATTAGCAGCAGGATTATATGCCGTAGAGGCAATATTTTGTATCCAATTTTTATCGCAAAATCGTGAAACGCTTGGCTGATAAATTGAGGCACATTGTCATAAATTATCCTTCGGGATATCCCGAAGCGATAAATGACGTGATGCTTGATGAAGCTGATCACATTATATGCCTTCACCTCAGCAAGAGGGATCGCCTATGCCCATCTGGAGAAGTAATCTGTGATGGCCAGTATGAACCGGTGACCTCTGAAAGAAGACGGGTGAATAGGACCAATGATATCCATACCCCATTCTTTGAAAGGCCAAGACGCAACCGTAGGATGTAGATATTCAGGAGGTTGATGGATAAAGTCTGTATGGACCTGACAGGCTTTGCATTGTCTTGCATACTTTATTGCATATGTGATCATAGTAGGCCAGTAATAGCCCATTCTCCTGATGCGATCCTGTAGCTTGGGACCGGGTTGATGCGCTCCACATATGCCATCGTGGGCTTCACGGATAATCCGCTGTGCTTCATCACCAGAGAGACATCGTAATAATAGTCCGTCATAAGACCGACGATATAAACATTATGAAAATACGTCGAAATAGAAGCGCAATGATCGTCTTTTGACGGATACCGCTTCTTTAGGGTCTTCTGGCAAGATTCCGTATGCTGAAATGGTGAATTGAGGTAGAGTAGACCCGAAATCTATAAAGGAACTTCTCCAGTCTCTCCTGGGAGGATCTGTGTCTACTGCGTAGCTGTGTTCTATGTGAAAATTATTTTTCACACAGAATAAATCTCTGTTAAAAAAGATTATCGAATTCTGCCTTCTTATAGGGGTAGATAAATCTTCAGCTAGACTGGCTAGGGCATCAGCTTCCAGATTCTGAGATCGAGGTACATGCTCTAGGAAGAATACTTTGAATGTCATGACTATCTCGATCGTTGCTCGGTGATAGGGGATGAGGTCTGGATTCCGGACTTCATATATTCCTCTGACTTGATTGACGATCAGCAAAAAATCACCGAAAGCTTCCAGAGATTTGACGCCCAATTCTTTAGCGACTTGGAGGCCGATTAGTAGAGCATTATACTCTGCAACATTGTTGGAATAGGGCTCGCTAAGATAATATGCTCGGTAGATGACGAGCTTATCAGGAGTAACCAGGACAATTCCTACTCCTGAAACCACGTTTCCCCTGGGACCAGTCCTGGAGGAACCATCGAAGAACAGTTGCCATGCATCACTTTCCATTACAGAATTACATTCTGCAACTTCGTCGGGAATGTCCTCGTACAGTTTGGAGGCCTCCGGGATCGGATGAGCAGCTAGGAAGTCAGCCAATGCTTGGCCTTTGACGGACTTCTGAGGGACGTATACCATGTCATACGGTGTTAATAACATCGCCCAAGTCGCGAGTCAGGAATTAAGAACACTTAGCTTATTCATCAGTACCCGAAGAGGATTGATCCGGGAGATGATGTGAATGATTTGGCCTGTGACATAGTGTCACATTTTTTGAATAGCGAACATCAGAGCCAAGCATTCTTTCTCTACTGGATTGTACCGATGTTCGGCTCTGACCATCATCCTGCTGAGGTAGTAGATAGCCTGCTCATGACCTATATCGTTCTTTTGTGCGAGAAGAGCTCCCAGAGAATGATCTATCGCTCGAACATACAGCACGAATGGCCTTCCCATGACTGGAGGCACCAGAACTGGCGGACTAGTAAGGTAGCGCTTGATATCACCAAACGCTTGCTGACAGGCTTCGTCCCATATGAAGGATACACCTTTCTTCATGAGACGAGAAAATAGCTGACATCTCCCGGAGAGGTTGGATATGAATCTCCGGATATAAGCCAGACGACCTTAAAATCCCCTGAGTTCCCTCAGATTGTAGAGCGGTCGTATTTCTAAGATGGCCTTGACTTTATCAGGGTCCACTTGAATGCCTTTGGCAGTAATGACAAATCCCAGAAATTTGCCACTAGATACCCCCAGAAAGGACTTTGTAGGGTTCATTTTGAGTTAATGTTGGCGCATCAATTCAAATACCGTCTTCAAGTCTCGGATGTGACTATCCTTGAGGCAGCTTTTGACAGCTACATCATCCATGTAACACTCCACTGTCTTGCGTAAATGTTCATGGAATATGTTACTCATAGCTCGTTGGTACGTAACCCCGGCATTCTTCAATCCGAAGGGCATGACCGTGTAGCAATATACCCCCAATGGTGTCCGAAAGGTAGTATGCTTCTCGTCTTTAGGATGCATCTTGATCTGATTGTATCCTGAAAATTCGTCCATGAAAGACATACATTCAAAATCGCATGTATTGTCAATCATGACGTCTGTGATGGGAAGAGGAAATTTGTCCTTTGGGCAGACTGCGTTCAGATCTTGGTAATCGATGCAGACTCGTACTTTCCTATTCTTCTTCATGATCGGGACAACATTGGCGACCCAGTCGGGATGTTGTTCTTCATGGATGAAGCCGCAGGCTATCAACTTCTTGATTTCTGCTTCAATGGCGTCCATCATATCCGGGCAGAACCGGCGTTGGTGCTGCTTTACAGGCTTCGAATCAGGCAATATATTGAGCCTATGAGTAGCCACCTTTGGATCAAGGCCCGGCATGTCCTCATAATTCCATGCAAAGACGTCAATATATTCTTTTATCAGCTGGATAACTTCTTTTCTTTCTGCTTCGGAAAGATTGTTACTAATAAATATCGGCTTTGGCGAAAGTTCATCTCCAACGTCAATCTAGATAACTTTATCTTCAGTGGGAGGTTCTCTCTGCTCGAAGCGGAACTCCCATTGTGTATCCATTTGCTGAGCCTAAGCGTCATTCTCAAACAGTTTAGATTCTTGTTCGTCTGATTCGAAGGAATTCGTCACTACCATATTTACTGATAATGTTCGCTTGAGAGCATGAGATTTCGGAGGGCGCTGAGCCATTTTGAGAGGAGGAAAAGATATCCTCGTTTGACTCAGGAGTTGCGAGGGAGGTGGTATACCCTAACCCGAAACGAGTTCGTTGGTAGTAGGGATCGCCGTACAGCGGCATTCGTCTGCCTTTCCCGTGGTTGAGACCCGGTTCCAGCTTCAAGTTGTAACCCATACTTTGCATGATATTCAAAGCTTGCGGGCTATATCTGTGAACCTGTATTTTACTGGCATCGTCGTCGGAAGAATCTTTTTGCACAATCGGTTCATTGTGCATGCGGTCGAAGACTATTGAATGCTGACTACTACAAGTAGGCGGGACAATGAAGATAGAATCTTCATGCGGTCCATATGTCGTGGTGACATTGGATGATGATGCCACTTCCCATATGTACGGATGATAGGAATCTATAGCTTCCAAGAATTTTTGTGCTATAGGTTCTATATCGTCATGGGGGGAGGATTCCTGATTTAGAATTTGAGCGTCAATATACTGGAAAAGAGGATGTTTATTATCATCTGAAACTCCATTCCTGTTTGCCTTTACATCAATCGGCTGCCTGTTGCAGCGAAGGTTGATGACCAAGGGTGGAGGCTTCTGGTTCAAAGTGATCACTAAAGGATCACCCCCTTTTCCTGACCTGGTCTTGTTCAAGTGGATAGCCATAGGTTCTATGGCTTTAGGACGAGTAGTCTGTCCTTTCACCTTGATTGACAGAGGTTGCTTGGCAAAGGGTTCTTCTGGCTCCCGGTGGAATTCTTTCTCTGCTTCGGCTGACACCTCTTCCGTGTAGTCTTGAGAGTATAACATGGCATCAGAGTAGTAGGATTCTACTCCTCTAAACGGGTTCAGGTCAGCAAACTCCGTTTGTACTGTTCCTCGGGCGTCTACATATTTAAAGCATTAATGTAGAGTCGAAGGAACGATATTGTGGTCGTGGATCCAAGGTCTATCCAGCAGGATGTTGTAGGACACCTCTGAATCAATGACGTAATATATAGCCACCGATCTGAGGTTGCCAATCTGGATCCTCAGGCAAATTTTCTCCAACGGCTTACTTCTTCCGGCGTTGAAACCCACGATCGTAGTGGTGGTGTAGGCCAATTCGCTGGTAGGAATCCTCAGTGGTCTGAGCAGACTATGAGGGATGATGCTGATCGATGATCCCGAATCTATGTAAATCCGGTCGACCTCCATGGAACCGTCGTACCCGGTGTGATAGAGGGGTATGTCATGCCTGTTGTATTTTAACAGCATGTCGTCTTGAGTGAAAGTGATGTTCGGGACCACCTCCATCACACTGTGGCATTGAGTACACGCCATGGGTTCTTCGTCAGGGGACTTGAGCTGGGTCAAGTATGCATCTGCCTGCATCAGTGCTTCACTCAGGGCTAGACGAGTGTCTTGAGAGAGCCTGAGTAGCTCGAAGATGGACAACCTGGCTGGTGTATTAGCCAGTTGGGCCAGGATGTCAAAGTTGTACGGCTTCTCTAAACCTTTGTTTTGAATGTTTTTCACAGGTTTATCGAAGCGCACTTCTTTTTGCTTTCCTCTGTCAGCCAAAGTTGGTCTTGAAGGACCGGCTTCTGGTACGGTGGATTTCGGTTCTAAAGGCTTGGCAGCTGAAGCGTCTGCCGATGCATCTTCCTGGCTGGCTCCATAGTCCTAGAGGTAGGCTTTCCCTGAGCGGGTTCTAGTATCCAAGGCCTCGTCTTCTGATGCTGAGTGTACCGTAATCATGTGACACGGTTTGTGCTTTGAGTTCTTTTTAGACTTAGCCTTAGCAGCTTGAGTCTCTTTCTCGATCTCTGGCCCCAGATCTAGATGAACCTATATAATCTCGCCTCGTTGGGTAGTTAGGGGTAGCAGGTCATGATTTTGACCCCTAGCCGGAGGAAGATTAACGATGTTCATCATTGTCCGGGAAATAGGTGTAACACCGTCCGAGACTTCTTGGGGAGGCAGATTGCCAAATTGCAGAGAGATCATGTTGGCCGTGACCGTCTTCTCGCTGCTGCACAGAGTGATGGCCTTAGCATCGATCAGCTCCTGGATCTTTCTTTTCAGTATATAACACGCCTTTGTAGGGTGGTGTACGTATCTGTGGAAGATGCAGTACTTGGGGTTATTAGTACTGCCGACTTTATTAGGCCGCTTCTCCTCCGGAAGGGTAATCTTGCCACTTTTGACGAGATACTCGAATATGCTCGAAATATCGTCGTCGTTGAAAGAGTATACTTCGATGGGCCTGGAAGTCCCAGGTTCTGTCTGCGTGGTTGTCGCAGTCTTTTGTTTGGATGTATTGATCACTAGAGCTTCTTTTCCTTTGGAACTGTGAGGATGGTCGTTGTTGGGGGATGACCTCTTGCCTCTGTCGGAGGTAGAGATCATGATGCCATTGTCACGTGCCTTGCGACTGTTGTCCTCGGCGGCTACCGCTGAGATGATGAACGAGGGCCAATCATGGAACTGATATGGTCCTGTGAACATCGAGATCACGGGAAGAAGGTTCTTCCTGCAAATGTCCACCAATGCAGAGTCTGGAACTCCGGGAGATATTTGCAAAGTGGCTTGACAAAAACGTTCGATGAAGGTGCGAACGTCCTCTTTATCCCTCTGCTTCACTTCGATGAGAGAGGACATCGACATATCCATCCCTCCTTCGTAGAATCTTGCGAAGAATAAGGCTTTGAAGTCGTCAAAGGAAGTAATGCAGTTGTCCGCCAGGCTGCGGTACCACTGGTAGGCTACTCCCGAGAGACAGCCCTTGAACACCCGAGTGAGGAGGGCGTCATTCCCCTGTAGCAACACCGTCATCATACTGAAGTAGTTCATATACTGACTCGGTGATATTTTTCCCTCGAACAGAGCCATGGTCTGTGGTTTGTATTTAGGAGGGAAAGGGGCCTCTTCCCTGATAGCCGGGTAAGGCTGGTTGATTCCCAATTTCTTGAGCTGATCTTTGTACTTCAAGGCATCAAATTGGGCTTTCAGCTCCCGTACTGCCTGCATCGGATTGTCAGCCAGTAGCGGGACCATGGAGTGATGAGGAATCGGTTGTATTGTGACTCCAACGGGAGGGAATATATTCTCCGAGTGAGGAAGCGGAGGAACTGCTGACTCTTGATCTAAAGCAGGCTCTTGGATCGTGTTGGATGGTGGTAAGTCCACCCCTACACGTATCTGAGTTAGAGGGACCGATGCTTGAGCCATGGCAGCTGCGTGTTGAGTTAGCATCATCTGGTGCATGTTCTCCATCATGGATTGCATCTCCTTCAGAGACGTCTCCGGTATAGTGGTGCGTTATTCAGCGCTCCCGGACGGGGAAGATTCCTCGCGTTCATCTCCAATGGCATAAACTCCCATCTCCCTGGGTGTCATTGAAAGATTAGTATAAATCTCTGTAGAAGTTGACTCTATACTTGCGACATCTGATTCGAGAGACTGGCGACCCCCAGCATCGGAATCAGAAGAGTACGAAGCCGGTTGTCGTGACCTCGAACGAGAATTTTGGAATACCCCAGCTTCGGTGTTCCTAAGGAGCATGTTGAATCTTCTTCGGCTCGGAGTTCTAGAGGGATGACGTCTTGAGCCCGACCTTCCTCTAGGTATGTGTGAAACCATGTTCACAGATGCATGCGTGGGCTCTTCTTCCTGGAAAGATGGAGAGTAGCTCAATCGGTCAAAAATCGACCGTTTTGCTTCAGAGCAGCAATAATTAATTACAATCCTATGATTATTACAACCGTGCTCGCTAGGAGGCGTAATAGACATGCTGGAAGATCCCCTCTCCTTGCGTTTCTGGATTAGATACTTGCGCAGGTCAAGAGGAGTTACAGAAGAAGAAGATGATGGCTTGCTCCTTCTGTTCACATCAGTGGGCATGCGGATGTTGGGAATCATAGTTTTCCCTGTTCCACCTGTATACAATAGGTTGGCTATCTGGGTGGCAGATAATCCCCGAGGAGGGTATCTTTCCTCAAATTGAGCCTTCTTTACGCTGAGGGGCTTCTTCTGGCGTAATTTAGAGCTCTGCTCCGGTTGGCGTAAAGCTGAGGATGTCCTCAGTCGGCCATCAGCTTCTCGCGTAATCCGGAGGGCGGAAAGATTGTTCCCTTACTGGCGTAAAGGTTGAGGAGTTGAGTAGTCCGCCGCTTCCTTTCCCTTGCATAGATTGCAGGGATTATTTCCTTTTCCGCGAAAGACAGATGCATTCTTACGCACGGAGCGCGTTTGGGATTCCTGATTTGGCGCTGAGGCATTATCAAAAATTTTGTCTATTCCGCCAGGGACGGGAGACTGAATTTTACGTGCAGAGCGCGGAGTAGGCTTCTGGACTAGCGCTGAGGCATTGTCCGAAGTTTTGTCTGTTCCACCAGGGACGGAAGACTAAAATTTATGCGCAGAGCGCGGAGTATACTTCTGGGTTAGCACTAAGGCATTGCCAGAAGTTTTGTCTGTTCCGCCAGGGATGGAAGACTGAATTTTATACGCAAGGCGCAAAGTATACTTCTAGGTTAGCACTGAGGCATTGCCAGAAGTTTTGTCTGTTCCACCAGGAAAGGGAGACTAAATTTTACGTGCAAGGCGCGGAGGGAGCAATGCTACAACCTCATTGGTCGGAGAGATCGGAGAGATCGGAGAGTCCACAGGAATGGTAGAGGATGTCTTGGGCATCCAGACCTTACGCAGCTTCCTGTTGTTTTGGACAGAGAGAGTGAGAGCCACCCCCCCGTTCGGAGCATGTCTTCGTAGGCAGACTGATCAAACTGGACGACCAGTGTCTTCTTCACGGATCCACGGATACCGTATTGTATTGAGCAATTGCTTCCTCATTAGAAGAGAAAGATGTCCCCAGCAGAGTCACCATCTTGTTGTCTGATAAAATAAACGAAAGGATACGGAAACGAGGCTTTATACGAAAACCCGTCCTTTATGTTTACAAACAAGCAGTACAATTAATCCTATACGAGGATGTCGAGTACAATTTTTTAATCTGGGTAAATATTACTATAGAAGTCTGATCTGCAGTCGATCACTTTGGCCCTTGGACCACACGATGATAAAGACGTACCGTAGAAGACAGTAAGCAGCTTTGAAGGTTGCTAAAGAGAGTGGATGCTCGATGCCAAAGTCGTCGATCGCTACTCTTCGCCTGAGCTCTGGATTCTTCTCTCTCTCGACCGTCTGACCTTTAATTCTTCGACCTTAGATCTGATACTGGATTTCTTTCCCAATTTCTGACCCTTTTGATCTTCAATTTGTCCACCTTTCCCCTATGTTGATAGAGGTCTCTATTTATAGAGTTTTAGTGACAGTGACCACTCAGTCGGTATAGAAACTGAGTAGTGGAAAGTACAGCACCCTTTTATACGATGGTTAAAATAACCGTTGCCCGCGTATAGATGATCTTTTGAATGAGCGTGTGACGCGTGTCCAACTAAGGGACAACGCGTATAACTGCTGCGAAGATCACGGCATAGAAGCCACGTAGGTAGGTATCCCTCGTGTAGAAGAGGTTGGCGTAGAAGCCAATAGCTGTCACCATGGCATGGAAGCCAAATAGGCATAGAAGCCAAGTAGGCGTAGAAGCCAAGTAGGCATAGAAGCCGAGTGGGCATAGAAGCCGAGTGGGCGTAGAAACCGAGTTGATGTGGACGTCTTAGTCGAAATTATGGCTCTTGGAGATATAATCAAATCTCTTGCATTAAATACAGAGATCTGCCACCATCCTGCGCATTAAATGCAGATGCTTGTCTTTAAGATTTGCCATCATTCTGTGCATTAAATGCAGATACGCACCTCGAATCCTGTACGAAGAGTAACTGCTGACGTGGCAGTCTGTTTGTCTTCTGCGGAGTGTAAGAAGCTCACGTCTGCCTGTGTAAAATGAGGCAGCGTATTTCCTTGTATGCGTAAGAGTAGTTTACGCAAAGGGGATGTCACTAAACGACGGTTCGGTGACATTTAATCAAATCTCCTGCATTAAATACAGAGATCCGCCATTATCCTGCGCATTAAATGCATAGACGTATTTTGAAGGTCTGTCACCCTTCTACGCATCAGGTGCAGAGACGTAGCTCTCGGGCCTCTGTCAGTATTCAGCACTTTAAATGCAGAGACGTACCTCGAGAAACTGTCACCGCTCTACGCATTAAATGTAGAGACGTGCCTCGAGCCCTGTACGAAGTACAGCTTTTGATGTGGCAGGCTGTTTGTTTTCTGCGGAGCGTAAACAGCTCACATCTGCCTGTGTAAAACTAGGCAGAGTGTTCCTTTGTACGCGAAGAAGCGGTTTACGCAAAAGAAATGGCAATAAATGATAGCCTGGGTTGCAGTATCGCACCATCATTATAGCCGTCGCCTGGGTAGTCGTACAGTACTCTTTATTAGAGTCTAGACGTCAGGTTCATTGCATGATCTGACAGGTTTATTTCGAAGAATACGAAGCGTTCCTCGTATGCTTCAATGCTGCATTGAAAGCGGATGAGTTTTACGCCATAAAGGCGATGAAGCACCCTGTTTACGCTGAAGCAGCCTGGTCATACTACATTACGCGGATGGTCCTGGAGCTTTAAGATTTATGCTGTGTTCAGCAAAAAAAGCTCCATTGCACGTTTGATGGCTCTGAAGTCCTCTGTTTACACTGCTCTGCATCAATATGCTGCGTACAGCTATCTAGCGTATTTTTTATGCTTCTACACCAGATATACAGGCCCATTCGATATTCTCGAGCGAGTTGGAGATCTATCATATTGTATAGCTCTTCCACCATCGCTTCATGAGGTACATGACGTCTTTCATGTATCTCAGTTGCACCAGTATATTTCAGACCCGAGCCATATCCAGGATCATTCCGAGTTGGTCATTGGTACCGACTTATCATATAAGGAGAGGCATGTGTCTATTTTGGGCCAGAGGGAGAAGGTTCTCAAGAACCAGACTATTAGATTGGTTCGTGTTGCTTGGGGGCATCACTCACTGGGCAAGTCGATGTGGGAGCGCGAGGACGATATGCGTACTCGTTATCAATTTTTCTTCGACTTGGAAGGTATACTTATTCGTATACCCGTGTCCTATCTTAACTTGTGCATGTGATTGATATCTTATATATTATGTCTGTTATTGTTTTTTTCTTATTTCTTGTTGTTGCCTAGAAAATTTCATGCTCACATGAGTTTTCTGCTTATTTTGGTTTCATGCTGGCTTTCTTGGATTTTTTTTGTTAGCAATTTTTGGATCCTTATGGAAATTTTGAGGACAAAATTTTTCTAAGGAGGGAAGAGTTGTGAGACTTGTCTCACAGTATTCATATTTTATGCGAATACGTATTTTGTGCTAGTCATTGTATTTTATTGGATCTCGAGAAAGCTCAAAATTCTCAAAATTAAAACTTTACTACCTGACCGGTATACCGACAGTATACTATAATATACCGACGGTATACTGCTTGGCAGATATTTGTTTCACTTTTGAGATACTTTGAGATATTTTCGAGATATCTCACTATAAATAGTACTTGATTCATTTCATTTCTTTCTTTCTCTTTTTCTTTCTCTTTCTCTTTCTCTTTCCTCTCTTCTTTATTTCTCTCTCGAGCTTGGAAGTATGGTCTTGAGACCTGGAGTGTGGTTTTTGAACCCCTTCGTGGTGGTGGACTAGAAGGTTTAGACTGGAAGCTCTCGTTAGGCACATACACATTGTCGATTTCGTGAACTTCTTTTACTTTCTGTCATTTTACTTTCCTGGAGCTTTGGTTATTGCTTTTTAGATTAGACTTGCTTTACTATAGTTGTTCATCTCGTAATTTCTAGCCTAGTAACCATCTCAATTTTATTTTCTGGTAGAATCTTGTTCTGTCCCTTTTTGGTAACTCGATAACGGAAACGGTACCGGAGTTGTGAGCGTGAGATTTAGTCCATATTGTGATATGAGACTTATCTTAGAATTAATTTTTTGTTAGACTTGGTTCTGGTGATTTTTGAAATTTGATTTGGGTTCCGGAAATCAGACTTGACTTAACCATGTTTATTCTTGTAAACCGGCATACCGACTGTATACTACAATATACCGACGGTATACTACAATATACCGACGGTATACCGATTTTGACCAACTTGATTCCTAGATATTTTCTGTGAACCCTATTGGCATACCGATGGTGTACTACAATATACCGACGGTATATCGATCCTTCTGATATTTGTTGACCGACTTAAGTATATTTGTCTTGGCCGGCATACGGACTACTTACTGGGCTGTGCAGACGGTATATCGATTTGTCGAACATTATTTTCCAGTAATTTTTTGCCTACGTGGAATGACATACCGACGGTATAATAATTTGTTGGAATCCAAAACTTGTTGTATTTTTCTATCTCTGGACCGGTATACCGACGGTGTACTAGACTATACCGATGGTATACCGATTGTGCACTTTCTTTAGGAATTTTTGATTTTTTGTGATGTCATTGTGATACTTCTGGCTTTGCTTGGACACGCGATGAATTAACAAGATTTGGACATGAATTTACATGGCTTCAGATGACTTAACTTGACTTGGCTTTACTCGATTTCATCCGGCTTTGTCCAGCTACACATGATGACATGATTGACTGGACTTGACTTGGCATGACTTATATGGCTTCATCAGACATGGCTGGACTTGGTTTTATCTGGTTGGATATGGCTTCACATGGTTGTACATGACTTTACCTGGTTTTATATGGCTTTACCTGGGTTCACTTGGATTGACATGGCTTTACCTGGCTTCACTTGGTGATACGTGGCTTGGTTGTTATCGTGGCTTACATGAGTCCGTTTGTGCAATGTGTATTAAACTTGTGTATATTACTATTAGAACTTATTTTGTTACATCATGTCTATGATGGATTCTACGGAATGCCACATCTGAATTCATACAAGAAATTGTTAAGGGTTAATAACAAGAGATTCACTTAGTACATGTCTAGAAAATTTTCTAGATTGCATGCAGTCCCGATTATTCATACACTTATCTTGAGGAGTATCCAGTGGTTTATATTATGGAGTATCTTGAGGAGTATCCAATGTTGGTTTGTGCATATAGATATCCCGGATGGACTGCATGGACATGTGATCAGAAAAAACTCTAGCATCACGATGCATTATAATTGTTAGTAATTATGATTGTGATAACCCTAGTTAGTTAAAGTATCAAGCCGTACTTTTATGATTTGCCGTGATTTATGGATGATGGATAGTCTAGGCTTTACATGATCACAGTTTTATTTTCTGTACTTGTTACCCTATTGATTATCAGTTCAGGATATGTCTCATTGCAGATTTACAGTATTTCCTTTATAATCCAAAGATTTTTATATTCAGTCTTTACTTTAGCATTTGTATTGCTTGTGTTGTTGGTTTAAGTTTCTAGATTGGCTTCCTTTGTGGTACTTGCTATTTGGGGGTCTGACTCCACTAGTTTTGCATGGCCAGATCCAGTAGCAGCACCGGAGGATCTTTTGTACTTTCCTGAGGATGGTGGCCACCAGGAGCACCAAACCGCTTAAGTGGATTTTCTTACTTCCCCACTCTCATGTACATTCTAGTTTTGTTGGTGTTTAGCTACCGAGCACATATTTAGCTCGCATTTTGGTTTGATCAGTTAGCTTACGGGCTTTAGCATGATTGGCATATCCTAGGGTTGATCATGTATGACTCAAATTCTGGCTAGTTTATTCATTTTGTGTTCACTAGCATCATAATCATCTATATATTATAGTTTGGGACACTTTACTATTATATTTCAACTGATCTTATATCTTGTTATTATTCATGTTATTCTTGTGATTGAGACACTAGGGTTTGTTGGACCTAGGCTTGACTAATGGTTTATAGTAGTGACCCCTCATATCTTACACCTTCACCTTATATGCAGAGTACCAGAGTGCTCTAAGTATACGTAGCTGACTTTGTCAGCCCCGCTCTCCAGTAATCTGGTTCTGGGGTGTAACACAGGCCTAACATGGGAATTCCCTTTTAAGGCATATGGGCCCAATCTAATATCGTACCTCATGGACCAACTCCGGTTCGGGTCACACCGCGTTAACAATACTAAGGTGGAAGCTAGCTACTTGCTTGTTAAAGATGCTTGTCCGAGGCTATTCTACGATCTGGAGTTCTGCCATATTTTCGATTGAGAGCCAGTCTAGAGTTTGGTTAAGAATTACGAGTTGCTTGTTCGGGTAGTTGATCCGGATAGAGTAAAAAAGTGCACATTCCAGATAGAAGAATTAACATAGTTGAATAGCAGTCCCTACCTCCTTAGAGTGCTAGAATTGATGATACACACGAATATCGAATCGGTTAACGGATATTGAAATTATAGTTCAAAGATTCTTATTTCGATGGATCACTAGTCGTCTATATGTTGCATAAATTAAACAAAATACAAATAATTTGGTTAAATTATGTAAAATTAATATGTTATAGATCTCTATGTCAGTATTCTGAAATATCAAATGGATTATAAAAATAAGTTTGGGATCTCCCAAAATCTCAAAAAAAAAAAGCATGATATATTATTTTTTGGACAACTAGTCGTGTTATGCACAACGAACTGGGCATGGAGTGGTTAAGCCACAATGTAGTTTTTATTGGTATTCAGCTCAGTTAAAAGTAATGGAATATATAACGGATTGG
Organism: Iris macrosiphon; assembly: GCA_036927795.1. Classification (NCBI taxonomy): domain Eukaryota; kingdom Viridiplantae; phylum Streptophyta; class Magnoliopsida; order Asparagales; family Iridaceae; genus Iris; species Iris macrosiphon. The sequence goes on from JAYESA010000008.1 coordinate 95,799,347, forward strand.
CCATAAGGTTAGACCACATATTTAGGCCTATTAAATTTCCTATATGAATTATTTAGTGACCAAAAATATAATGCGGCCCATAAATTTGGTTAGACATAAGGTCCAAAGATTAAATTAATATCGTCTCAATAGGAATAAATAGCTATCTGAGCAACTGACCCAAGGAAAATGATTAGCTAGGAGTAGAAAATAAAACAAGTAACAAAATAAATAATATAGTTTAGTAATTAATCATGGAGGAATTTTTTCCATTGGTCCGGGCTTGGTACTAAGGGGACGGTTGGTTCAGGTTTTTGAGATTTAAGAATGAATTTTATATTTCTTAGAGCATACATAGTGGGAACATTCCAAACACATACTCTAAATTATTAAAAATTGTATAAATTATTATTTTTGGAATGTTTCCATGATATTTACACACAATGGTACATTCTAAATAAACACTAAAAATTAATCTCCTATTTTTCCTCTTTATTTTTCTTCCATATTTGATAATGTTTTTTTTTTAATTTTTTTCATGTTTGGTTACTTTTGGTGTGCCCATAAATTAATATAGATGAGCTAAGACGCGCTCTAAATATGGAGTATCTCGTAGCTTTCTAGCAATTTTTAAGTATGCACAAGTGTCCACTACAACCTTCAAGTGTTACAAAATTTGACTAAAATCAAAATGTAGCACTTGAAACCTCTCATACTGTGTATGCTCTTAAATCATCTCCAGTGGGGACACTCCAAACCGTACTCCAAATTATACTCCAAATCATACTCCAAACTACTTTTGGAGTCTCCTTGATATTTGCACACAATGATACACTCTAAAATAGACACTCAAAATTAACCTCCTTTTTTTCATTTCTTTTTTTTTTCCTCCCTATTTTTTCTATTTATTTTATATTCGTAAAGGAAACTAACAGAAGCAAGAATTAAATTCAGTTTCTTCTCTATTGTCGATCGGTTCCATAACAAAAATTCTTTTTTACTTCAAGGAAGAAAGAATTCGTAGAGGAGGACTTCTGAAGCCGATCAGAATGCCGGTAACTATTTTCTATCTTCATTTATTGTGGAAGGAACTTGGAGTATGATTTTCTCTACGTGTTTACTTACTGTGGAGACTGTAATGTTTGGAGTGATACCATAATTTTTATAATAGCAAGTTGTGGAGGCTATATGATTTTCTCATTTGTACCATAATTTGGAGCATGATTTTCTCTCTTTATTTTGGATTCCGTTTTTCCTCTGTAAATAGAGCATGATTTTTATAACTAGCTAATATATTGAATTTCCTTTATAACTAGTTCTGATCTACTATAAAATTATGCTGTCAACATATTTTCCTTTTTCCATTTTAAATATATCATAATTTTTTTTTTTCTTTTTAAATCTTCAGCACATAGTTTTGATCTACTGTCAACATATTTTTCCATGTTTTTTTTTCCTTTTTATCTTCAGCACATATAATAACTCTTATAGTTCAATTTGTTTTTGGTGCATAACTTTTACACTTCCATGACAGATCTTTCAATTTGGCCTTTTGAAATGCGATACATGGAAAAATATGTCACCCTACAACAAAAAGAAATGGAAGATATTTTTATGCTCAAACAGATTGTGGAAGAATTAGAAGAGGCCGAGCAACCCAGAGTCAATACGCGTATGTTCATAAATCGTGATCGGGCAAAAGCCCACGACAACCTTAGCAAGAAGTATATCGCGGTGGATGCTATTTTCACACCACGCATGTTTCGACGTCGGTTTCGAATGCGAAGGGGGAGTTGTTCCACCGAATTTGTGCCGACTTATAAGAAACTCAACCATATTTTAAGTTAAAATATGATTATGTTGACAAACCATGATTCTCATACATCCAAAAGATGATATCTGTCTTACGAATCCTTGCTTAACGAAGCCCAATAGATCGTGAGGATGATGCCCTTATGATTGCGGAGACGACTCTACAGAAACTATTGGTTTAATTTGCAAAGCTATTTTAAAATCTACTCCGAACAATATTTACCAGCTCCCAATATGTCACTACCCGCAACCGGATGATCGGACACGAGTACGTGGGTACGTCAGCCTACGCCACCAGCATCGTCGGTAGAACATTGTCTAGGTCAATAATACTATTTAATCATCTCACACAATAATATATAAAATATGTCAATGATATCTCAACTACAAACAGAGGACAATATAATAATAATAATGTAATGATACTCAATCACAATAATCTATAAGGAAAAAATGGCACAATATGATATAAGCAAGAAGTCACCAAGTCACAATCTAAAATAACTACAAAATATCTCCAAGTCCAAGAGTCTAGTCATAACAACACAAGTCTAAAATATCAATAACATCTCAAGTCTACTAGATGGAGACATATCCAGTATAAATAATATGGGCTAGCAAATATAACTAAGGAAGGTGGTGACACGGCTAGACTTTCCGGTAATCAATCCTGAATGTCAGGGCCCATGGTGGCTATCCCCTCCTGGGTTCCGTAGTACGTAGGGCACCTCCTCTATTTAGTCGTCTAAAAATATATCCAGTCAGGATAGAATGAGTACAACCCAATAGCAGTTTAAATTAATTAACAAATACTATAAAACAGTAAATAGATGATGCTATATACAATGAGAAAATAATAAACTGAAGCAACGACAATAGTAAAAAGAGAGAAGCAATGAAAGCAATAGGGTATAGCCAGTGTATATATGAAATAAAAGAGAAAGGAAATGCAATATCAGGTACAAGGAAATGTAATCTATGAACTGAATATGAAGAACTACAACTATACTAAGTACTTTGAAATACTATCTAGATATAAGATCGGCTTAGGAGATCAATAGTTTATATTAAGGAAAAACTAGCTCAACCATACGTATGATTTACACTACTTGCCAATAGTTCTTGATCATATATCTAGCTAGTACTTCCCCCGCCCCGACTAATACGATGGATCCAACCATAACACGTCACTATCAGATGTTTCCAAAGACCAATGTATTTAATACAACGAATAATATCCAATATCAATGCGATGGGTCAAGGTAACATCGCATGACTGAAGATCCAATGCATATACCAATCTATGTACCATAGTGTCTGAAATCAGATGTAACATTTCTAAATAATTAAATTATAGTAATTATCAAATAATAAAAACTATCAGAGAATGCACTCGCATATGGTCCTGAGCAATGTGTGAGGATCAATATCCAAAATGGAGTCACAATGACCTAAATATAAATATCAATGTCAATTGGTAATTTGGAAAGATAATGATGATTAACTAGTTAAAACATATTTTCTAGGTCAAACTAGGTCCTTGTTAATCAAACTACTCAATACTAGCTACTCTAGGTTTTCTTGGTCACACCAAGGTATACTAGTCTACATTAGGTAATAAATAGCTAATACTAGTTAATATTAACTATACCAAGTATTATTAGTATATATATAACTAATACAGAAAGGTGTTAAGTTAATATCAAGCTAATACGCATTAACCTACGATAACTAGGCTCCTAACCACTATACCTATAATATTTTAACCACACTAACTTACCTTAACCAATATTCTAGTACATTTCCATATCCAACTCTAAGTCATAACAACACTTAATCCATGATCATAATCATTACTTCTCAATATATTAATATATAACTTGGTATCCTGATGCCTTAGTGTCATATATATATATAATATATATATATATATATATATATATATATATATATATATATATATATATATATATATATATATATATACTAACTAATTATCAATAATACTTAGTTACCTAACTTGCATATATCAAGACACCAGTACACCCTGACCACTCTTATGAAATTGGGATATCCCTCATGGTGACTGATACTATCTACTAATACTGATACCATCATACTACACTAATCTTCCCTAGCCAAAGCACTTGCTAATCTTAACAAACATCCATATTACTGATACTTCCATGTATTGGTTTATACTGGTACACTAAGTATCTGTCATGTCCCAGTCCCAAAATACCGAGGGACTAGACACGTGGCAAAGGCCAGCAGCACACACCGATGGGCAAACCCAATTTAATTGACCCATCAGGGTATACTTAAGCGGTAAAACAACTAATAAGGTCTATGATACTAATCTCATACACAGAAGATAAATATAATCAATATCAGAATAATCAAGATAAAATAATAATCAACAAGTCTCAATAAATATCTCGGGGAACAACCCGATAAAAAGTTTGATACAGTAGTTCAATGGACAGAAAATAAGAGTCTAACAATAGAAATAACTGAGTATAATAAACCAGATACTCAGGAGAAATCCTCGACGATCACCTCGTCCTCTGGTAATGGTACTGCTCCAATGTCTGCTCATGTCCCGTATACCTCGGGGTAGATCTCCTTTGCTAAACCTCGGAACATAATTCGGATTCCAGGTCATCAAGTTACATAGCAAGGAACAAGAATAACTTAAGCCAAATAATTGCAGTATATATAAGGTCACAACCCGCACCGAAAAATTGGGCATGAGTCGTGGGTACGTCCAGCCTACGCCTCAACATCGACGGTAGAACGCTGTCTAGGTCTACTATCTAGCTAATAATCTAACACAATAATATATAAGTACCTGCCAAGATCTCAACTCCAAACGGAGGAGCAATATGATAAAGATAACACAAGTACTCAATCACGAATCTAAGCACGATAAGATAACAAAGAAGTCTAACAACTATAAAGTCTAAACAACTGCTACTAAAATAATATCAACAACAATAATAATAATACAACAACATCCTGAATCATATATAATACAAGGTCTCAACCAAAAGCTGGGAACAAATCCGGTACCAAAAGCTAATAAATACAACTGAGGTCCTAGTAATCCCGGCTACCAACCCGGAAATTACTCCTGAATTAGGGGGTCCCTGTCTGCACCATCGATATGCTGAGGTCCATAAAACGTCGAACACCAATTCTCCGGATCCTCTGAAAAATATATCTAGTCAGGATTGGAGCAAGTACACCTCTAACAGCAGTTCCAGTTAAATAATAAAAACTATAAAGCAGTTGTAGCAAGTAGCACAAGGTGAAGGAAATGAGTATGAAAAAGGAAATATACATATATATCCACGGGTGCATAAAGATAAAGATGCATAAAAATCAGAAGAAAGATAGTAATGACTGCAAGATACAAAAAATCTAAACTAAGAGCAAGTATGTGCACAAGAACGTGAAGTGAGTCCAGCAAGAATAAATGTAGTGAGTACAGTCCAGAAAGTATAAGTGAGACTAGTCAAAAAAATACAAGTGAGTCCAGACGAGAAAGAATGAACTCGTGTCTTTGAAATACCTATTTCGACATGTAAACGGCTAGGGGTAAGTACGGCTCACCGCACACTGGGTGCGCGGCTGCTATCATTCTAGATTAGACACGAGAGGGTGATTCCAGTTGGAAATATTTACATGTCTACTCGAGTATTTCTCTACCCCGACTAGTATAAGTGAATCTAAGACCCGACATGCAAATCAAGTATGAGTCCAGCCAAAAACATGAGTGATGCCTGTAGTGAGTCACGATGTGATGCCAGTAGGTGATGCTAGTAGGTAATTCCAGAATAGAGACCAGAAATATAAAATTTATATGTCGCAAGTAAATGAATCCAGAAATACTAGTCCGTGTCATAACAGAAAAATTAGATAATACTATACTAGAAGCTGAATCATAATAATCATCAGATAATAAAAACTATCAGAGAATATACTCGCCTGACGTCCTGAGCAACTGACGATCCGAACTGGCGTCGTAAGGACCTATTGTAAAAAGCAAGGTTAAACGGGGTTCTAAACAGTTAAACAGATATAAAATAGCTAAAAATAAGCTTCTAGGATTGTTCTAGGTCAAACGGATCAAACCGATAAAATCTGGGTCAAAAAGTCAATATATGGTCCAAAAAGTCAACTCTAGGTCAAAACTAGGTCAAAATTTGACTTTAGCGGTCAACCCGGTCAACTACGGTCAACTCTAGGTCAAAATAGGGTGCCCTTATGTCACTACCCAATTCTAGAAAATAGGATATTTTTTTTATTTTTATTTGGTAAATTGTGTATTGTTTATAATTAATTATATTTATATTTAATTGATGGTTGTATTATTTTTTATTGATTGTTTTAGGGCTTTGGCTAGTCTGGACCCATGTCAGACCCTAGTGGACCCATGTTCGACCCAATCCACACTCTTGTGAGACCTATTTTTGGGTTTAGAATATTTATTATATTTTTAATAGGTTAGTTGGAGAGATTGGGAGTTAGTTTGAGTGCTTTTGGAACCCCAAACCCAAAACCCAAAACCCAAGTGAGGAGAGGGTGTTTTGGTCTTTTTGAACTTTGTAAACCCCTTTATACATACCATGGCCGGACCCCTAAACCCCCATTCCCGAAATCACAGCAGCCCCCCATTTTTCTTTTTCACTTCTTCTTCTTCTTCTCCATTATCCACTCTTTCTTCTTCTTTCCTTCTTCCAACTTCAAGTAAGTTCTCCATTTCTCCTCTTTTTTCTTCTATTCTCCATAGATGTGAACCCTAATCTTTTGATTTTCCCTAACCTAGGTGGGCCTAGACTTAGTGTGGAGGCTTGATTTGGAGGCTTGGAGCTTGAAGGAGGTGATTTCAAGAGATTTGGAGACTTTGGCCTTGGGATTCCAACTCTCAAGAGGTAAACCCTAGCTTTCCTCTTACTAATTTCTCTAATATAGTGTAATTAGTAGTTTAAAATCTTCCTAGACCCTAAGACTACCCGTGGGAGAAAGTTGGAACTAGTTTGGTTGTGTTTGGAGACTTTAACACTAGGTTTTGTGTCAATTTCGAGTAAAATCTGAGATTGGCCCAATTTTTGGTGATGCCCTAGGTTAGACGGACCTAGGTAGACGTTATCGAGTGTCTTGAGGGTTAGTGCGTATCTCCGTTCGGATACGTGAAGTCGTGTCGCGGAGAAACGGGCGTTTCAGACATTTTGGGAGTTTTTATCGTCGTCGGTTCTATGTGCATGCACATTTTTGCCACGGACCTAGATTTGACGAGTTAGTATTTTTTTCTAGGATCTAGACCTCGTTTAGAACCCGTGGGTAAATTTTGGGCCGATTCTGAGTTAGTTTGGTGTGCGTTTCAGGAGGTTTTGCGAACCGCACACTACGTGTTCGTCGAAATGACCGAACGGCCATTTCGACTTGGTTTCTTAGTTTCGGGCTTGTACGCGCGTTGGATTAGCTTCGGGGAGTGTGTGCTAGAGTTCTCGGGTTATATTATATATATATGTGTGTGTGTGTGTGTGTGTTTGTGCATGTATGGGTCGTTGGGCGTGCGTTGGTGAGTGTTGTGTGCGTTGTTTGTGAGTTGTGTGTGTTGTATATTAGAGTTTATATATATGTATATATATGATTTTATATGTGTATGTGTGTCTATATATATATATATATATGTGTGTGTGTGTGTGTTTATATATATATGTGTGTGTATATATATATATATATATATATATATATATATATATATGTTTGTGTATGTGTATTAGTGTGAGTGTTTGCGTGTTTGTATGTGAGTGTGTGCGTATGTGTGTGTGTGTGTATATATATATATATATATATATATATATATATATATATGGGTTTGTGTGTTTATATATATATATATATATATATATATATATATATATATATATATATATATATATATATATATATATATATATTTGTGTGTTTATATATATATATATATATATATATATATATATATATATATATATATATATGTAGTGTGTATGTAAATATATACATGTATGTGTGTTCATAAGTATATATGTGTGTAAGTATATATGTATTAGTGTGTGTGTATATATATATAGTTGTATATATATATATGTGTGTGTAGCTGTGTATGTGTGATTGTGTGTGCGTGTTTGTGTGTGTGGTGTGTAGGCTGTGAGAGGGCAGCGAGGCAGTGCAGCAAGGGGGGCAGCGTATAGCAGCTGCCAGCGTGCACAGCAGCAACAACAGCAGCACTAGCAGTAGCAGCTTATGCAGTATTCGCAGCAACAGCAGCTAGGCGAGGCATTGGCAAGCGCAGCGGTTATGAGGGTGAGGGATAGATGTATATAAATAGATAGTTAGATAGATAGATAGATAGATAGATAGATAGATTGATTGATAGATAGATATATAGATAGATAGATAGATATATCTATCTATATATATAGATATATATACATATAGCTAAATAGAGGTATAGATACTAAATACAGATATACATATATGAGAGTGTGTATGGGTATATATGTATGTGTGATGTATATATATAGATATATAGGTATATAGCATATAGATATGTAGGTATATATATATATATATATATATATATATATATATATATATATATATATATATATATATGTTTGTGTGTGTTTGTATATATATATATTGTCACGCCCCAGTCCCAAAATACCGTGGGACTGGACTCGTGATAATGGCCAGCAGCACGCACCGATGGACAACCCAATTTAATGGATCCATCAGGGCATACTTAAGCTGTGAAATCAAGTCTACGACAATCATGGCACAACTAATCTCATCCACACAAGATATAAAATATGATCCACAGAATAAATAAGGAATGTAAATCATCAGCTCGTCTCAACAAAGTGCTTCGGGGAACAACCCGATAAATGTCTGATACAATGGTTCAACAGACCAGAAATAAATGACTGAAATAAATAAATAAATAAATACTGAGCAAGTAACATGGATGCTCAGGAGAAGTCTTCGGCTAACACCTCGTCCTCGGGTGTCGGTACAGCTCCGATATCAGTTTCTGCTCCGGTCCCGTATACCTCGGGATAGATCTCGTCCTCAAATCCTGGGGACATAATCCGGATCCAGGTCCTCAGGGGACATAGCAAGGTACAAGAAAGCTCATGCCAAAATAAATGCAGTGCAGAAAATAAATGGAATAAATAGGGCAAGTAAGTAACTATCTAAGTGAAAATGTAAGTGAGAGCAGCACGAGTACTCAGGCTGAGCCACTACAATTTCTGTGTCAGGGAGCCGGTAGCGGTAATAAACACGTAATGTGCCTAGCTCTGCTACGAGAGTCTACGGCCTCACAATAGTAGTAGATATATATAGAAAATAGCCTGTAGCCTGTGTGTCTCTCCCCACCCCATGTAACCACGCATATCATGACCATAACGTCTCATGTCCATGTCAAGCGGGATCATCACTAATGCAACAAGTCATATGTATCTATGAATATAGTATCTCTGTCAAGTCCTGTATCCTATACAGAATCACCACGAATATCTCGGGAATTTTCTGTCTCATGAACAGTGTCAAGTGTCCTGGGTCATATGGTACTTGATGAGACAAGTACGAGAATATAAAGTGTCATGAATGTCCATCTCTAAATGACAGTACCCAACACTGCGTACAGTGTTGGCACCCGACTGATAATCGGACGCTATGTATGTCACACGGTCCTAGGTTGAGCATGCACAGCAATATAATAAAGCAAGGAAAAATATATAACAATACTGCAGAGTTTGGCAAGGTACACTTGCCTGATGTCTGAATATCCACAATCGTCCCGGTATCAGTGGATCCTGTGGGTACTCCTCCAAAAGCTATAATAAACATCATCAACCGTCTCAGAAGATATCAAATAGCTAGAAACGCCTGTCCTTACGTCCAATTTGGACACAGGGGAAAAAAAGATATTTCCGAGCCAAAGCGGGGTCCACATGTGGGCCACTTTGCACCGAAAAGCGTGCCAGGGTCAAAGATCTCTAAATTCCTCAAACTCAGTGTCTACAAGTCAGGAACGATGATACGAACCCAACGGAACTTCCAGAATTGGATTTCGATGAGCCGATCACAAAATCGCCCGTCGAGTGGAGCTTGTGGGGCCCACGATACACAATTTTGTCAACGTTCTCAGAATCGGACCAAACTTGGGTCACAGGACCAGCGTATCGCTACGAGTCCGATGGCGCAAGTTTCGTCTCAATCTGACATGTGTACACAAAGTTACAGCGTGTTCCAGAAAGGACGGATACGGGGTGTCGTTGACGGATACGCACTGATTTCGGTGTGCTCGCACATCCGAATCAGCTTCTGCGAAATCCCACACGACCGTATCAATGATGCGCACGTTTCGGTAAAGACCGCGTGCGACCAAGTCGTCCCGTTTGGCGGGGCGCACTCAGTTCTGGGGTGAACCAGGGCATTGTTTTTCCTATTTTTGGATCGCGGTGTGCGATCACTACAGGACGCGATGCACCGAGCGGGTTGCACGGGCACCGAGAGGGTTATACAGTCTACGCGTAGCAACTGACGGAAACTAAAATGGAGTTACGAGGTGAGAGAAATTGGTACCTGAACAGGGCTCCGTGAATCTGAGTTTTCACGCGTCCGATCGTCCACTTCGTGTCCTGGACGTGTCCTCGTGTCTGCCGTGTGTCCGAGCTAGGGTCCTGACTCGGGGGCAGCGGGATTTCATCGGAGGGTGTCAGCTCGGGGAAAGCAGTGGAGCGGTGAGGTCGGCGGCGTTCGGGGACGGCCGCGGGTACCGTGGTCGGCCGGTCGGGCACAGCGAGGGATGGCTGCTGTGGAGTCGGCCACGGAGGGAAGTCAGACAACAGCGGGGTCGACACTGGTCCTCAGCGGCTCGGCAGCGTTCGGGGACGGCCGTGGGTTGGTCGTCGAGGCGTCTAGGGTCTGCTCGGTGCTACGCCGGCGGGGTCGGGGCTGACTCCAGGCGGGTCGAGTCTTCGAAGAGGGATGGCCGGCGAGATGGGCAACGGCCAGCGGACTCCGGCGAGGTCGAGTCTTCAAAGAGGGATGGCCGGCGAGATGGGCAGTGGCCAGCGGACTCCGGCGAGGTCGGATTGGGTAGGATGAGGGTGAACAGGAGGAAAAGGGTAGGGGTCGGCTGAAATAAACTTTAGGTTTTGTTTTCTCCTTTACTAATTATGAAAAGTTGTATTTATAACCATGTGAACTAGGGTTTTGTTGAACTAGGGGTGGGCCTGGTTAACCCTCCTTAGGGTTGGACCTAGGACTTGGGCTTGGGTTAACGCTCCTTGGGCTTGGCCTCGGCTCTCATGGGGATGTTGGGCATTTGGCACGAGTTTAATTCGGTTTACTAAGCCAAAAAGTTTTTAAGGCTTAAAACTCGTTTCCAGAGTCCAATAAATTCACCGAAAAATATCCTATGTCCGGTTTTCCATTTTACACCATAAAATCTTATTCCCATCATACTTTAATTCCAAATAACCGTATTTAAAAATCCTTAATTACCTTGGTTCTTTTCAAAAACTACCAAAAATTCGGGAATATTATTTCAAAATTTTATTCTGAAAATCAGGGTGTCTACAATCTTTCCTCCTTAAGAGAATTGCGTCCTCGCAATCAAAGAATAAGCTACTAAAGAAAGATTTATGGACATACAAGATTGCTTAGTTTATAACTGCCTCCTCAAACAGGTGGGG